>CM070783.1:24920709-25278209 GCA_036346955.1 Dipus sagitta
TTGAGCTGAAACTCCATTATTCAGTGTGCTCTCTGAACTTTATCCTGTGATTTAGGTACAAAGATCACAGGCTTAAGAAATAACAGCAGTACTGACATAAATGTAACATGCCATACAATCCACCTGCAAGCTCAGTTTTAAGAATATCCACAGAGCTGTGCGACCCCTGTCACGAGGCTTTCACTTACGCGTCAGATGGTTTCTCTCGTCCTTAGCTCTCATTCCTCTCCTCTGCTTCAACTTTTCCCCAGCACTATGAAATCACAAACCTTTCCTGCTTCAGTAGATTTTCTTATTCTGGTCTTCATACATGTAGAATCATACGTAATATGTGGTCTTCTGCTCTGGCTTCTTTCACTTAGTATGATGCTTTCACAGCTCATCAGTTTGAAGCAGATGCAACTTTGCTCCATTTTATTGGCAAGCAATATCTCATTGAATGGCTATACCACAATCCATTGATCTGGTCATGACTTAATGGAGATTTTGGGTTAATTTCAATTTGGGGCCATAAATAATGCTACGACAGAACCATAGAATTTTAAACCTATGAGTTTGAGGAGCCTGGTCCCTCCCAAGTTACAGATATGCTAAAGAAGCTTTCAGAAAAGCTAAGTGTAGCGCTCGCGTCACATGGCTTCCCAGTAACAAAACTTTAAGTAGAGCTTAGCATTTCTAATTAGTGTGCAACGGGCATTCTCATCTGCATCAACAGCTTACAGAAGTTCAGAAAGCGTGCCTTGTCATAACATTATGGTGCACTCAATAATAGACAAGAGCCTGTCTCTGAAACCTCATCAATACACAATTTCACAAAATGGTAATTGTGTGTGATTTCATTCATTTCTGAAAGACTTTTCTTCATGCAGAACACACAGCGAGTATATAATAGGAAACTGTAACTGGTAATTTGAAAGGGTTGAATTCATGGAGTATAAATATCAAAGAAACTTCATGTTTCACTGTTATTGTCCTTTTATGTCTGTTCATTTTGGTAGCATTATTTTCCCTCCCCCCTCCCCCATACTCTTAGTTTAAAAACTTGGATAGGCCTTGTGATGGTTAATCTCCACTGTCAACTTAAAATCACCCAGGAGGCAAACATCTGGGACTATCTATAAGAATTTCTGGAGTAGGGGAATAGAGGAGGGCTGGCCCACCCTAACTGTGATTGGCACCATTCCATGGTCTGGGGTCCTGGCCAGCAGCCTCACGCTCCTTCTGCCATGCCTGCACCACCATGTTGCACTGCCCCAAAACACTTTGTTCTACAAACCAATCAGGTCTTCCCCTTTTAATACCTGAATCTGATGAAAGGATATATTTTCATCCAACTATAAAGGCTGTTCCCAGCCTTTCTTCCCTCTCTGCATCCCCTCTGTGCTCCGTGATCTCTCTTTGGAGTGGCTTCTGCTCTCAGTCTGGCTGGGAGGGATGAGGGGAGGGCAGAACATTCCTTCTTGGTCTGGGTAGTTTCTTTGTTTGTCTGTGCTTTATACTTTTGGGTAACTTCTCACTTTAATTACATGTAAGATTTTCCTCTGCTATCTGAATCTACCACATGTGTATTTCCCTTAAACTCTAGATCTATCACATGGGTGCTTTCTTTAACTCTGGGCCTGTTACCTCTGTAGTTGACCTCTAAACTCTTTTTACTACCCATTTCTCACTGCCTGGAATCCTCTCCTATTTTCATTCCAACACCACTTTTAACTTTCTTCTGTGGAGAAACTCAAGAAGGATGCTCTGCTCTCCACACATGACTCTTCTAAATCTGTCTACATAGGTCTTATCTCCCGCGTGCTTATGGCTCTGCTCCAGCCTCCTTCCTTAAAGACTTCCACTTCCCTAAAATGAAACTCGCAGACTATGCTGTACCTTCCACACGAATGCGTGTCTCTTACCTTCCACGTGCTTGTGACTCTGCTCTGGGCCTTCTTCCTCGTTCACAATTTCCCTTAAATGAACAATTTGTGATTCCTACCTAAAGAAACTTAGTAATTTATAATTTATCCTGCTTGATTCCATTTTTATAAATTATTTGTTAAAAATAGGACAGGACTCAAAATTGATGTTCATAAACTTAGGGGACCCCTCCTGAACCCCCAAATCCTGCATCAGTGGGATGCTGAACTAGGAGGCAGGGGTTGTGATGATGGTAAGATGCTGATCTACTTCAACCCTTGTATGACATGTCACCAGACACTGTGATAAAGCATATACTGACATCGTCATGAAACCTATGCAATAAAGCAAGAAACCAAAATCTCCAAAATATTTCATTTAGAATGCTGTGTTAAATTAATAATTTAATTTGATGGTTGGTTTCAAAAGGAAGAAATAGCCCCTTCCCCTCCCGGGTGGCTTCAGAAACAGAATCAACTGCATATAGCAGTTCATACAAATTTAGGGCACTCCAGCATTAGTTAATATGATGACTAAAAGGTATGCGGGACACCAGGGTTTTTCTATCTTTCCATTGTATATACTTGGTAGATATTTATTTGGTTTGTTTTTTGAGACAGGGTCCCTTATATAGCCCAAGCTGGCCTGGAACTTGCCTCACCTTCCCAAGTGCTGGGTTTGCTAGTGTATGCCCCTGCCCCCGACCTTGCATACACACACTTCATATATCTGGCATTTAAATCCCTCCTCGTTATTCCCTTGATGATCATAGGTTGGTAGCCACATTCCTAGAAATCACGTCTAGATAACATCATTTTTAGCAAAATGTATTTTCACTTTAATAAAAGCTGTTACATACCCCTAGCCCAAGCACCTGAGAAAGCTAAATTTTGAAAGAGAAGGCTACATGATGGATAGCGAATAGAAGTTTGCAGGGCTTGCCACTAGGGCCAATAATGCTCCCAACAGAAAGTCCCATAATCCTAAATGCTGAAATCCCAAACATCAAGCTCTTTAAAATCTAAAATTCCAAAAAGAAAAAAAACCCAAATCAGAATCCTGAGAGATTAAATATTCCAACATTGAAATCCTAAAGTGGTAAAATAGTAATTCCCATGGAAAGAAAAGACTACAACAGGAGAACTAGAAAGCTGGACTCTGAGGAAGCATAGTGTGGCTTTGATGGTCACATCAAATGATAGTCCCATTTTGTTAAACAGAATGAATACTTCATAGTGAAACATAAAAACTTAGAAGCTAGTTCTTATTGATTCCTAAAACATAAAAATCACTTGATTACAGTGGCTAAGCAATAAATAACCAAACCTTGAAATGGTACCTTACAATGTGTCAGAACCCAGCCACTCTAAATATGAATGAGCTGTCTTCGAGACTGTATAAGTGAAAACACAAGAAATCTTCCTTGCAAAGGCTTCAGTCATCATGAATTCTTCCCTTCATACATAGCCCCGAGCTTGCACTTAAGGATCCCTCTTTGTCAGAGGGTAAAGTGAATTTAGCAAGCTCTCTGACTCTCTGAACAAACAACAGTTGCTGGTGTGGAGGTTTGTCCAGTGCTACAAAATGCAGTCAGCGGTGCGCTCCTCTTTGCCAAGGTTAGACTGTTGTAGACGGTACCTTACCTTTCAGTCTAACACAGATGATGAAGAAATGCAATAGGTATTAATCTTTGCTGAATTATAGCATACACAGTAAGAATTTATCTTTAAATTTTTATGTATTAATTTGTGTGTGGTATGGGTGTGTACTTTCCATGACAAATTTCTACATAAATTGCTAAATAGTTACCTAAAAGAATTTTAAAAATTATCTCTAGAGACAAGTAGATAGTAATTTGTGGCGATTGAAGTGAATCTCCCAAGTAGACTGATTTACTTGTCAGCGATATGACCATACAGAGGATAGGATAAAGTGGACATAAGCATCCTGCATGGACTGTTACCCAGGTCAGTTGTCCAGACTATTGAGCAACTTGTACACTTCGAAAATGAAATGTCTCCCATAGGCTCATGTGTTGATGCTTATCTCTCAGCTGTCTGGAGAGGTTGCAGAAACTTTTGGAGGTGGGGCCTAGCTAGAGGAAGAGTCACTGAGGGCATGTCCTTTGTCCCTGGATCCTTCCTGTCTTGCTATTTCCTGTTCAATATAAGGGGAGAAGGTCCAACATCACACAGTGTTGCTTCCATGGTGTTCTGCCCAAATTACAGGACCATGAGAAAGATGCTGGTCATGGACTGAACTCTCTGGGACTGTGAGCAAATAAATCCGCATTCCTTTAAGTTGTTTCTATCAGGCAATTGTTCAAAGTAATGGAAAAATAATACAGGAACAACAGCCTTCTTTAATCCCTTTCTTTCTCCCTCTCTTCATATCTCCCTTGCCTGTATCTTTATTCCTTCCTTCCTTCCTTCCTTCCTTCCTTCCTTCCTTCCTTCCTTCCTTCCTTCCTTCCTTCCTTCCTCCCTCCCTCCCTTGCTTCCTTCCTCCTTTCTGTCTTTCTTTCTCTTTCCTTAAGATGTTATCTCAGGATATAGCCTGCCTCAGACTCCCAAGCACTGAAATTACAAGCGGGTGCTAAGTGACTTTCAATAGAACAGTCTAAGAAAGACAACATGCAGCTAGAGAGCACTGGGCTCTGGTCATTTGAGGATACTAGTTCCCTTTGATTGTTACTGGTGCTGCCATTCCTACTTGCCGGTGTAGACTGAATCTACAGTATGTAGAAATGTTTTCTCAGTTATACGTAAGCACATGGTTAAAACTGCCTTTTCCTTCTAGACACAGTACGCATTTCTTTATTTGCCATAACATCACTGGTGTGGCTATGAGAAAGTGCTCGGTGAGAGTCTGTGGAAGAAAGAGAAGCTCTAACATCCCTCATGTGGATCTGGGAAGGTGCTCACGAAGGTCTGTGGGAGAATGAGAAGTTCTAACATCCCTTGTGTGGATCTGGGAAGGTGCTCATGAAGGTCTGTGGAAGAATGAGAAGCTCTAACATCCCTCATGTGGATTTGAGAAGGTGGGCAGTGAATGTCTGTGGAAGGAGAAGCTATGTGCCCATTTTACATGTTTGCTCATGCCAGTTTTGTTGTTACCCAGGAAGCTCAGAAGCTCATTTTTTTTTTCCAAATTGCTAGGGTGATTCAATGCTTAATATATTTCTACTTAAAAAAGACTTTCTTGTTGGATGAATTCAAGAAGACATGAAATATGATAGTATGGAAATATTATAGGAATGCTTATAATTCTTGGATTGAATTTAATATCTTAATACCTCAGGGTAGTAATGGACAAAAAAATATGAAAACTCAAAAATCCCAAGGATGTAAAAGACTTATATGATAAAAACATAAAAACAAGAAAGAAATTCAAGAAGATTGAGAAAATGAAAAGACCTCCCATGCTTTGGATAGGTAGAATTAACATTGTGAACATGGACATTTTACCAAATGCAGTATACAGTTTTAATGCAATACTCATAAGAATCCCAGAATTATTCTTCACAGAGATAGAAAAATGATCTCAAAATTCATATAGAATGGCAGCAGGCCTAGGATGTCCAAAGATATCCTCAATAAAAGAAACACCTCTGCAGGTATCACCATACCCAATCTAAAGCTATACTACAGATCCATAGTAACAAAAACAATATGATACTGGCATAGAAAAGACATATAGACCAATGAAACAGAAGCAAAACCCAGACACTCAGGTCAAATAACTACAGCTACTTGATCTTTGACAAAGGAGTCAGCAATGTACACTGGAGAAAAGACAGCATCTACAACAAATAAGTGCTGAGCAAATTGGATAGCCACACATAGAAAAAGGAAACTAGACCACCCATCTCACCTTACACAAAAATCAACTCCAAATGGTTTAAGGACCTCAATATAAGACCTGAAACTCTTATACTTCTGGAAGAAAAAAATAGGAGGAACTCTCCACAATATAGAAATGGGAAAAGACGTACTTAACATTATCCCAGTAGCCCAGGAAATTAAACAATCACTCAACCAATGGGATCTCATGAAGCTAAAAAGCTTCTGCACAGGCAAACATACCATAATTGGAGCCAACAGACTATCCACAGAAAGGGTGAAAACCTTCACCAGCTATGCCACTGACAGAGGCCTAATATCAAGAATCTACAAAGAACTCAAAAAACTAAACAGTAAAAACTCAAACAACCCATTCAAAATATGAGGCAGAGAACTGAATAGAGGGTTTTCAGAGGAAGAAGTACAAATGGCTAACATGCATTTAAGAAAATGTTTAACATCCCTAACTATCAGGGAAATGCAAATTAAAACAACTATGAGATTCCACCTTACTCTAGTCATGATGGCAATTATTGAAAATGAAATAACAATAAATGTTGTCAAGGATTTGGGGAAAGAGGTACCCCAATTCACTGTTGGTGGGAGTGCAAACTTGGAAATCAATATGGATACTCCTGAAAAAGATGAAAATAAAACTACCAACAGACCCAGTTATTCCCCTATTAGGCATTTATCCTAAAGTATCCACACTTCACTGCAGAGATATTTGCTCAACTATGTTTATAGTTACTCAATTCATGATAGCTAAAAACTGGAATCAACCCCAGAGCCCATCAATGGATGAAAGATAATGAAGATGCACTGTATTTATACAATGGAATTCTCTTCAGCTGTAAGAAAAAAAAATGATACAATGAAATTTGTAGAAAAGTAGACAGACATGGAACAGATCATATCCAGTGCACTCACACAATCACAAAAAGACAAATGCCCTATGTTCCCACTCATGTGTGCTTCCTAACCTTGAACAGCTTGAGTTGCTGGTATACCTGACAGGCAACTTGAGTCCCAGACAATAGGGATGAAAGGGTTTAGGGGGAAGGGAAGGGAAAGTTGGGAGAAATAAACACAAAACTAAACCCAAAATGAACTGGTACTATAGAAATCTTTCTACTTGAAGGCAGAATAAAATATTTTACCCTCAAAAGGAGTATGGGGGTAGTGCCTGAAAAGGAGGACCCTGCAAAGGGTGGGATGAGGCCCTAACACTTAAAAATTTGAGGGGCTCTGTCTTGTAACTCTCAGTACTAGAAACCAGTTGCTAGCTACATTGAGCTGTTCACTGGAGAAACATATGAGATCCCCAAAACAAGACAGGCTTCTGTCAAAGCATTTGATTCCATGCCTGAAGTAAAAGGAGGTAAAACCCTAATGCTGAATGCACCATATGCTGCTGACCCAGAATACTGAGACACCCAGGTGGAATCTGGAAGGGAGCTAGTCTCCCAAATGGTTAGCCAATTTAGTGCTGGAAAGCTCTACATGAGGTAGTAGGGGAAAGTATTCAACAACGACATGAGCAAGCAGGAATCAAAGATACTCAGAAGCAACCAGCCTGACAAGAGGTACACACCAGTGCAATGGTGGCACACAGGCTTGGTGGGTAACCAATGGCTTTTTGATTAGCTGGGAGATCTGCTCAGTGGAAAGGAACCATTAGATGCAACAATCCTCTGGAGACCAAAACTATGGTCTCCAATGACAAGCTCCCACCAATCTTTGGTTAAAAGAGGGGCTAGGTCCATCAAAATCTCCCTGAATTAACAATTCTTATCCCATTTAACCTATGCTAACTTTATTCTCCATTGGAGAATTTGTTTTTCTTTTTCAGGAAGTAGCGAAACCTGAGGAGACAAACCCTCACACTTTGGCCAAGGCTCAGGTGAAACCACAGAAGGGTTGGTGAGATGAGCAAGAGTGCTGCTTCCCTAGCGGGCCTGACAATCAGTGCCAGGATGAAGGAGACAGATGCAGAGGATACTCAACACATTCCAAAGCAGAAATCCAGAAGCTCCTCAGAGCTCTTCACTGAAATAGTTTTAAAACACACCCACCACGGCTCAAGGTACTTTGTGAAAGAGGGGGAAGAAAGATTCTAAGGGCCACCGGTTGGGACAGCATACTCAGAGGCATTGCTCTCCCCAGTGATTGACAGCTGCTCTCACAACTCATAACGGACAACACCATGGAGAATACCAGCAATCCCACTGAAGATAGCCCTCAGTGGAATGGGGGCAGAGAGGAGGGAAATGGTGATACCAACACATGTGTCCATACAAAGTATATATTCATAATAAAAAAGGAGAGGATGCAGTCAGATGAAAACCAAAACAAAACAAAAAACAAAGGAATTCTTCCAAGTCCAGCTAAGTAAGCTTCATGAGTTTATTAGCGTTATTGCAGAAACAAGCTGCTTTATCATTGAGAAGTCCCAACAAAATGCACTATTGATCTCTTCTTAGTGGTCATTGGAGAGGAAATTGAGATTGTAAGAAACATGAAGTCCTCACGAGTCTCAGAGCCTTGAATGAAAATCCTGTCCACTTCCACAGGGGAATGGTAACAGGCCCATCTCCTGAGGACCTCATGCAGGACACCGTAGCTCCGCCACATATGCTCTTTGACTTATGTGCTCCACTCAGAGATGATGGAAAGTGAAGCCTTGGAAGAGAAAAGGTTCCTAATTTAGAAAGAAACTTACAGAACAGATTAACTCAGCTTCTGTCCTTCCTAGAATGAAATTTCTTAGCACCTGAGTGAAGACTCATTTTCCAAATGTTCAAAATGAGAAAAGAAATAACTGCTTATCAAAAGGGTAAGATAAAAGCAAAATAAAATATAGATGTATTGTGTGTTATGAATTTTGTTGGTTACAAACGAAATTGTATGGCATTCATGTGGCTGGAGGGAGAGAGCTTCCTTAAATTAATTTTCAATTTAAAAAATTATGAAATAAATATGTGTTTAGATAATCATTGATTCATTTTTTGTTTTGCTTATTTTTTATTTACTTATTTGAGAGCAACAGACAGAGAGAGAAAGAGGGAGAGAGAGAGAATGGGCACGCCAGGGCCTCCAGCCACTGCAAACGAACTCCAGATGCATGTGCCCCCTTGTGCATCTGGCTAATGTGGGTCCTGGGGAATCGAAACTGGGTCCTTTGGTTTTGCAGGCAAATGCCTTAACCACAAAGCCATCCCTCCAGCCCCATTGATTAATATTTTAAGCTGTAAAAGACTAACAACAATCTGTATTAACTAGTGTGGGCAAAAATTACTTAGACATATGGGTTTGTGGACTGTATTTTTAGAATACTATGTACATTAGATGTTCTTAACCTCCTTATATGTCTAGATAGCAAAGTTATACACAGATAGGTGACTTGAATTGAGCCCTGTTATATCACACTATATACCAGGTAATAATTCTTCTCACAATTCCTGCATTAACTTCACTTTGTTATAATTATTTGAAAGTTGCATGGATCAAAAAGTTTTTAATTTTACTCATCTTACCAAATGGGCAGTAAACAATGAATTTTAATGATTTTATTTTTATGTAGCTATAGTTTTAAAGTAGCTTGTTTTAGTAGAATTTTTCTACTTCAGAGTAAACTAATTACTTTTTGTAACTAAATTTTTTCTAAACTGTAATGTATTTTTAAAATGGAATGTTTGGAGCACTACAACCAATGATCAATGTAAAATCATGAAATAACTTTAAGTGCATGTTGCTGAAGTACCATTAAAAAGTCCACATAATATATGGTTTCTACTATATAATATTTCAGTAATACAAAAATACAGAGACAATAAATATCAGTGGTTAATATGGGTGAAGTAGGGGGAGGGAGAATGATTGATAGGTGGAACACAAGATTTTCAGATAGGACAAAAGAGCTATTCTATATAATGGTGGATATATATTATTATAATATTATTATAATGTTCAAAACTCTTGAAATGTACACCAAGAGTGAAACTTAAATTCAACCTTGGACCTTGGTAGATATGACTATTAATGTTGATGTTGCAATCAGGTTCACATTGCTGGCAGAAATCACCCTGCCAAAAGCAACTTTTGGTCAAAAAGTGTTTATTTTGGCTTACAGACTCAAGGGGAAGCTCCATGATAACAGAGGAAAATGATGGCATGAGCAGAGGGTGGACATCACCCCCTGGCCAACATAAGGTGGACAATAACAACAGGAGAGTGTGTCAAACACTGGCTTGGGAAAACTGGTTATAACACCCATAAGCCCATCCCCAACAACACACTGCCTCCAGGAGGCATTAATTCCCAAATCTCCATCAGCTAGGAACCTAGCATTCAAAACACCTAAGTTTATGGGGGACACCTGAATCAACCTACCACATTCCTCCCCTGGCCCCCATAAACTGACAACCATCCATGATGTAAAATGCAATGCATTCAGTAAAACTTTAATGTCCCCATAGTTTTATCACTCCCAGTGATGTTCAAACATCCCCATAATCCAAAGTCTTTTAGCTGAGCCATAATACCAAAAATTTCCCTCCAAACCCACAATGGCACAGAATAAACACACTGCAAAAGATGGCATTGGACATAGCAAAGAAATATTCAACTAACACAATAATTAAACAGAGCAAACATCAGACTCTGTAGCTCCAAGTCCAACAACTCTAGTCAGTGTCAAATCTCCAAGTCTGATAATTCTAACCAGCAACAAATCTCTGGAGTTTCAATTCTACCCCTCCAGCTAGACTACTCACAGTCCTGAAAATCTTCATCCAGAGCTGGCAGCTATCCTTAGCAGCCATCTCATGGTCCCAGCATCTCTACTGGGTCTTCACTGCAACCCACGGTCCATCCTCACGACTCCATCAGGTCTCCATACAGGCATCCTGCAAACCTGCTGCTTCACTCTACCCATAGTTGTTTCCAAAACACACGACCATGTGGCAAATTCAATGACCCTCTCTTTCCTGCATGTTTTATACTCCACAATACCAGGTAGGGTGCCAGTTTGTTAATCCAGGGGGAAATAAAGCAGACTTTGAAGAATAGGACACTCCTTAAGCACTCAGGACCTTTCAAAAGAGTCTACATTCTTCCTGTTGCCCCAATGCAAGCCAGCTGGCCCAATCTCAATGTTTGCAATCTCTCATATAATTGCAGCTGAATGGGCAGCAGTTTCGGCCCAAAGACTTCTTTCTGTGCCATGTCCCTCTGCACATACCAGTCTGTTTCTACACACTACAACCCTGCACAAGTTCTCAGAACATGGGTATAACAGCAAGCCTCTCACACAAACTGCTTCTAGCCCAGTCCAGACAAATTTCCTTTTCACCCTCATAAGCCAAACCTCACAGTCCATGGTTCTTAATGCATTCAGGTCTTTCAACTCTGACAAGAATAGTCTATCAAGCTTGCTTGCAGAACTTCAAGGTATCTCTTAGGCCAAGATTTCAAATCCTTCTACATTCCTCTTGAAAATCAGCTCCAAAACACCAAAGCCACACATCCAGGTGTCTAGCAGCAAATGACCCCACTCTTGGTATCAACATTACTGTTGCAGTGAGGTTCAGGTTGCTGGCAGAAATCACCTGATCAAGAGCAGCTTTTGGGAAAAAGGAGTTTATTTTGGCCTACAGACTCAAGGGAAAGCTCCATGATGGCAGGGGAAAATGATGACACGAGCAGAGAGGGTGGATATCACCCCCAGGCCAATATAAGGTAGACAATAGCAACAGGAGACTGTGCCAAACACTGGCATGGGCAAACTGGCTATAACACCCATAAGCCCTCTCCCAACAATATGCTGCCTCCAGGAGGTGTTAATTCCCAATTCTCCATCATCTGGGAACATAGAAGTCAGAACATCTAAGTTTATGGGGGACACCTGCATCAAACCACCACAGTTAGTTCCTCAGTTGTAACAAATGTGTTACTCTGATGAGGGGGTGTTGATACTGGTGAAGTCTACCTGTGTGGGCTGAGGATGCATGGGAACTTTCTATTCCATCATTTTTGCTGTGACCAAAATATATTCCAAACACAGTCCTTTAATTTATGAAAAATAGGTAGGTAGATAGGTGGATCACAAGTAAATGACAGGTAAATATATGATAGATAGACAGGTCAATTATAAATAGAAGATAAGTAGATAAGTGGTAGAGATAGACGGCTAATAAGCATCCTTTGTTCCAATCTTTTTCCTGTAGAGATCTGGCCATGTGACTTGTCAGTATAATTACAAGTTTTCATTCTCACCATATCATTTCCTGTAACATTTTATCCAAATGTATCCAAATATAAACTATATTTCCTAGAATGCATTAAGGAATATCCTTGAAGGATCACTTAGCTTCTGTAGGCCATGAAGATAATTACTGTCCCTGCTGAAGGTTTTCGCCATGGGATTGTCCAATGAGGAAAAGTCTTTCAGCCTCTTTTGCCTGGATTTGGAGTTTTTATGGAGGCAGAGGTGTGAATATTTCACATGAGCTAAGGGCGAGTGATTAAGCTTGGTTAACTGCAGCATGGGGGTAAAGATGGAAGTGATATTCCAACGGCGGTGCTGATCTTACTGCTCTCTGTCTGGGTGTTCCTGGGTTATGGATATTTTGTTCAAAGAATTGGAAAAACCACACAAAAGTAAAGTATCAAGAAACTTCATTAGAGATTAAAGTACCAAAGACAGGGGTTTATGCTACAAGCCAGCAGCAGGAACCTTGAGCTAGATTGCCCAAGAGCAGAGAGTTGTTTTTGAGGGACATCCAGAAGAAGGAAAGAGCTGGTCATGAGGGAGCATAGTTTGGGTGGTTTTCTGGTTTGACTGGCAGGCTGGGGTTATATAACCATTTCTTTGTTGTATATAGCCCTTCTCATGATGCATCTGACTTTAATCACATGCACACCCAACTATGCGTAGGTATAAGATACAGGGGATTCTGCTCAAATGTCCACATAGGGGACAATGTGCATGCACCCCAAACCAGTCCAGGTCAGATGGCCCCGTCTCCTACTTGCAGATATATCTTGGAACATATTTGACTACAAATTCATCACAAAAGGGAGTAACCAATAGTCACTAGGGAAGGAGAGGTGCATTCCCTTGTTTGAAGTGTAGTGCAGGTGAAGCTCCTAGACTGTGTGCAGGTAGATAGGTGCATTGTTGGGAAAAGTGGGTGTGTTTGCCTGAGTTAAGCAATTTCTCCTATGTCTACCTGCCTCCATTTTCATTCCAGCTACTAATTTAGAAATATGAACTACAAGGCTGGAGATAAAACTCAGAACATTTGCCTAGCAGGCACAAGGCTGTCGATTTCTATCTCAAGCCCAGGTAAAAAGTGAGAAATACAAGCTGAACATCTGGGTCCAGGGGCTCTAAGTCATTGACTAGGTTTTCCATCATTGTTACTTTTTATATTTTCTTTTGCTTTTCCCTGCAGAAAGTGGCAGTTAAAATCTTCACTCTAAAAGTTTCTCAGTGCTTGCTCTTAGAAATACTAAAAACCTAGCAGTCCATTTTGGTGGAGAAGAGACCCATAAATATCCCAGCAAGTAATAGTAAGCTTGAAGGGAAGGGAAGGGAAGGGAAGGGAAGGGAAGGAAAGGGAAGGGAAGGGAAGAAGGCTGAGTAGGAGATGGTCAAGTGATATCTGCACCTGGGAAGAGGCACACTCATGGGTGCCAGCTTGCTTCTAAGCAGGAATCCCCCTGCCCCAGTTACATACCTGTAAAGTTGCCTGACTGCTCATGAGGGCTCAGTAAAGACCATTTCCTTCCACTGGAAGACTGTATCATTAGGTTTCATAGAAATTGCTTGTTTCCCATTCCTAACTGAACCATTCTTAAATATAGACATGTACCATTTACATTTCAATCATCGGAGGTAGACCTGAAATCCAGAAACACAGAGATATTGGAATGATATGGATGTTAGCTATGTAGAAGGTTGTAGCATCTTGGCTTGAGTAACCACAAGACAACAGACTCTCATACTGACATTTTTCCCAGAAACTGTCCCATGATCAGCAGTCGCCATCTTGGCCGGAAGTCTCCCATGATCAAATATCATCTGATTGTACAAGATGTGGTTCTTTGCTTTGAGTAATAATGCATGTATAGTTTTCCAAAATCTCTTCTCATATCTCATCAGAAAACAGTGTTGGGCTATCTATAATCCAACAGCAAATGCTTTCTTAAAGAACTTTTATGAATGGGAGCAGATTTAATGAGTCCTTATAATCCAGTTCCTTGAATAGGATCAACACCCACTGGGGCAATAAGTCAGTCAGCTAAGACAGGAAGGTGGCACTAGCCTAGCTGGCACTGTGCTGAGGATCCTCCCCTTCACCAGCTAAGGACATGCAATGTACAAAATGGCACTCTCGATTCACAGACTGTCTGCAGAAATGGCTATATTTGTTATGCGCCTATTTCTTTCACAGAAGAAGTCCTTAGATGTTTCAAACCAGACCTTGCAAGACTGGATTCTTCTAGGACTGATGGAAGGATTAAAAGGAAATTCTATACAATTATATCTGGGATTTAAAGGAAGAATTGCCAAAAAATAGTTTGCTCCACAGATAACCAAGAGTTAACTATATGGGGAAATCTTCACTGAGAAAAGCCTAAATGATTACAACAATGCAACTGAAGAATATTGGAGCAAGGGTATAGGTAACATTCAGTTCTTACTACTAGATGAAATCTGAGCTTCAATTACAAAGGATAAAAGCAATATTAAATTCTCAAGATTTAAAGAATTCATCAAATCTATATTGATTCTCAGACAGTGGGCAAAAATTTTAATAAGAGAGAAACCATAACCTTCATTAAAACTCTACACTGCTTCTTTCTCTGTCACAAAGCAACATTGTTAAAGATAGTCATTCAATTAACAATTTTATTCCATTATGCACCATTGTGCAAGCAATTGGGAACAATGATTGGATATGAAAAACTCAACCCCTCCTTGTGGAATTTTTAATCTAGTTTAGAGAGACTGATAAAAGCCAAGCAAACAGACAACAAATACGAAAAGCAAATATAACTAATGGTTTATAATATCAATAACAAAGGAACTACTTTTCTTCCTGAAGTGATATCTACTGAAGGCCTTTGCGATGATTTTGGCAATACAAGACTAAGATGATCAGAGGAGCCTGGGATTTAAAAGAAATGCTTAGGAAGTAAAATAATAATTCTAAAGATAAGGTACACAATGTAGCAATTTAATTTACAAAGCCTTCATAAGAGTGTCCTGTAGGGCGATGTGAAGAGGTGCCCTGTAGTATGGGAGAAAATCTTTGTCAGCTATACTTCAGACAGGGGTTATTATCTAGAATATATAAAGAACCACAGGATCTGCCAATCAATAAAAGGCTAATGAACTGAAGAGATAGTCCTCAAAAGAAGAAAGACAAATGATCAATAAATATTTTATAAGTGTTCAACATCCTTACCCATCAGGGAAATGCAAATTGAAACTACTAAGATTCTATCTCACCCTAGTCAGATTGGTCACCATCAAGAAACTCATGATGCCACTGTGGAAATCAGCATAGAGGTTCCTCAAATAATTCAAAAATATAACCCAGCTATACCATTTTTTGACCATATACTCAAAAAACTTTATATCCTACCATAGCAGTACTTACACATCTGTGTTCACTGCTGCTCTATTTGCAATAAAAAGGAAATGGTATCAGATTAGATGCTCAGCACCATATGAATGAATGAATAATTAAAATATGGTCTATATACAATATATTTTTATTCAGCCATAAAGAAATTAGAATTATTAAATTTACAGGGAAATGGATGGATCTGGAAATTGCTATGTTAAACAAATTAATCCACATTCAGAAAGACAAATACTGCATGTTCTCTCTTATATGTCAATGCCAGGTTTCTTAATATACATGGTGTGTAGATATATGTAGTGAAATTGGAAAAGGGATTACAGGAGGGAAAAGAGAGGTTTTAAGGAAGAAGAGACAGTGAATTTATGCCTGTGACATGAAGTGGAAAAGAGGTTACTGTGTGTAAGTGGACAAAGTGGGGCAAGAAGATGAGAGGAAAGAGAGGAGAAATACCAGCAAAAAGCAAAGTATGTGTAAAAATACCATAAAAACTATTACTTTGGGGCAAACCTAATAGTTTGGTATAAATCTAATACTTTGTACACTAATAAAAAATAAAATAAACTATATTATTGTTTTTTTTTTAAAGTGTGCTGTAGGGTAGTATGTATCTGGGCCATTTCCTAGAAGGGTCATGAAAACAGATTCCCAGGCTCCAGGTTCCCAGGATCTGACTAAGCTGATGTTGTGTAGGGTGTAGAAACATGGTTTCAACAAGTTTCCAGATGCTACTGCTATGGCTGTATCTTAGACCACATCTTCACTATTATACAATATTATACAACAGATGCATCTTGTGAACAGACTGCTGAGATTTGTAGATGAATAAAATCAAGGTATTTTATATGTACATTTCTATAGTTCATAAAACAGTTGCATATACTTAACCTAATTTGATCTGTAAAAGTACTCTATGAGAAAGATAGAGCAAAGGATTTTGTCTGTATATCATTGTTGTCTTCCTTCCTTCCTTCCTTCCTTCCTTCCTTCCTTCCTTCCTTCCTTCCTTCCTTCCTTCCTTCCTTCCCTAGGCACATTTTGAGATGGTATAAGGTGTCCAGCATAATGCAATATGTGCTAGGAACATAGTCAAGAGCAGAAAGGAGATTGCTCTTTCAGTTCAGAGCAGGCAGACTTTAAGCCAAAAATCATACAGTAGTCAGAAGAGGTATATGATAGTCACAAGATACTCAGGGCAAGTGGCATAAGGAAATGTAACTGGAGAAATATATGTTATATTAGAAGATCCAGATATGCCTCTCTTTAGCTGCCAAGGTGACATCAGTAGGTGAGAAAGCTGGGAGTTTCCAAATTCAGTTGCTATTTCCTCTGCTATGCTGTCTCTTAAGATGCACAAGGTCAGGAAGTCACAACATCAGGAAAAGGATATGGCAGAGAAAGCAGGATGTACCACTGTCTAGAACAGAATCTAAGGAAGCCCCACACCCTGGGTGAGGCTCACTGTGGACAAGAGGCCTTCAGGGAGCAAGCGTTCACACTGGGTCACTGGGGACACCTTCAGGGAGTTTATGGTCATCTACCCCATCAGAAACTCCCATCTGAAAGGCCATCAAAGAGGATGAAATTGTGTTTTTGAGACTGTTTCACCTACTAGGTATCTATTTTGATACATTGGTACTTACCATTTATTCCTTTCTTACAGATAAGTAAATTCAGACTCACAGAGGAGAGCAATGTCAGTCTGACCTGCAATTTACAGCCAAGTAAATCCAGAGCTCTAGAAAATAGCAATGGCTCCCAGCAGACTACAGCTTGGAGGGAAACTCTTGGCACTGCTATAAGTATTAACTAGAGACAGTCTGAGCAGTTATTTCAAGGATTTTTAGTATATATGAAAAGAATTATGAGGGTGTTTTAAATAGATACTGAAATTTAAGACCCAAGCCTAAAGGGTCATATTTAGCAGTGTGAGTGTGGAGTGTGGCTTGATAGGCCACACACACACACACACACACACCATCATGCATTTACCCAGATAATTGCACACACGGGTTTTTAACTGGTTTTGCACATTATTCCAAAGTTCAGTTAAGCTCTGTTCCACCAGCTTAGCTGTGTTGAAGCCTGAGGATGGATGAAGTAGGAAAGTAGGTCAATGTGACTGAGCAAATAGGAAAGTAGAAAATAGATACATATTTTAATGTTTTCATGAGTAAAGTTATACATTTGTTTAAAACATTCATGCTTATCAAACTTGAAGATAGAATTGGCAAGAGTCTTGATACTCAGAAAGACTGAGTTAACATCTCTCCATTCTTTTGGCATCCTGGTAGATCCACCTCTACAAACTGTTGTTTTTTTATTTTTTTATTTTTAAGGAATGTTTTGTTTTTGAGACTGTATCCCTTATAACCACATTGCCTTGAATTTATATAGATGGAGAACAGATATGAGACTGTGATCACCATCCTGGAGCATGGTGGTTACAGAAGCCACCTTGGTTAAAACCTCAGGGAAATGCTCTTGTCTAACACCAAGGCCAGGAAATAAAAACAGATGCCAAGAAAAGCAAATTTTCTGAACACAGATTAGAGCTTTTAAAAGTAGAATATCTGCTTAAAAAAATGACAGAATCTTATGAAAGAATTAGATTATGCATCATCATAGAAACTGTCCTGGGAAACAGACAGAAAATGTAGCCAAAATAAATAAAATGAGGATGGAAAGGCTGGCATATAGGTCAGTCGTCACACTCTTAACTAGCATGCGTAATGTCTTGGGCCCATCCCCAGCATTGAAATGAAAGCAAGACAGGAAAAAACTAGGAGATACATGGATAAAGCATTGGGCAATGGGAATTAAGTCACAGTTCAACCAGAGCAAAAATCTATGGCATACTGCTGACTGTAGATAACAATAATCCATTATGCAAGTCAAAAAGCTACAAGAAAGGACTCTGAAGGTTTTTACTATGGAGAAATTATAAATGAGGCTAGAGAGATTGCTTAGTGGTTAAAGCACTTGCCTGCAAAGCCTAACAACCCAGGTTCAATTCCCCCGTACCTACATAAAGCCAGATGCACAAAGTGGCACATGCATCTGGAATCCTCTTGCAAACAGCTGGAGGCCCTTGTACACCCATTCTCAGTCTCTCTGTCTCCCTTCTCTCTCCTCTCTCTCTCCCCTCCCTCTGTCTCTCTGCTTGAAAATAAATAAACAAATAAAAAAATAAAGAAGAATAATAAATGTTTGAGAGAAAGATGCTTAACATGATTTTAGATTACACTATGTGTGCATGTATTGAAACATTTTATGTTATCCCAATAATATGTACAACTTTTAGATATCAGCTAAAAATAAATGTACAAATAAAAAAAAAACTGTCAGCTATTGCAAGGATGTCAGTTATACACCTCAATGAACTCATGTAAAGCTGGATAAGAGGAACTATATTCTTGAAAGATAGTTCAAAAACAGTTTTCTTTACTTACAGGATATTTGTTTCTCAATTTAAATGGCTCATCAATGATCAGACAAAATAAATTCATAAAACAACAAAATCTTTGTCATATTGTCATGAATAGGCATTGAGGATACAGTCCTCACAAGGCACACACATAAGATAAACAAAGATCATTAACCCTCCCCTAAGATAGCAATGGCTCTAGGTACTTGTTGAATGTAATGTTTCACCTAGAATTCTGAACATATCCCTGGCTATCAGTCAGGCATGATGGTAGGATAAAAACCATTCCACAGGCTCCAAAAATGGGTAATCATAGGAAGTATGCTGTCATCAAATGTGGACCTTAAAAAGAAAGAAAGACCCTAGATTCTCAGAACAGGAAGTCTAACAGAGAGTCTTTCTGCAAAGCCAGAGCATAACCAACACTGACCGAACACCTGGCTAAAGTTGAGGTTTGCTACTTTTGTGTCAAGGAACATTAATTAGGAAAAATCCTCTTTGACATATGTAATTTTTTTTCTTTCCAAATAGTATCACAAGAGAAAGAAAAGAAAATCCAGAACTAATTTTCCATCTTTCCTGGATCATAATTCATCCCATTGTCTGGATTCACACTGAAAAAAGCTCCTTGGCCATTGTAACCTGTGACCTTCTTGTTGCTGGGATAAAACACAGGCCCAGAAGCATCATATGACAGGAAAGGGGTTACCTGAGGTTTAAAGTTTCCAGGGGAAGCTTCATCATGGCAGGAAAAGCGAAGCTGGCTCACTTCTTGTTACATATCCGGGTGGAAGGAGTCTATGTGCTGGACTTGGAGCTGGGCTAATACACCTCAACGTCCACCCCCAGGGACACACCTCCTCCAACAAGACTCCACCTCCCCAAAGCTCCACCAGCTGGAGATTGAGTGTGGGGCTCCATCACAAATAGATGAAGCTACAGGGGACACTTCACATTCAAACTACCATAGTCACCATTAACTGTCTCAGCTAATATATCAACTGCCAATGTATCTTAGCGCTCTAGTAATAGTGAGATGGTTTGGGACAGTGTGAGAATGATAGTCAGTTTAAAACTTAGGAATCATTCCTGGAACTGTTCATGCAGTACTTTCAGGCTAGTTGGCCATAGATAAGTGAAACTGCAAAAGCAAAATTATAGATAAGGGAAGACAATTACGACTGCTAAACCATCAACTAAAGCACAGCTTCCAATACTGAGTGATCAGCAGATGGCCAGAAGTATTTTAGATGGCTTACATGTCTCAATCATGTAACTCCCATAGCCACTGCAAAGGAACTCCAGATGTATGTGCCAGTTTGTGCACCTGGCTTTACATGGGTACTGGGGAATCAAAACAGGGATGCCAGGCTTTGCAAGCAAGTGCATTTAATGGTTGAGCCATCTTTCCAACCCATCTGATCATTTTGGTTAGGACTGGTATATAAAATATCTGTTGAGCACTGGTGTGAGCAGCAGAGAGCATGGCAAGGGCTTTCCCTGAAGTATGGTGAGCTGGGCCTCTCACTGGGTAAAGCATGTTACATTCCCCATGGCCTTTATGGAATAGGTAATGCCTAAGATTTCCAGATCTTCATGACGCTCCCTTTCTGGCTGAGGGGCTTGGTCGCTCAGATCCCCACAGATGGCTGAGCAAGCAGGGTCAAACTTCAGTGTCTTCGTTGGCTTTAGGGAGACTGTTGCAGTTACCTTCTCACTGTTGGCACAAAGGACCTGACCTAAGGCAGCTGATGGGAAGAAAGGGTTTATTTTGGCTTACAGACTCAAGGCGGAAGCTCCGTGGTGGCAAGGGAAAGATGGCATGAGCAGAGGCTGCAGATAACCTCTGCCACAACAGGTAGAAACACAACAAAAGTGAGCTGAGCTCTAGCAAAGAGGAGCTGGCTATAACAACACACCTTCTTCAGGAAGACTCAACTTCCCAGATTGCCAGCTGGGAAGCAAGCACTCAGAACACATGAGTTTATGGAGGACACCTAATTCAAATCACCACAGAGACAGTACCAAAATAAATAAATAAACAAAAATCAGCAGCCCAGCTATAGTGTTGACATCTGAGGAGCATGACTGAGGAGCAAAGAGAAGGAGGACAGGGGAAGCTTTTATGTGTTAAAGGCCTTTTAACATGTTTTTAAGTTATCTGTTTGAACTGTGTTGATTACAATTAAAATAAATTATGTTTTAAAAAAGTATTTTACTTATTTGTTTATTTATGAGGGGAGAAAGAGAGAGAGAAAGAGAGAGAGAGAGAGAATGGGTGCTCCAGCTGCTGAAAATAAACTCCAGATGCATATTGTCTATGGTACTCTGTGCATCTGATTTTACATGGGAACTGAGGAACTGAACTCTGGTCGTTAGGTTTTGCAACAATCATCTTAACCACTGAGCCATTTCTCTAGTACAAAATTAATTATTTTTAAAGTGGAATTTCAATCAGGAATTAGGCATCTTCTATCCAAGGCTTAATATATTTTATAGCTGCACTATTTATCTGTTAAGGTCTTTCCTTGCAATCCCTATCTGTCAATCTGCCATAACCTCATGGTGCACTAAGAGCTTCTGGGGCTTAGTGAGGGGTCATGGGATACAGGGTCGGTAAGCTCATCGTGTTTAATGAAAGCATGAGCATTGCAGTTGAGAGTAATGCTGGGTGCTTCCTCTTCTTCACCCAAAGCCTCCCTCCCCTCTCTGCCCCCTATTGTCCTGTCTCTCCTGCTCCATGTTTCTTGGTGCCATTGTTAAAGGCAGGAGTTAAGACAAAAAATGAATTTAGCTTAGTTCAAAATTCCAGAGTGAGGGCTGGAGAGATGGCTTTGTGGTTAAGCACTTGCCTGTGAAGCCTAAGGACCCCGGTTTGAGGCTCGATTCCCCAGGACCCATGTAAGCCAGATGCACAAGGGGGCACACGTGTCTGGAGTTCGTTTGCAGTGGCTGGAGGCCCTGGTGCGCCAATTCTGTCTCTCTATTGCCTCTTTCTCTCTCTGTTTGTCACTCTCAAATAAATAAATAAGTAAAAATAAACAAAAAAAAATCCAGAGTGAAAAATCAAAACTAAAATTAGGCTCTGATTTGAAGTTCTGTATTAGAGATCTATTTGAAGTGAAGAAATGTAGTTTAGAGCATTATTCAGTTTGGAACAATAGTGTTAATAATTGGTTGATAATTTGGAAAATTAAAACAAGGTTTTTAGCCACTTGAATATTCTAAAAATCTCTTAAGAAAGAAGTTTTGGGGCTGGAGAAATTGCTCAGTGGTTAAGGTGCTTGCCTGCAAAAGCCTAAGGGCCTGAGTTCAATTCCCCAGTACCCATGTAAAGCCAGATGCACAAGGTGGCACATGAGTCTGGAATTTGTTTGCAATGGTTAAGAAGGCCCTGGCATGTCCATTCTCTCTCTGTCTTTATCTGCTTTCTCTCTCTCACTCTCTCTCTTTCTCAAATAAATAAAATGAAACAAAAACTTAAAAACTATGTTAAAGAAAGAATTTCTCTTACAGCTTTACAGCTGATTAAGTCAAGCCTCCTGCATGGCACATGTCAGTGTACTTTTAACATGAAAACAAACAGCCAAGTACAAAGCATATGTTTGGATGTCATAGACTTTGGTTGAGCAAAATGTAAGAAAGAAACCTTAAAGACTCATAACTATTCCTAGCCACAGAATTCAGAACTATTTAGACATCTGAGGCCAGAACAGCACTGTAGGCAAACAAGAACACTGATCTTAAGACACCAATTTTCTTTGAACTGAGAGAAAATGGCAAGGTAACAAACAATAAACCCTTTCTAAAACAAATCCAAGAGCATCCAATTTTTCATATCAAAGAAAGAGAATGATAGCTTACAGGGACTGGACCCTTAGGGAAATAGTCTCATTCTAACTCTGTAAGGGAATCAGATGCATAAAGTTTTTCAGTTTCCCAAAGTCACACAGATGCTGACTGACCACAGAATGAACCTGTAGTATAGGACACATCTATGAAGTATGAAGCATGCTGGGAAGAAAATGTGAGGGTCAAAGCATAGGGGTGGCCCAGCTCTGGTGGGTGTTTAGAACTGTAATAGGTACTGCAGGGGTATCCAAACTTTTCCATCTCTGACCCAAATTGGATGATAAATGCATTGTCTTGGGCCACACATTGAATATTTATTTTTATTTAATTACTTAATTTACTTATTTACTTATTTGTTTATTTATTTATTTGCTGGGTGTGGTGGCACATGCTTTTATGAAAGAGAAAAAGAATGAGGAAAGATAGAGAGAATTGGCACTCCAAGGCCTCAGCTACTGCAATTGAACTCCAGATGCATGCACCACCTTGTGTGTATGTGAGACCTTGCTTCTTGTGTTACCCTGTGGATTTGGCTTACATGGACCTGAAGAGTGGAACCTGGGTCCTTAGGAATCACAGGCAAGCACCTTAACTGCTAAGCCATCTCTCCAGCCCTAAATATTTAAATAATAACAAAAGCTGATGAACTGAACTGGCCGGTGTAAGATTTGTACAATATTCCCCCAGCACACCGAAGTAGAAAAGTTCTCCCATAAAAATCCTAATTATATGATGCCCCATTCAGAGAATCTGATTTTAATCTGACAGATCCCATGTTTATAATAGCTAATAAAGAAAATGAGCATATCTAAGTAATAAAATTTCACTGCCTTTAAAAAATATTCTTATCTTATAAGTAAAATAAATGAGGGAACATACATCTGGTGTGGTATTTGACATCCATCATACTTGAGAAAGGAGTGCATTGAAATGGAAGCACTTGCAACTCTTAGGGAGTTCTCAACATGCTCAGCAGGAGTCTTGGCTGTAGCTGCACTCTCTGCTTCAACCTTGGAAATAGTCGTTCACAAATGTAGTTGTTGCCAAAAATGTGACATGAGTAAAACATGATTGTGAAGTAAGCAGTACCATACCATGAGCACCGGACACTGCCATCTCAACGGCTGGTGAGTCATGTTTGGAAACAGTCCTTGCAATAGTCCCTATGTTCCTTTAACATAGAATTCAGAAGGCAAGACAAATGCTACAGAATATCTGGCTGACATTGTTTCTTTTATAAGGGGAAAAAAGGGTGCTTATACTTTCATTTCACATTGATGGGTATCAGGAGAATGAACACTGGGCAATAACCTTTGCAGGTGACTGTGCCCCAATGTACTGTAGTATGGCAGGAAAAGGCAATTTCATCCTTATTTTCTATATTAGATTTAGCTTTCAGCAGTCTTGCTCTTTAGAGGTGCATCTAGAATAAAAAACCCTAAACGTTTGTTCCTCTTATTCTTAATTTTGTTTTTCTTAAAAGAAGGGGTTTAGTGGAAGGAGGTTAGGGGAGAGGGGCCAAGAGAAAGAACCTGAAGGGGATTATAATCAAAATACATTACATACATGCTTGAAAATTGTTAATTAAAAAGTTTATTTAGAAGTCCATTCTTATGTTTGCAAAGACTATTTTATGATACTGAAGAACAGAAATAAAATAACATATCAGACATTAGAGAGAGCTTCCATGCTCCAGGCTTGGCAGAATCAATATTGTGAAAATGACTCTGTTACCAAAAGTAATCTACAGTTTGAATGCAATTCCAACCAAAGTTCCAATGGCTTTTTTTCTCAGAACTAGAAGAAAAATTCAACAGTTCACATGGAAACACAAAAGGCTATCATTCATAGCCAAAGCAAACCTAAGTAGAGAGTGGAGGCACCACAGTTCCTGACCTAAAATTCTACCACAGAACCATAGTGACAAAGACCAGGGTGCTGGCCCTAAAAGAAGACAACAAGATCACTGGAATAAAATAAAGGTCCCAGAAATATATCCATACACTTATAGTCACCTAAGTTTTGATGAAGGTATCAAAAACTCACACTGGAAAAAAAAAAAAAAAGATAGCCTATTCAATTAATGGTGTTGGAAAAACTGGATCTCTACCTGCAGAAAAATGAAATTAGACTCACATCTCTTACTATAAACAAATATCAATTCACTATGGACCAAAGATCTTTATCTAAAGAAAGAAAAGATGAAAATATTAGAGGAAAACAGGCAATATACTGGAAGGTGACTATCAAGATAAGAACTTTCTGAAGGACTCCAATAGCACAACAAATGACCCCACGAATCAACTATTAAGACTACATGAAATTAAAAGATTTCTTCGCAGAACAGAAAACCACCAGCAGGGTAAACAGAAAGCCTATTAAATGGGAAAAGATCTTTGCCAGCTGTTACTCAGAGGGCTAATATCGCGAATATATCAAGAACTGAAGAAACTAAACCCCAAATCCAAAACTGCCAATCAAAAAGTGAGCCAATGAAATAAACAGAGAGTTCTTAAAAGAAGAAACACAAATGGCCAACAGATATTCAAAAAAAAAATGTTCAACATCCTTAGTCATAAATGAAATGTGAATTAAAAACACTTTGAGATTTCATTTCACCCCAGTCAGAATGGCTGTGATTAGGACTAATGACAACATATGCTGGCAAGGTTGCAGAAGAAGGGGAACTCTTATTCACTGGGGGTAGGGATGTTAACTGTGATAGCCACTATCAAAATCAGTGTGGAATTTTCTCAAAAAGCTAAAAATTGAACTACTATATGAAAAGCTATACCACTCTTGGGCATGTCCACAAAGGACTCTATCCCACCACCATGAAGATACTTGTACATCTGTATTCATTGTTACAATAACAAGGAAAATGGAATGAAACTACATGTGCATCCACTCATAAGTGGATAATAAAGATGTGATACTTATACACAATCCAAAGTTATGAAATTTGTAGAGAATGCAAGAACTTGGGAAAAATTATACTAAGCGAGATGACACAAGTCCTGATAGACAAAAATTGCATGTTCTCTCTCATATGGAGATCTTAACTGATAATGTTTGTAAATAAGTAAGTGCATAAATAGTGGCAGTGAGGTTGAGTGTGGGCTGACTCTAGACAGAAGGCCAGAAGAAGGGAACAACAAAAGGAAACATGTAGCCAGAAAGCGGCAAGGAGGCTAGGTTGGGGAAAGAAAACAAGACGGAAGGGGGAAAGATGAAAGAGGAGGGAAAGGAAATGGAAAAAATTATATGAAAACACTAAAATGAAACCTAATTTTTTGTAAGTAAATAATTTTTAAATCTTTTCTTGTGGGATTATACTGCCCAGTGGTTAAGACAATGGAGTGCTAAAAAGTAATCCTTTCATAGTAAATCTTTACACATTTGATTGAAGGACTCAGGCATACCAATGCCTAAATAATACATTAGACACAATTTAATATCTGATTGTAATATTTATAGTTCCCTTCCTTATATGCTCCCATAATTCCATATCTCAGTACAAGCATATACTGCCATTAATTCTGATCCTAGTGGAAAATGGGTCCTAAAAGCTTAGGTGCTCGCGCAGCCCCAGGAGAGCGTAGCCGGATGGAAGAATCCCCAGCCTTAACTCTCCATCCCTTTGGCTATTACTGGATTTTCCCTACATATCTCATCTGCACAGAAACCAGTCTTAAAGTCAGCATAGCATTTGTTTCTAATCCAGGTTCACTCTAACCTAATCACCAATAGCTTTCAAACTACTTGCAATTAGAAAGAAGAAAATAAAATCAGCAGACCCCCACAGACCCAACTTTTTCTCTGCACCATTCCAGAGATAATGTGGTGAACATTACCCAGGAATTCTTAACTTCAAACAGGAGGAGTATGTGCTGGGTATTACATGGCACAATTGAGACATCTGGAAAACAATTAAGGCTTTATTTGTTTTCATAGAATTCTATCTCCTGGCATAGGTGGTTATAGCTTTGGTGAACACTCTGTGGCCATGATCCTCTAGACAAATTGCCCTTCCAGGGGTGTGACTTCAGATAAGTAAAAAGGGCACTCCAAAAGAATGCTACATAAAGAAAATCTGTGTTTTCTTTTGTGCTCCAAGAGCTGGTAAGAGAGATTAAGGTTATTTTTAGCTGTGAAAATTAGCCTGGTTACACAACCTGCCTCTTTGTAGTCATTAATAACGAACTCATAATTAGAGTCAGGTGTTGAGATTTGCAAAGACATTTCTTGTTGGGCAGGTTTTGTACAAAAAATGCTCTAAAGAATCCTCATGGAGAAATCTGGCCTTTAAAGGAATTTGTTCTCCCCATGTAACAGTGTTACTGGCAGCAAAGAAACACATGGTTGGCATTACAGCTGTTGCTCACTGGTGCTCATTCGAAAGGTGGCTAGACAACTCTATTTCCAACAAACCAAATGAGTCAGAACACATTTCTACAGTTTCTTTCTAACCTGTCGACATAGAAATTCAAGAAAAAAAATTATCATTCATTCTCAAGTGTATTTATACCAGAAATTACAAAACTGACACACAAGTGGCATATAATACACACACATACACACATCATTTCATGCATGTGTGTGTGTGCATAGCTACATTGGGCAGGTGAATTTTTCAATAAACAAAACACACTTCATTGGAAAACTGGCATTATTGTTCTGTGGTTAGGAACCTGCTTGCAAAGCCTAATGGCCTGGGTTCAATTCATAAGCCAGATACAAAAAGCAGACAAGTATATGCTGTTTGTTTGCAGTGGCAAAAATCCCTGGTGCACATGCTCACAACCTTCCACACAAATGAATAAAATTTTTAAATTGTACTTTATTGATTTTTGCGGTTTATTTTGCAACCTTTTTTACTTTGGATTCTACCCCCAACTTAACAACTATAAACACTTGGAATAGATGTTTTTAGGAAATGGAGAGAGAAAAAGAAAAGAGAAGGGAAGAAGAGGAAGAAAGAAGAGCACTGGAAAGGAAGAAAGAAGGAAAGAGTAAAGACTGAAAGAAGGAAGGAAAACTTAGATGGGATACTGCAACTTACGACACCCACTTCACTACACCTCTGTCTAACCTCTCCACAGACAAAGAACGTTCCTGATGTCAGTAGGCCCTATAGGATCAAAAGACAAAATGAGGCTAGAAAAGGTTTTTTTTTTTTTAAACCCTCAACACTGTGCATCAAATAAAACATGCTAAGAACAATCCAGTGTGAAGAGGTGAGTACGCATAGAAAATCCAAAGTCAGAAAAGGCAAAAAAGTGAAGCTTGCTCTTATTGCCTCTATTCTCATCACATTTAACTCATATTTTAGCTCTTCTACGGTGACATCTAAATTACCTGATGCCGATGGCCACCCTCAGTGAGCTGTCCGGTTTCTGTTCCACACAAGCAGTCACCATTCTTTTGTGCCTCACTCTCTCTAATCCATGCTCTCTGCTCATTTTCCCATTGACACGACAGTAATCCTGAAACATACCTGAGGCAACCACAGTGCTATACTCTGGGTTCTGAGCTTGACATACAAATGCTGACAGAATGAATGAATGAGTAGGAGGAGGGAAAAGTTCATTTCTTTGGTTTTTTGTTTGTTTGTTTGTTTGTTTTGGTTTTTTTTTCAAGGCAGTGTCTCCCTCTAGCCCACTGTGACCTGGAATTCACTCTGTATTCACAAGGTGGCCTCGAATTCACAGCCCTCCTCCTACCTTGGCCTCCTAAGTGCTGGGATTATACACCTGTGCCACCACATCCTGGGGGAGAAAGTTCATTTCTAATCATTTGACTGTCTGCTCCTAATGTGTTTACACAATGGTAAAATACTTCACAAGCCTTTCTCTGTGCATCTTCCCTGTTCTGTGATATGGCAAGTGCCTTCACAAGGTTATTCTTTTTTGTTTCCTTTCCCACCCTAAATCACTAACAGTGCGTTGCTTCCAAAGTTACCACCTGAGCTCTCATCCCGTAGAGCTCCTTCAAACCTTAGAACAATTTACAGGATCCCTCAGGCTACTTTCCTAACCAAGGCTTCTTGGCCATGAGAGAATCACAGCAGTCAGGGCAGACAGATAACAGGCAGGAACGTGGTAGGGGATAAAGGAACACCCCACACAAAATGAGGCAGGAGCTGATATGCTGACCGTGCTGGTAGGTTGAGGGCAGGATGGATGTGGTTCGGCTCAGCACTGCAGCGATAAGGCAGTCCACCACTGATTAAGACAGTAATCTACAAGCTCTGCAAGCAGTGTCTTCACTCTAGTGACATTTCATTCACTCCTCTAAACACATACACTTCAAGAACACAGCTTCAAAAAAAATGCTAGCCACCAGGACTCTAGTAATACAATTTTACTTTTTTCAAAGCAGCAAACACAAACATCCTGGAGTCTTTTAAACCAACTCACTAATCTAGAAGGGTAAGGAATGTCTTCACATATTTATAGAACTAACCTAGCCACTGCTACTGAGTCACCTGAGCCATCTGAATCATATGGTTGAGTAAAAAGAATAAAAAAAATAGAAAAACAGAAAATGTAATCTGTAATGTAGTATTCAGCCATAAAGAGCAAAAGTATGTCATCTGAAGGAACTGGAGATGATTATGTTTAGGGAAATACAAGCCAGTCACAGGAAGACAAGTGTTGTATGTTTTCTCTCATATGTGTAATTTACAGAGGAGAAAGGACATGATAGTAAAAGAGGATTATTAGAGATGTGGGGGAAAGAAAGGAGGAGGAGTAGAGGGGATGAGAGGGAAATAAAGGGGATGACGATGACCAAAGTAAACCAGGCGCATGATGGAGATGTCATAATAAAACAAATTATTTTGCATTAATTACATATGTTAATAAAAAGGTATCATGGATTTAGTAAAACAAAAATATTTAGGCCTTAAAGTGCATGTAGCCATGTAACCCCTGCTGACTGCTGAACCCTTTTGCTTTCCACTGGTGAGTTTTACTAATTATTCTAGTAAGACACCACTTATAAGTCATATCCACTGGATACCCACAGCTCAAACATTTACCAAAATTTAATAGTTCATAAACCTAGAAAACTATTATAGCTTTAAGAATTTTTAGAGATCATCTAACCTCACTTTTTGCTCCACAAACTAAGAAATGGCAGGAGCTGGCTAATCATCTAAGTTAAAATTCAGACCTCCCGACTTTAGGCCAGGTCACTGCGACATAACATCAATCAGGAAAGACTGAAACTTAAGGAGAATATTTTAATTGGATTCAATCTCAGAAACTTCCTGACACTCTTACTTCATCTTATAATCATCATCTTTTACTTTTTATGCTTCTTTTAATTATAGTTTAAAAACTCAAGCCTGTTTTAGTCAAGGCCCCAGGCTTCTGAAGGAAGGTCATAGTTCTTTCGCTCTATGGCTGGACAGGAACGTGCGCCCTCTTGTGTTCCTTCAGTGGAATAGATTCTGTTGCCCAGAAAGAATTCCCTGGACTCCCTTCCCTGCCTGCCCCTGCCCTCCCCACCCCCACTATCCCTCACACACAGAAAGTAGCCAGGAGTGTGGAACCCAAAGCACGCTTCCTATCACCCACCCCTTCACAGATTGCATGGCTAAGGACAAGTCAAAGGTAGACAGTGAACACTGCGCCTGAATATTTCATTCCTATCTTCGTTTTTCCTCCCAGACCACAGTAAGTAGACAGTTATTTAAGAAGGCAGGAAGAATGCTTGCTAGCATGCACCAAGCCTTGGTTCAGTTTCAGTTTTCATCACTTCAAGAAGAAGAGGGAAAGGAGTGTAAGAAGGATGTGGGAGGAGGAGGAGAAGGAAGAGATGAGGAAGAGAAGGAAGAAGAAGGAAGAACTAGAATTTTCTTTTCTACATAGTATTCAAGGGTGTTGCATTTCAGAAGCCAGGCCTGGTGGTAGAGGCTGGAAATCCCAGCTTCTTGAGAGGCCAAGGCAAGAGGATTGCAAGTTCAAAGCCTTCATGGGAAGAAAATTAAAAAAAATAAAAAGATTGGGGATATAGCTCAGTGGTAGAACACCTACCAAACCAGTATGAGGTCTTGGGCTCAGTTTCCAATATCACAAAAAGTTGGTACACTGATTGATTTTTCAGGAGCTGTACCAAACCAAGCTCACTCTATTCTTTAGTGGCCCAATATAAGTCTTTTGAGTTTTTGTTTTTTTTTTTTTCTCGTAGAGGCATATGAAATTGTCAGCACTCAGAAGAAGGACAGGATGGGAAAGTGGTGAAGGAAAAAATGCCCCACACAAAACCAGGCAGAGGGTGAACACCAAGGGCCGAGGTGCTAAGCACATAAACCGGAGCCCCCGGAATGCAGCCACAAGGACAGGGAGCACTGCACAAGGCTGACTGACTGATTAGAATTTCAGAGATTGTGTTGGAATGATGCAGGCCCAGAGCTAAGTTATCTTGGGTTACCTTAGCCACTTAAATAGTCATTTACTGTTTGCCTCTAAGTGTGACCTGACATCCTTGTAACTATCAGGTAAACCCTTTGGAAATGTGCTAACAGACCCAGTTTCCACTACCCCAAAAGCCAAAGAATGTCATCAGGTAGAATCATAAGCCTGTAGCAGAGGTTTCCCTATTTTGCTCAATCTGCCTACTTGATGTTCTCAGTATTTTATTTGAAAAGTATTTTCATTTATGACTTTCCTGGTTCTCTTACTATACAAACTCCATGGTATTTGGAGAAGCCTGAATCTGTGCTCCTGGGCTACGGTCACTTATCTATGGCTCCAGAATAAACTCTGTCTTACTTCCTTCTGCAAGAGAGCTGTGGGTTTCGTGTTGAAGTGTTGACAGTGATGGCTCCACAACACAGGTTCCAAGGACAATCTCCTTTCCCTGAGGGAATCACCCAGACCAGAGCCAGAGTAGGTCAACTGAACCCAGCCATGAGGGGCTTGTTGTGAGTTCCTTCTGGGCCTCAGACTTTTGGTTTGTTTGATGGCTAACTGGTTTATTCTGAGTTGAAAATTTAGTATAGGATCTACAATTAGGATTTGTGGATATCCTTTCTTTCTTTCTTTCTTTCTTTCTTTCTTCTTCCTTCCTTCCTTCCTTCCTTCCTTCCTTCCTTCCTTCCTTCCTTCTCTCTCTCTCTCTCTCTCTCTTTCTTTCTTTCTTTCTTTCTTTCTTTCTTTCTTTCTTTCTTTCTTGCCTTTGATGGTATTTTGGTTTCTTACCATTTGGGACTGGAAATTTGCTAACAATCAGCTCTTCCAGTTGTGGGTTCATTTCCACTGAACAGATCTCAGTGACTCAATCAAAGAGCCATTAGTTACCCACATAGGCTGAATGCCACTATTGCACAGGTGAGTACATCTTATCAGGCTGGTTGCTTTTGCATAGCCATGTTTCCTACTTGCTTACCACGTTGTTGGCCATTTTCCCCAGCAGCTTATGTAGCACTTTCCAGCACTATACAGGCTAACCATCTGGGAACTAGTTTCCTTCCAGACTCTAGCTGGGTCTCTTGGTGTCATGTGTCAGCAATATGTGGTGTCTTTAGCAATAGGATCTTACCTTTTCCTCAGGTGGGTAATGAAGTGCTTCAATAGAAGCCTGTCTTGTTTTTGAGACCTCGTAGGTCTCTCTGGTCAACAGCTTAATGTGGGTTATAGCTGATTTCTGGTACTGGGAGTTATTAGCCAGAGACAATTGTTTTAGTGTTAGGCTTCATACCACCCTCTCCTGGGCCCTTCTTACCAGACAATTCCCCCATACTCCTATTGAGGGCTGTGTCTACTACTCTACTACTCTGTTATTCAGAGGGAAGGTTTCTATGGTATCAATTCATTTTGTGAATTCAATTGTGTATATGTACCACATCTTCACTATCTATCTGTCAAATGATGAGTACCTGGGTTGATTCCAAGTCTTAGCTATTGTAAATTGAGCAGCTGTAAACATAGTTGAGCAAATATCTCCGTGGTGAAGAGTGGAGCCTTTAGGGTAGATGCCCAGTAGAGGAATAGCTAGGTCAGTTGGTAGCTCCATTTTCATTTTTTTCAGGATATACTAGAATTCTTAAGCAATAGAGAAAGAACTAATGAATAAATAAATAAGGCACAACATCTGTGCCTTATTTTAATTTAAAAACATTTTAAGAAAAGAAATGACAAAATGGCTAATTTGCAAGGTAAGTAATGAGTTCTAGAAACCACATTTAATTAAAAGAAAATGATAAAAATGAAAAGGAAATAAATTTGAAAAAATTCACAGTTGTGGTGGTTTGAAGCCAAAATGCACCCCATCACCTCATGTATTTGTGATTAAGCCTCATAGTTAATCCCTAACTGGCAAGAGGGAATATTTGGGAGGTGGAGCCTTACTGGGGGAGATATGTCATCACTTGGGGATGGGATTTTTTGTGTTTTAGCACATGAGGATAAATTTGTGCCCATATTTGGAGATTCTGTTGGCATGTCTGAATACTCCTGGACATCGAACCTCTTTGTGTCAGCCAGGGTCTAGTTCCGCACTTACTCATGGTCATGTTTTCCTCAAGTGTCTCAGCTTGTTCCTGCTACTTCCTTACTGCTGGTGTGAAGATGTTCTGCTTATCTGTTTGCTCTTCCATGCTTTTCCTGGTATGATGAAACTTCCCCTCAAAGCTGTAGGCCATAAATGAAACCTTTTCGTCCATAAGATCTTTCTGGCCAGGTGTTTTGTCCAAGCCATGAGAAGGTAGCTGCTGCCAGAGGTTTTCGTAATAACATATAAATTCTGAGATATCTAGTTATCCTCAACCTTCTACTCCTACCTATCCTTCTCTGATCTTGCCTCTTCCTTCTTTATTTATAAAGAGAATTTTTGCATCAAAGGAAAAGATTGCTATGGCCTGTTTTAAGATACAACCTAGGGACAAGGAAGATCCCATGCTATATTAAAACGTCCCATAGTAAAGACAATTTATGCTTATTAACTCTTAGAAAAAGGAAAGAATAATGGTCTAATGCTTCATGACAAGCTTCACTTTTTAAATAATGTGCTTAGTAAGGCTTTCTTGCATCTCAAAGAGGTAGGAGAAAACTAAACCTTCTTTCTGGTCCCCCCCTTGGGTGTATCTAAGCCTTCCCTAATCTAGTATGTTATGTCTGTTTGTGGTAATTGTTTGAATGCATTTGACTTTAGGTCTTTTCATGTCCTAAGAAAGGAGTCATGACATCTGTGGCCACTTCCTCATGCATTTTTTTTTTAATTATTGAGTGCTATTCTTGGCATATGCCTAATTTTAAGATATCTGTGTATGTAGATATATGAACATAAGCAGTTTTGGATGATTTTTGGACTCTATTTTCTATTTGTTTAATATTTTTGTTTGTTTATTTTTATTTATTAATTTGAGAGTGACAGAGAGAAGGAGGGAGAGAGAGACAGAGAGAGAGAGAGAGAGAAAGAGAGAGAGAGAGGAGAGAGAGAGAGAGAGAGAATGGGCATGCCAGGGCTTCCAGCCACTGCAAAATAATTCCAGACACATGTGCCACTTTGTGCATCTGGCTTATATGGGTAGTGAGGAATTGAACCTGGGTCCTTAGGCTTCACAGGCAAGTGTCTTAGCCACTAAGCATCTCTCCAGCCCTGGACGGTCTCTTTAGGTAAACAGGTTTATCAAGATACTTATTGTTGGTCAAGCCTATTGTATGATTCTTATAATGCAGAATGATGGGCTGAGTTTGAAAGGCCTCCATTTCTATCAGAGAGGGGGCCTCGTGGCTTTCTTCCGCATGTCCATGCTGAAGAGATGCAGACCTAGATACCGAAAGAGAAGGTCTTTGTAGCTGCTGGATCTCAGTACACATCCTCAGCATCTTCTGGTGCTTATAAAAAAGAAAAGAAGTCCACCCTGTGTATAGAGGCTAAGGATCTAAATCAAAAAATTTCAATTTTCTAATTTTTCAAGACCTTCCATCCAAAAATGAGTGGATTCTGGATGGGAAGTTAGATGCCATCTGACTCCTTACCCCCTTGTACGCAGAAGGTAGGAAGATCCTATTTAGCTTCCTGCCTGATGCTCTCTACAAAGGCCCTGTGTTGTTTTGATTCAGTTGTCCCCATAAACTTATGTGTTCTGAATACTAGGTTCCCAGCTGATAGCAATTTGTGAATTGGATCTTCCTAGAGGTGATGTATTGTTGGGGCAGGCTTATGGTTATTATAGCCAGCTTCTCCTTGCCAGTGCTTAGCATACTCTCCTGCTGCTGTTGTCCATCTAATATTGGCCAGGAAGTGATATCTACCCACTGCTAATGCCATCGTTTCCCCCTGCCTTCAGGAAGCTTCCCCTTGAGTCTGTAAGCTAAAAATAAACCCTTTCCTCCCACAAGCTGCTCTTGGTCAGGTGTTTTCTGCCAGCAACACAAAGCTGACTGCAACAGGTCCCAAGAGTCTCTCGAAGTCCACTGACTGCCTTCCTTTAAGAGTAGAAAAGAGAGGGCTGGGCATAGTGGCACAAGCCTTTAATCCCAGCACTCGGAGGCAGAGGTTAGAGGATCGCCATGAGTTCAAGGCCACCTTGAGACTATATTGTGAATTCCAGGTCAGCCTGGGTTAGACCAAGACCCTACCTCAAAAAGCCAAAAGAAAAAAAAAAAAAAGAATAGAAAAGAGAAACTGTGAATTCAAAAAATAGGCTTTTACAAAGTATTCTATTGTGTAAAAATATTTTATTTAGGTATTTGTTTATTAGAGAGAGATAAGGAGAAAATGGACACTCCAGGACCCCTAGCCACTACATATAAACTCCAGATGCATGCACCACCTTGTGCACCTGGCTTACATGGGTACTAGGGAATAAAACCTGGGTCTTTAGACTTCTCAGGTAAGCACCTTGACTGCTAATCCATCACTCCAGCCCAAGTTATGTACATTTAAAATTGTTATTTAATTTATTTTTGTGATATTTTTATACATTTATATAATATAGTTTGATCTTATTCTCCCCAATTACCCTCTCTAATCCCCTTCCTATCAACACCTTTATTCTTTCCCTTAATCCCCATCTTATTTTCATTGACATTTTGTTTATTTGTTTTGTTTTGTTTTTTTGCAGGGTCTCTAGCTCACAATGACCTGAAACTCACTCTGTAGTCTAGGTTGACATCCAACTCACGGTGACCCTCCTATTTCAGCCTCCTAAGTGCTGGGATTAGTAGTGTGCATCACCATGTCCAGCTCTCTTCTTAATTTCAGGTCTTTGTTTTCTTCTATTCATTGAGTTAAATTGGAGTTGCTTTCATGGTCAGGACAGGAAGTCTATTTACTCTGGAATGGGCAATTCTCAGTAGGTACACTATGAAAGCACTTGACTTTTGCTCTCTTAGCAAGTGTTAGCTGCCCTTAGCCATCCTGGAAAGTATGGGGTCGAATATATCCTTCCCCCACTGAAGGGGAAACATTGGCAGGCTCAGTCTTGTGCAGCAAATTATAGCTGCTCTTAGTTTCTGCATGTAAAGACCAGCTGGAAGATAGGATTTTGAAGCCCTCCTCCCCAATCCTTCTCCTGTTTCATTCTTTCTGTCCTCTTTTCCGTGAGGTTTTCTGAATCTTGAAGAGGTGCCTTATTTGTTTAATTTAGAGAGAGAGAGAGATAGAAAGAGACAGAGAGAGAATGAAAGAGAGAGAATGGGTGAAGCAGGGCTGCCAGCCACTGCAAACAAACTCCAGATGCATGCTCCACTTTGTGCATCTGGATTTACATGGGTACTGGGGAACCAAACCTGGGTCGTTCGGCCTTGCAGGCAAATGCCTTAATGGCTGAGCCATCTCTCCAGCCTGAAGAGGTGGTTTAGATATCCTTTTTGAGTTTGAACACACAGTAGTTGCTTATTTTTGGCAACTTTGTCAGCTATTCATGTACCCCCAAAGCTCTATATGCTACTTCAGAGATATTTGCTCACCCAAGCTTACTGCTGCTCTATTCATAATAGCTAGGAAATGGAATTGACCTAGATGCCCATCAACTGATAAATGGATTATGAAGAGGTGGTACATATACACAGTGGAGTTTTATTCAGCTGTGAAGAAAAATGAAATTACGAAATTTGCAGGAAAATAGATGGAACTGAAAAAGGTCATATTGAATAAGGTTGTCCAGGCTCAGAAATGCAAAACATATTTTGTTCTCTCTCATACACAGATCTTTGCTTAGAATTTTTCCCCATTTTGATATATGAAACAGCCCCTCATGAAAATTTGCAGAATGATTCTGTTGTCTCCAGAGAAGCTTAATGCATTTCTCAATAGCCACTATTTTTATGCCATTTTCTGAAGGCAAATATTAAGTGTCTCCCTTGAAGTGAGAGTAATACACCAGCAAAGGGAAAACTGTCAGTGTTATTGAAAGACAAATGAGGTAAAGACAAGATGAGACCTCTTTCCTCCCTACAACTCCCCCTGAGCAGGTGCCATGTCCCCACGGCTACCTCTCACCCCACAGGGTCATGGTCCTGATCCCGTATCTCCACCAGAGCAGTGCCATGACCCACAGCTGCCCCTCACCCCACAGGGTCATGGTCCTGACCCCTCATCTGCACCTGAGCAGTGCCATGACCCACAGCTGCCCCTCACCCCACAGGGTCATGGTCCTGACCCCACATCTGCAACTGAGCAGTGCCATGTCCCACAGCTGCCCCTCACCCCACAGGGTCATGGTCCCGACCCCACATCTGCACCTGAGCAGTGCCATGACCCATACCTGCCCCTAATCCCCAGGGCAATGCCCCCACAGCTGCACTGCCGGCCACGCTCCCTGACTGATGCGTGCCCTGACGTCACTGCTTTTGCTGTTGTCTGGTGATACTCACCTTGCTCAGTTTTTCATTCCTGTCTCTTTGCTTCCACAAAACACCTGTGAGTGCTTCCGTTTTTCTTATATTAAGAAGCATTTGATTTCAGTCAGTAATGAGAGCAGTTTCAAAACCGAAAGCAAACAGGTCTGTTATTTGAAACAACCGAGCAGTTACTTCAATTTTACTGTTTATCATGGCTTCTTTTCTTTTTACTTGTCGAAACTGACCTTATTACAGTACATGAAGATCGATTCCTTGCCAGAATCATGTGTGTGGTCTGCATGTATCTGTGTGCTTGTGTGCACGTAGGCAAATGTGTCTGTATATGTGTATGGCCTACATGTGTTTATTTGTCTGTATGCATATGGGTACATGTGTCTATAAATGTATGTGTGGTGTACATGTGTGTATTTGTATACATGTGGACACACATGTCTGTATATGTAGGCATGACCTTGTCTTCGTGTCTGTATGCATGTGGGCCACACGTGTCTGTATATGAAGGCGTGGTCTGTGTGTGTATGCATGCATGTAGGCACACCAGTGTTCATGTACGTGTGAAGGCTGAAAGTCAATGTTGGGTCTTCCTTGGTTACTCTCTGCCCTAGTTATTTTTTAAAATATTCTCATTTATTTATTTGAAAGAGGCAAAGAGAAAATAGCAGACAAATTGTGAGAGTGAGAGAGAAAAAAAAAGAGAGAGAGAATGGGGCACCAAGGCTTCCTGCCTTGGCAAACAAACTCTAGATACATCTACCACATTGTGCATCTGGCTTTATGTGAGTAGTGGGGAATCGAACCCAGGCTGTCAGGGTTTGCAAGCAAGTGGCTTTAACTGATGAACCATTTCTCCAGCCCCTCACCTTAGTTTTTGAGAGGTGTGATCCTAGAGCTTACTGAGTTGACTAAGGAAGCCAGCAAGCTCCAGGGGACCCCTTTCCTCTCTCCACCTCCCCAGTGTTGGGATAAGAGATGTGTACCACCATGCATAGATTTTAAGTCCTTGCTAAGGATACTCATCAGGTCCTCATGCATTTATGGCTAGCACTTTACCCACTAGCTATGTCCTCCAGGCCCTGGATGGATTTTTGTTTGTATGATTGTATAATGCACACTCTCCAGCTTTCAAAAACCCTGCAATTTCGTGAATAGAAAAGCTTAATAAAATATTTAGCTGCCTGACAGCCTATTGATTTTCTAGTACACATCAAATTATTTTGCATATTATGATTTCAAAGTACGGTTATAACAAATCACTTGGTGCAGTGTTTTAAAAGTGATACCTCACACTGTGTTTCTCAGTTTTGGAAGGTGGCAAACATAACATGGAGATACCAGCAGATTCCGCATCTGGTGCTGGCCTTCTGCTTCAAAGATGGCACCTTCCAAGTATCCCCACGTGAAGCAAGGTGCAAACAAATTCTCTTAGGATTTGTCAGTAAAATCACTCATTCTGTTCTTTCCACTGGAAGCAGTTCTGAGGACAAAAGAGAGCTGGATCTCAAATGTTCTCTGAAGGCTTGTATGTTAAAGTCTTGGTCCTCAGCATAATGCTTTGAGGGGTTTCAGAAACTTTACTAGGTGGAGTCACATGGGATGTTGTCTGATCTATATATATATATATATATATATATATATATATATATATATATATAAATAAATAAATAACACACACACACACACACACACACACACACACACATATATATATATATATATATATATTATTGCTTGAGTGTATGTGTGTGAATTGTGGTGTGTTGCATATGTGCATGTGGCATGTATGTGTGGTATTGCAAGTCCATGCCCTTGCAGCACTAAAGCGAGGGATGGGGTACTCACCTGTGGTGGCCAGAGCACAATATCCAGTGTCCAGCTCCACTGCTCCTGCTCTTCTGTCTATTCTTATTTGAGCCAGAATCTCTTACTGATACCAGAGCTCAATTATATATATATATATATATATATATATATATATATATATATATATAGTGTGTGTGTGTGTGTGTGTGTGTGTGTGTGTGGTGTGTGTATGTGAGCTCAGGTGATTCCCTTTGTGGTACTGAGGTTACAGACATGTGTGGCTATACCTTGCTGTTCTCAGGGATTCAGAAGTTTTAACTCAGTTTGTTTCAGGCCCCATCAGGCCCTTTTGCTTGTGTATGAAACACACTTAACCACCGAACCATCTCTCCAGCCCAGGAGTCTCATTTTAACAGTACAGAAAGAATCGGATTCAACTGACATCTTGGGAATAAATAAAATAAAATAAAACTTTTGATTTAGAATATGAGGAATTTGAATTGGATGGACAAAATGCTTTCAGGGGGAAGAAATTTTGTTAAAAATGGGTCATACCTTATGACGTTTTGGGCATTTCACCACGAGGATGTACTTGTGACCATCTTCAGGGTATTCTGGTGGCATACCTGAATCATCCTGGAGACCAAACCTCATTCTGTAAGAGTCTACTCTGAAATTACTCATGGTCAAATTTTCCCCAAGTGTGTGTCTCATTATCTGTTGACGCCACTCACACCCAACCACGAGGACTGCTTTAGGATACAAGCTGTAGTGAGTCCTGCTTGTGAAGCCATGAGAGGCAATGCGCCCCAGTTGTGGTTCTCTACTCAACAGCATATAAGCACATCCCGCAGTTGACTTGTGATGGGATGGTGACAGTATGATGATGGTACAATTTCAATACAACTGTTGCAAGGATTCCATGAGTAGTTACTATGTAAAGTATTTTACCTTGTCAGGAGCATTACAGAAACGAGTGTATTTTTTTTTCATTAAAATTCATTTCATAGCTGAGCATGATGGATGGCTCATCATGAGTTCCAGGTTACCCTGGGTTACAGAATGAATTTCAAGTAATCCTGGGCTAGAATCAGGCCCCCATACACACACACACTCATTTTAGGTAACTTATGTCATTAAAATTCATTATATCATAATTTATGCTTTCAGTTGCAAAGCTAAAATATGCACTCTTGTTTTGTTGTGTTTCCCAGTTCTTTAGCCTATACAATACCTCCCAGCCTTGGAAAATAGCAAAAGCAACATTTGAAGAAAATAGAGAAATCAATTTAGAGCAATGTGGACCACCAGGGGGCGCGCAAGAACAAGATCTGTAAAATCCATCTGCAAGCAAAAGAAATATGCATGGTTCCCAGACCGGAGGTTCTTTTTTTATATAACAAAGATCACAAACTACTGGACTAAAACTATCTTCCTATAAATGCAGAAATTTTCCTAACCACCATGAATGTTTCTCCTGCTAAAATGTTCATTTACTTAACATAAGAAAACAATTCAAACTGAACACAATTAATGTTTATTTTCAATTTCAGATTCCTTGTTTCTTTAAGCTGTTGGCAAAATGTTTTTTAATCAAGCGATAAATGCCAAATATATGAAATATTTCTGTAAAGTGCCCAACCTTTTACTACCCTCACAATTAAATGAAATGACATACTTTAAAAGAAAATTGAATTCATTAGTAATATATATTGCAGCTATTATTACTTTCAATGAGATGTCATAAAGATAGCATTTATGTTTGAAAGATATTTTTGAGTTTGCCTCCGCATGATTAATTTCATATATTCCTTTTAGAATTCCATGTATTCGTCTATCACTAGTTGAGAAATAAACTATGATATAGAGCCACGGTCAGGGAGTGGACTATAAAAGCTAAGTCCAAAACTAAGAGCTGAATTAAGACTCTATGTTTTTCAATGTTCCACATTTTCTCCTTCCACTTAAAGACTGGCCATATTGAATATTAGCAATTTAGCTGATTTTTAAATAGGCCTAATATATGAGAACCTGAAGTTGCAACTCAGGTAAATTAAGTATTTCAGGGGTGGGTGCAAGGAAGATGCAATGTGAACTTTGGGGCAGGGGATGTCGCTCAGTGGAAGAGTGTTTATTTAGCATTTGCGAGTTCCTGGGTTCAAACTACCGTGCATAAAAGAAGAAAAAAGGAAGGGAAAGGAAAGGAAAATAAGAAGGAAGAAAGAAGAGAAGGAAGGAGGGAAAGAAGGAAAGAGGGAGGCAACAGGGAGGAAGAAAGAAGAAAGAAAGAAAGAAAGAAAGAAAGAAAGAAAGAAAGAAAGAAAGGAAAATTGCATTTTTTTTGCTAATTTAATATGTGATCTAATTCCCACCTTATCCATGTCATACTTGGTATACAGTTTCTGAGACTGGAAAGTAAACCAAGATCAGCCTGCAATGGAGAATCTCTTGTCTGCGGTTGTCCTTTCAATATTGGACAGTGTCACATTTAAGTTGGCTTAGAGAACAAACCAAAGTAAGAACAAGACTCTCAAAGGCTAGGCATCACTTATTTAAATGAGAACAGAAGCTCTGAGTCAGTGCCTGTCAGAAGTTGCTCATTTCTGTGAAAGACAGTGCCAAGGGCAGCCACAGGATCCTGCGCCTCCCGGGCTCCACTGCTGATGACTGCTGTTACACTCTCTCCAGAAAAAAAAAACAAACACTATTACAGTTTCTCTCTCTCTCTCTCCCTCCCTCCCTCCCTCTCTCTCTCTCTCTCTCTCTCTCTCTCTGTTTGTGTGTGTGTGTGTATGTGTGTGTGTCAAATCAACCATCAGCCAAGCGTTCTGAGAACCAGTGACACAAGAATCGGCAGCCTTCTTTGCCAGCTCAACACTGCTGAGCGCAGAGCTCTGGCTGCCTTACCCTCTACTTATCATCACAGAACATGTCTTATAAAGTTTCTTGTATTCTAGCTTGCCTGGGTTCATTATATTTCCAGCTCAACTGGCAGAGACCAAAGGAACCAGAATGGATACAATCAAACATGACTGATGCTACTGAGGGAGTAGTCAAAATGATGTAGAAAGGGCAGAAAGTGTGGACTGTGGTTTTAAACATTTCAGTATGCTATATGGTTTCTCTAAATACTAAAGTAAATCATTACAAGGCAGTCATTTTCTCTTTATTGCAAACTCAATTTCTCAGGTTCCAGTACACACACAAAAATCTAATCTTAGTGCTTTTTCCCCCTGATGATACCCAGGCAGACATTAGCAATGCTTACTGAAATTTACTCAATGCCATTCTTTGGCACAAAACCTTTTCACATTATGCACACAGCAGCTCTGTTCTGGAGGGAAAGACATTATAAAGAAAGAGTGTTCGATCCTATTCTTTTTTATTATTCTATTCTTGTTTTCCCTTTAATTGATATGACCTTGGGAAAGACTCCCATGGTTTGTTCTATATCTTTAGCTGTATGAATAAAAAAGATTAGAACTGACTATATGTAAAAATTTCCTCCAGCGTTTTCCATCGTGGGTCTCTCTTGGCATGCAATAATGTGGGGCCAACGCCCTTGATTGGCTCCCTTGAGTCACGCATTGAGCCGAGGTGGTGAAGGACCCACACCATGGACGTCATATTTCAAGGTCTGCCTGTGGCTACATGGCTTATTATTGAGAGAGTAGACTCAATTTTATTTTATTTTATTATTCACTTTTACTCTTGCTAAGAAAATCTATGTAAAGTTTTACTGCTGAATGTATTTATTAAATAGCAGCAAAAAGTTTGAAACAAATAAAAAGCAGGGGAGATGGATCTCTGCTCTGACCCATGGCCCCCACTGCTTTCCTCTCTCACACTCTTCCTTAGTTAGGCACAGAGATCCCATTTGTACCACAGGAGTAGGACCTGGTGATTCCTGAGTCCCAGTGGCAAAGGGGGAAAAGCTACATATTTAGCTCATTGACTCCCAGAGCATTGTTGTTCATTTGTACTTAGACTAGCCCTAACCCTAGCTTTAAGCATTTCTTACTCATGAGTTACTGATGTTCCAGAGGTACCCTTTGGAAGCAGAGCTAGTTAAACTGAAGTGCCATCCTTTCCTCTCTCCACATAGGACCACGAGGGCAACAGTAGATCTGGCTCTTCTCTTTGCCCTGTCACTGTTTTCTCCATGGCACAAAATGAGGACATACTGGCATCCATTTGATAGCGTTAGTTGGGACCTGTGGTCACTAAGTTGAAATACCTGTTCTTTGTGGGCTGCACACTGTCTCCTCTGTTCACCAGGGAAGTGGCTCTCTCTTCAGAACTGTTCTCTCTGCCTTTCTCTAGCTTCACTGGAGGAGTTTAGTCAGAGGGTAGAGGAATTGCTCGTAATATCTTCTCCAGCTCAGTGTTACTAGACAGCCCTGTCCTCAGAGGACTATTGGGAACTTACTAATCAAAATGCCATCATATTTAACTCTCATTTGCTTCCTTGACTGTTGCCTGGTATGCTTCCCTATGGGCGGCAGAAGGATGTAATTAGCAATTCTGGATTTGTAAGCAGAGGCAGCATGATCAAGGGCCAGATTCTGCAGCTGACGGCCACAGAGGGAAACAATACCTGCTTTCAGAGTTTGGTAGAAAGTATGTTACAATCCTGGGTTTAGAAGACCATTTAGTCACTTAAATTACAGTCCATCTAATTAGATGTTAATGTATCCACACCTTGGCAATTGGTTGGAGAAAATTGTACTTGAGGAGCGATGCGCTCTTGCTTCTCTTTCCAGTGACTACCCTCATCGGTGTTGCTCACTTTGTAGTCATATAGCACTAGGTGGAAATCCAAGGCCCCAGCAGGTCAATGAATATTATTGCCTCACTACTTGGTACACATTTGTAGATCATAAACATGCTTCATTAGCTTCTCAAAGACAAGGAAGTTTTCTTGCAGCAGTCGTTGCTAAAAGCAATAAAGATGATGTGATTGTCCCGAGGAACATGCAGCATTTACAGTCATTTCAGACTCTTCATGCACATGTGCACATCTGACAGATGCTCGTAGACATCTGAAGTTAAAAGGAGTTCTTTGCCTGTTTTGAGCTTCATGCCAACACTTTCTTTAATTGTGATAAATTCTGTCCTCTCACCTGAGAAGGTGACATATCGTGGCAAATGAGCCTGGGAAGTTTCCCTGAACAGAAAAGATCTCATGTTAGTTGGTAAGCTCATTCTAATGATAGCCAAAAACTCAGAGACCAAAAGCTGGCAGTTCGTCCTAGCTTTGCTCATCCCCGTCAGAAAACTGATGCCACTTAGGAATCCCCTCACAGGAGCCCCTCCATTGTGAGGGGAGTCACAGTGAGCACTTTAGCTCCCCCTCGCTGGAGTCCTCCACAGATGGAAAGGCAGAAGCTCAGAGGACAACCAGTGACACTGACAACAGGCTGCAGATGCATGCATGCAGTGAGAACTTTCCACCCACACAGACAGCCCAAAAGTCAAAACAAATATGACAGGGGCTTGGAAAAACTTGTTTGCTATAATATTTCATGCCGTCCATGAATTTCCATCACAGACGGCTGCCCTACCTGGTCATCTTCTCTGTTGATTTTTTTTTTTTTTTACTTATGATCTATTCTTGATATTTACTTTAGTAAAATGCTGCAAAGATATACATGATGAAAGGTAAGGTCTCAAACGTGTAATTATCTCAGACAATTAAACGGAACTCTCTGAATATTAAAAGGCAGCCTACAAAACTGAACTAAAGTCTGGCTTTTCAAATTCCTGTGTCACTATCAGGTGCATGTTTAGATGCAAGTCATTGTAAGTATGAATTCTCCTCACAGACCAGAGCACTAGCCTTGCAGAACTGATCGAGGCCAGCTCTGGGATGACATGCCTGTCAAAAAGTAAGAGGAGGAGAAGGTACAGGAGCAGGAGCAGAGCACGAGGCTGGAAGAGAGTGAGGAGAGGCAGTCTGCTCTTTCTCTGCCTATTGGACTTCAGGAACAACTGTGAATACATTTTTTCACGTGGTTCACATTCTTGTCTGCAAACCTGTGAGCTGAAAGGACCCTCTAGATAGGTAGTTAAAATCCAGACCATTTAAATAAAACCATCTCACACACACACACACACACACACAGTAGCTGGCTGGACTGAGAAAAGAGAAAGTGCCTTTGTTCAAGTGTGCCTTGGAGCATCTACAGCAGATGTGGGAAGATGAACACTATACTGGAAGAGTAAAACTGAATTACTCCCCATTCTGTTTTTTACGCAACCTGGCTAAGTACCTTGTGGTACCACTCACCCTCTTCATAACGTGATCAATTATCATCAGTTTATTCTTAAAAGAGTCATTATGAAGGTCAAATTAAGAAATGGAGAGTTGGCCATGATCACACATGCCTATTAATGCTGCACTCTGGAGGCTGAGGCAAGAGAATCTTGAATTTGAAGCCAGCCTGTGGTACATAGCTACATCCTATCTCTAAAACAAACAAGATTAAAAATGTAATGAATACACAAAATGTTACTACTTATCATTTTCTCAAATTATGTTTTATATAATTTCTTAAATTTTATATTTGAATAATTTTGTTGAATTATATATTTATTATCTGTTTTACGTAGTTTTACTTACTGACAATTTTTATTCTCTTCTTTAAGACCAATGAGAAGAAATAGAAAACAGTGTAATAGCACTTAGTCTTGAAACTCAGAGGACTAGACAATAACCACTTCATTCACATAAGTTGAATGGAAAATAAAGAGCAAAAATTAGTCTCCTGTTGTTCCATTTTGACTGCTCTCTCCATGCCCAAACACAACTGTTCCACATATATTCACTTGTTTATTCTTTTGATTACTCAAAAAACATTTAAACAAGGCTTACATATGAAATTATAAAATTGGATATCAGTCTAGAGTAGATGATGGGGATAAAAAATGTAGTCTCATGATTGAAAAATGCACAAAAGTTTACAGACAAAGGCTAGCTTCTTTTGGGAGTAGAGACTATATTCATGGAAGGTATCACAAAGTGAAAAGCATTTAACTTAACCTTTGATGTGGACATCAATATATTCATCATTATTGTAAGTACAAAAGCTTCCTTTTAAATATTAGAGTAGGGCTGGCAGCCTACCTCAGTGGTAGAGCTCTTGCCTGACATGTGTAGGGCCCTGGCCTTCATCTCTAGCACAACACAAATATAAGTAAATAAATAATAACCTAAAGGGCAAAATTATCCAAGTAAATAGAATGATCATCTTTCCCAGTGGGAGGCATCCCTTTGAAAGCAAATCAACTGCTTTTCCCATTCCAGCTATCCAGAGCTTCAGGAAAGGCTGACTAAATGGTCTGCTCAGGTGGAAATCACCCTGCTGGTATCAAGCAGCAATCCAATCCAATGAGGAAAATGCCTGGGAGTCAGATGTTCCAAAGAAAGCAGCTTCGAGGAGGAGTGAGGGAAGGAGAGAGAAGAGAAAGTCTGAAAAAGAAAGATGAGAGTGAGACACTGAGGAAAGGGAGGTTAGATTTTGGGTTTCTTATCCTTCATGCAATACATCACCTTCTTTCAAGATGGGGATTCAAAATAAGATGGGCTAATTAATTGCTTTCAACAATTTAAGTGTTCATTTATTACAAGTTTTATGAAAATATTTTATTAATTGGCAAGGAGAGAGAGAGAGGCATGTCAATGCCTCATGGTGTTGCAAACAAACTTCAGATGCATGCACTACTTTGTGCAACTCGTTTTATGTGGGTATCACTGAGCCAGTGGGCTTTGTAAGCACGTGCTTTTAACCACTGAGCCATCTCCCCAGCCCACAAGATTTTACTGGAATATTTCCATTACTAATGCATATCAAGCACAAGGTAACTTTTGAACTAACGGATTTGTGGACTTTCACAGAGCTGAGTCCCATATCAACTTTACTTCTGATTTTTGCATTCTGAGTGACATTACCAAGTTTTGAGAAGCAGGAAAAACCCTCTGGCAACACCTTCTGAGGAGCTCTCTGAGATGCAATGAGGGACCCTCTTACCTTGCCAAATTTCTGTGGTGTCAACTGGAGCAGTGAGGTCGGCTTGAAGACTGCAAGTCTGATCCAGGAAGCTTTAGGAATTTGCCAGGAAAGAGAGAGAGGGAGAGAGAGAAGAGCATGCCAGGCCTCGTGCTGTTGCACACGAACTCCAGATGCATGCACTACTTTGTACATCTCTAAATTTTTTTTTTCGTGAGCTGCTTTGTGCAGTTGAATCTAATTGAAATAATACAACACATGGAAAATATTCTTTTTTATTTTTATTTATTTTATTTTTTATTAGATATGGACATATTTTGCATGTAAATACAACTCGTTGGAATCTCCTCCCTGCTCCTTTTCTGAAGAGGCTTTCCTCATTGGGGATGAAGGTCAACCCCCTGGAGATTGTGAGGCATGCATTATGGGGCAGCAGTCATTTATGGGAGAGAGGCAGTGTCTCTGTGCAAAATGTCCCAACTTGTGGCTCTAACAATCTTTCCACCCCCCTCTTCCACAAAATTCCCTGAGCCATGCTGGGAGCGTTTTGAGTCTACCTCGGTGATGGGCACTTAGGAGCATCAGGCATTTTCCAGCTTGGCTGAGAACAGAACCTGGCTATCGGGGTGGAATGAAATCAAGAGCGGAGGAAGCGAGGGACAGCATCAGGCTGAGGCTTCGCATGACCGGCAAGAGGCATTGTTCCCACTTTCCACTTTTTCCCTCCTTCTCCTGGCAGCCCCTGTCCAACTCACGTTATACCTTTAATAACCTTTTCTTTTCTTATTGGACTTTGAACAGCCTTCACGTTTTATTATGAATGTGTCGTCCCCTTCCTATTTTTGGGTATGGGAGGATTTCAATAATAGTGGTTCTCAACCAGGTATATGAGTGTGTGTGTGTGTGTGTGTGTGTGTGTGTGTGTGTAAGTTCCAGGTGATTGAACCAAGGCTTCCCACATGATAAGCTATATTTCAAAATTTTCATTTATGACTTTGGTATGACATCTGGCCAAACATCATTTGTTATTAAAAATAAAACCCAATCTAATATTAAACCCTACTTCTGCATCTACAAACTCTGAAAGACAAGAGTTAGAAGTAATTTAAAATAGCCTTGAGATGCCCATAAACCTTAGCAGCATTATAGAACTGAGCTACTCAGGCCGGGCCGGGCGTGGTGGCACATGCCTTTAATCCCAGCATTCGGGAGGAAGAGGTAGGAGGATTGCCATGAGTTCAAGGCCAGCCTGAGACTACATAGTGAATTCCAGGTCGGCCTGGGCTAGAGTGAGACCCTACCTAAAAAAAAAAAAAAAAAAAAAAGAACTGAGCTACTCAGGGTAGAGCAGCACTTACCTCAGCTGAGGGTAATTACTGAGCAGTAATGAACTCAGCTGAGGGAGTGGTCAGACATTATCGAGCTGTTACTCAAGGAAGAGTCACACTTACCTTAGCTGAGGGAGGGGTTAAAAATTTTAAATTTAAGAATGTTTTTGATATCTAATGTACCTCGAATAATGTGTTAGGCAGCTCCCAATCACATTACAAAGTACCTGAGAAAACCAGTTTATAGGGGGTCAGATTTATTCTGGCTCATGGTGCCAACAGTTTGAGTCTACGGTTGGCTGTCCATTGCTGACGGGCTGTGGGCAAGGTAGATGACATAGTGTGGAGCACAGAATGGAGCGTGACAACTTACTTCATGGTGGCCAGGAAGCAGGGAGAGAAGGGGAGGGACTGGGCTTTCAGTTTCTCCTTTAAGAGCATGACCCTGATAATCTATAGCTTTCTTCTACAAGGCCCCCCCTCCTGAAGGTTCCACCACATCCCAGTGACCCCAAGGGCTATGAACTGAGCCGTTAACAAAATAACTTTTGGGAGGCATTCATGCAGATATCTTCTAGTTTGTGCTAAACATACTGCTTTATTGTTGCAACCCAAATCTTTCATGAGGATAAGAATTGTTAAGAGTCAGTGTTGTTTTACTTTTCTAAGACATTTTTGTAGAGTTTTTTTTTTTTTTTTTTTTTTGGCCAATGTCAATCTGATTTTTTTTTTTTCTACTTGATTTCGGTAAAGATTAAGTTAGTGTATGGTGAAACAAAAAAGATTCAAGTTTTAACAAATGCTTCAAAACTTGCCTGGTTATTTCAAGGCGTCTTTTGATAACTATAACTAGAAAGAAATAGCAATTAGACATAGGGGATATCGCTTGGTCCAAAGCTTAATTTTTTTTTCTCTTTAAAATTTGTAGAGCATGGGCTATGGAGATAGCTCAGCGGGTAAGAGTGCTTGTAGCAGCATAAGGGACCAGGAGGTCCTGAGTTGTCCCGAGTTCAACTCTGTAGCACCTAGGAAAATAACTGGGCATGTCTGTGACCCCAGTCCTGTGGGGAACAGAAATCGAAGAATGGCTAGGGCTCACAAAAGAGCAGCTCAAGGTTCAGAGAGAGGCTTTATCTCAAAATACAGAGATGAGTGATAGAGGAAGACACCTGATGATTTTCTCCAGCCCCCGTATGTGCATGAACCACATGCATCCCCACACATATGTGCATACACTGCACACATATCATGCTTGTTATACATGCACACACAAAAATAAATACAGCATAGTACTTCTCAATATGTTTACGTTATTCTTTCTAACTTGCAATTGTTCTAGTTTTAATTTTTTTGGTCTTATACTATACATATATATGTATATATGTATATATATATATATATATATATGTTACTATATATTTAGCATCTATAGCATATATGGTTAGCATATATTATATATTATGCAAACATATATGTACACATAGATACATACATATACACATATTGTGTGTGTGTGTGTGTGTGTGTGTGTGTGTGTGTATGTATCTTTTGTAGTTCTAGAGAGTGAATTTAGGACTTCCAACAAATTGGGAAAGCTACCACTGACCTACATCCCCACCATGCAAAGTGAGTTCTTTACAAGTTACCATGTACCCAAAATATTTTCTTCAAAAGATTAAATTATTTTAAAGTATATTTTTAGTTTATACCTGAAAATACAATAATTATGGAGCTTTCTGTGTTTCCCTTTTTTCTTAGTGACAGCTGGTTGCCAGTAAAATCTTACATTCATGTTTTTCTTTGACAATGGTCTTGCCACAGGGGTAGGAAAAGATATGCACACCTCTAAGCCTGCCACTTCCGTCATTGGCCTTCACATACTCTTCCTATGACAGTGCTACAATGTTCCTTGTGTAGACAACAAAACCTCAAGGGACATCGCTTACAAAGTAATGTCTTGAAATGTAAGTCCCAGAAAGACTGCAGGCAGCATAGTTCTCCATTGACTTGGCCAGGCGACCTTGAGACTGAGTCTCACTTTTTTATTCAAATAGAAATAAAAAAAAAATGAATCACACAGCATGTGTCATTCAATTTATCTTATTGGCTAATAAGAAACTTTGCTTATAAGAAACTTTGCCTGGTATTCACTTTGTTATTATTAATTACTAATAACTAGCAGACATAGCATCTTGGTTTGTCAAATGTGTTACAATTTCAGAGAAAAGGAAACAAGCTCCCCCAATTATATTCGCCATTTGTCAGACACTTTCATCATCCTGGATGCAATTTCAATCATGTGTTGTCTTGTAAAAGACATTTATGTCACATTAACTTAGGGAATTACTGGTATAAAATGAGAAAAACAAAAATAAGACAAAATGAAAACATCTTCATTTAATTCTACCACCTGGAGCATCAGCAGAAAAATACATTTTTATCATTGGAATTAAATCAGATTCAGAGCTTGCTATTTCTGAAATAATCTAATATAAGATAGAAATGCTGCATCTATCCATGGCTACTTAGCAGTACACTCAATTCAGAGAGACTCTTTTCCAGCTGAGAGTTATATGGTTTTTTATGGTTCCCCATTAGGATTTCCTTAATGTTTGTAAACCTAGTGATGTGCTCATTTGGACCTCTTCAGTTCAGCAAATTCCTTACCTGGGACAGTACATACATAGTAAAACAAACAAACAAGCAAACAAGAGCATGGGCTGTAGAGATGGCTCAGTGGCTGAAGGACTACAAAGCCTGACAGCCCTGGTTTAACTCCTCAGTACCCACGTAAAGCCACCTGCACAAAGTGGTGCATGTATCTGGAATTTTGCAGCAGCAGGATGCCCTCAGGTGCTCATTCTCCCTCTCTCTTTTTCTGTCTGCCTCTTTCAGCCTCTCTCTCTCTCTCAAATAAATAGAACATTTTAAAAACAAAGAAACAACAGCAACAAAAAAAGAGGATAGTGTAAAAAGATTCTGAAACAATCTTCACTTTTAAGTTAACTTTGATTTTCTTTCTTCATTCACTATAAATAAAGCTGTAGAAATACCCTGATCTCTCAGCATGTACAGGAATCAACTTAAAGGCTGGCTATAAGTTATTGTAGAGCCTACCTAACATGCAGGAAGCCTTCAGTTACATCACCATCACCAAGAACAACAAATAAATGAAAAATAAAAGTTCTCAAAACAATTAAAGACTCATGGAAGACTTAAAATTTTGAGAATCTAGGAGAAAATATAGGGCAAAGCACTTTAGAATATTGGAATAAGAAATGAGTTTTGAGATTAGACTATAAAAACACAGGGAATAAAATAAAAAATAGGCAAATGGACTTACATCAAACTAAGAAGTTAGGTATCAAAAAAACCTAGTAGAGTAGAAAGACAATACATAGATATTATAAAATTGTATATTTCATAAAAGATTAATATTTAAAATAACATATTTCTCAAAAGAAACATACAAATGGCCAATAGGAAGATGAAAAATGCTTACCATCATTAAACATCAGAGAAATGCAAATTAAAACCACAATATCACCTGACACGGATAGATTGGTAATTACCCAAAAGACAAAAGATAAACATAACAAAAAAATAAACAGTGAGCTCTTACACACTGCTGTTGGGAATATAAATTAGTTTATGGTAATGGTAAAAAGTACTGAGGTTCCTCAAAAAGTTAAAAATAGAGTAATCAGTCAGAGTGGTAGAGTACATCTATAATTCAAGAATTAGGGTGGCTGAACCAGAGGGACTGTGGATTTGAGACTATTTTGAGCTATATATAAGACAATGGCTCAAAAACCATATAATAAAATGAAGCAAAACACCAAGAAAAAAGGATCCCACAATTTGACCACTGAATATATATCCATAAAAAAATGTAATCAGTATGTCAAAGAGATAGCTTGCATTTCCATGCAATTCTCTGTTCTGAACTAACAAGAAGCATCCATCTCCTGATTAACGGATAGAGAAAATGTGATACATATGTATACACACATGCATACACACTAACTTATTTATAGCATGCAATATTCTTTGGCTATAAAAACAAACATATCATGAATACAGACTCTGAAAAACAGAGATGGTATGGGAATGGCTGGGTAATGGTTATTAAAGGCACTTGCTTGCAAAGGCTAATGGCCTGGGTTCAGTTCTCCAGTACCTTTGTTAAGCTAGATGTACAAAGTGGCAGATGGGCCTGGAGTTTGTCTGCAACAGCGACAGGCCCTGGTGTGCCCATATATTCTTTCTCTTTCTCTCTGTCTTAAATGAATAAATAAATTAGCCATGAATTCTCAGTCCTACTGCCTCAACCACCAGAGTGCTGGGATTACAGAACTGTGCCACACGTTACCAGGCTAAAACGTCTTTTCAGAGCTGGAGAGATAGCTTAGTGGTTAAGGCACTTAACTGCAAAGCAAAAGGACCCAGGTTCAATCCACCATTACCCACATTAGCTCTGGTGTGCCCATCCTATCTCTATCTGCCTCCTTTCTCTCTCTGTGTCTGTTTCTCTCTTCCTCTCTCTCTTAAATAAATAAATACTTTTTAAGTCTAATTTAAAAAAGGAAGAAAAAATCTCAGTCCAGCAGGGTGGTGCATGACTTAAAATATTGAAAGACAGGTATATATGATAGTGGCTGTAGGGACTCCAGAGAGGAGGCAGTGTGCAGAGATAGCTGGCCAGTAAGTACAAAGGTATAATGAGAAAGGGGCAAGAAGTTTGAGGGCCTGGCTACAGTAAGATAACCACAGTTAAAGGTAAAATACTAAAATATGGTGTTTTTCACAAAATGAGGAAGAAAGAAGCTTGAATGTTTTCATCACAAAGAAATGATAATATTTTTGCAGAGATAGGTATTTACCCTGATTTGGACATATATCAAAATATCATAGCACATCATAAATATATACAATTTTTTAAAAAATGTATTTATGAGAGAGAGAGAGAGAGAGAGAATGAGGACACCAGGGCCTCCAATTGCTGCAAACAAACTCCAGATGCATTTGCCGCCTGTGCATCTGGCTTGCATGGGTCCTGGGGAATCAAACCTGAGTCTTTTGGCTTTGTAGGCAAGTGTCTTAACCACTAAGCCATCTCTCTAACCCCATATATACAATTTTATGTCAACTAAAAATATATAGTAAAAGAAACAAAAAACATATATAGCATTGCTGACAGTCTTAAATCCCTCTTGAGGACCTTCCCTGAGGCATCCCCCCTCTTGGGGATTGCTAGCCTCATGTTAATCTCTGTTCATTATATTTGGTTTCAATATATTTAATTTTTATGTAACATATTTTTCTTATGTTTTCAAACCACTATTTACAAGGCATAGTATGAGAGAATTTTGGGGACCTTCATTTTTGTTAAATATGAAGTGTTTAAACTTATTTTTAAAAGCTATAAAAGTACTGTTATGAAATGCACTAAAAAGGCAATTCTTGATTTTCTAGTCCTCATTGGTTTTGTCTTTGCTGAAAGGATCCTATTGAGGGTAACAAGTCGGAGCATCTGTTTGCTTAGATAGTACAGTGTGACTAGTTAAAACAGATTAAAAGCTTGGGTAGGGTCAGGAAGACATAGGAGTGTCTACACATGTTTTAGACAGTGGCATTAGAAAGGAACCACTGATGTCAATGAGAAAAAGTACAAAGCGTGGGGAGAAAGACAGATGGAGAGTAGATGTCAATGTGAAAACACACTAATACTATTTGAATATAAATATAAGAGGGCTTATTTTTATTCAATTTCAAAATAGGCAAAATGAATATACACGTATATCTTTATGTATTTCCATAGTTAAAATGATTGTGTCAATGGAAAAGCCAGATGTAAGGAGATGAAAATAAAACTCTCAAGGACAGTTCACTGTATGCCCACCAGGACAGAAACATATATATATGTTTATACATATATATGTTTATACATATATATATATATATATATATATATATATATATATTTATATATATATATCCATCCATAGAATTATCACAATGTGACTCCAATAGACAAGAGACCCAAGACAAAGAAAACATTTATCCACATAAGGCAAGTATACACATATTCATAGTTATTTATTATAAATGTCAAAAGGTGGAAACAAATGTCCACCACTTGATGACTGGATAGACAAAAGATGGTCTACTTAAACTCTAGGATGTTATTAAGTAAATATTAGGCAGGAATGATTAAAGTATGGGTATATTATATGCATGAATGAACCATGAAAATAGTATGCCTTGTGTTTAAAAACCAAAATTTAGTTTTGTGCTACAAAACCACACATGTCATGTGTGACTCACCTGTGTCGCGTGTCCAGGCCAGGAAAATCCACAGCAGCAGGAAGTATGCCTGTTGTCACTGAGAGCTTGTAGTGATAAGGAGTGGAAGGCAATGTGATTGGCTTGTTGAAAATGTTTTAAACTTAGACTGTGGTGATCCCTGCACAACTGTGAATGCACGACATACGCTGACTGCACTGATGTCAGTGAACTTTAGGGCACACTAATATTTCTCAACAATGCTACAAAATCTTGCTTATTAAGTTGGATGCCCCATATTTGATGAATATATGTTGAGGACTGTAATGTCATCTTGATGGGTTGTTCCATTAATCAGTATAAAGTATCTCTCTTTATCTTTTGTGATTAGTTAAGATTTTAAGTCTATTTTGTCAGCTATTCGAACAGAGACCTCTGTTTTTCTGTGTGTATTTTTTTTTCTGAGTTCCATTTGCTTGGAATACTGTTCTCCATTCTTTCACCCTAAGGCAGTGACTGTCTTTGAGAGTAAGATGAATTTCTTGAAGTCATCAAAAAGAGAAATACTACCTTATGATCTAGACTATTTGCATATACCTTTTTATTTGGGAATTGAGGTCAATGATATTAATTAATATGAGTTTGATTGAAAGATGTGAGTTGTACCATAGATCAGTAGTAATAAAAATAGCATGGAAGTGGCACAAAAACATACATCAATGAAATAGACTAAGAGATGCAGGTATAAGTCCATGTAACTATAGTCTATAGTCACCTGATTTTTATATAGACGTCAAAAATACACACTGGATAAAAGACAGCATCTTAAATGAACAGTGCTTGTAAAACTGGATATGTACATGTAGAAGAATAAAATGAAAACCTTACACCTCACCCTGCATAAAAAAAAAAAAAACACAACTCCAAATCAAGGACCTCCATCTAGGACCTGAAACACTGAAAGAAAAAGTATGAAACATACTTAAAGGGTTATGCATAGGGAAGACTTGCATGTACGCGTTGGGTTAGAAGTAAAAGAAAAAAGGAAGCAAAGTGACTGGAGGGAAAAGGTGTTCATGGTAGAAGATTGAGGAACACAAGTGATGTGAAAACAGTATGTGAGTGGAGATGTCAACACTGGGGTTGGAAAGAGACAAGGGTAAGGATATGGGTGAAAGTGGGGAGAGAGTTAACCAAAGCTTAAGAGATATTAAAAAGCCATAAAAACCTATTACTTAGCATACACAATAAAATATATAAGTAGTTAAAAACTGTGATAATAGAATGAACGGATGGTTAATAATGCTCAGGGTAGCCATGGGCTATCAAACAATATCATCGTGTCCGTCATGGGTCACTTCCTGTATTAGTTAGGGTTGTCTAGGTGAACAGAACCAACAGAATGAGTTTGCATTATAAAGGGGATTTATTGCATTAGCTAACAGTGAATTAGCTGGACAGTTCAACAATAGTTGCCTGCAGGCTTGAGCATTCAGCAACCTGCTTAGTCCAAAAGGTTGAATGCAAATTATTATATTTTTTTTGGTCTTTTTCCTGACTAGAACGTCCAGTGATCCTGGAAAGTAGCAGGTAGAGCAGAGCAGACATTCCTGTCTTGTTCCTGATCATGGGTAGCTGTACCCCTTTTATACGTAGCCCTGAGGAAGTTGAACAAATTCTATATATTCCTATTTTATTTGCATTTTAAAATCATAAAAATCTATTGAATTGTGTTATAGCATTTTTGTATTTGTGAGATGAACATGTAAGTTTAATAATTTATTCTATTAATTAATGTAATGCACTCATTCTTTTCAAGATCTTTAAGAAACTTTATGTTACTGAGATAAAATCAAAACATCTGGTATAGAAACCATTTGATGTTACTGTATTTGGTTTGCTAGTATTTTTGGAGAAATTTTGCTTTGCATTCAAAAAGGATGTTTGTGGTATTCATTTCTTTACTTTTATCTGTGTACCTATCTGCCATGTATCCATCCATCATCCATGTCTCTGGGGAGTGTTGGAGTTCCAACCCAAGGCCTTACACACACTAGGTAAGCTCTGCATCATTGAACTATAGCCCCAGCCCTGATTGCTTTTGATACCAGGTTAATATTGACATCATAAGATGAGTTAGAAGCAGGTTTTCCTCAATTTTTGAATGTGTTTACAAATTAATGCTTCTTTATGGATGTGGTATAATTCATTAGAAAAACCATTTAAACTTAGGTTTTATGTTTTGAAAATGTTAAAGTTGCACATTTTATTCTTTATGCTTGCTGCATTTCTCTTCAATTTTCATTAAGTAGCTTTTACCAGTTTGTATCTATCTAAAAGTTTTGGTTTTTTTTACAGACTAATGGCCATCTATGATGTGATATACATTCAGTCCAACTTTAAAATACTCATAGTCTTAGTCTTAATAATCTTAAAACTGTTCAGTAGTCAAAAGTCCTGTCTAAAACTCAAGGCAGTCCCTTCACTGTGAGCCTATAAAATAAAAACACAAGATACATACTTCCAATAACAGAGTAAACATTCTGGGTACAAAAATAAGTCTTAATAAGGAAAGGCTAAACCAATGTAAGATCTAAAACAAACAGAGAAAACATCAAGTCCTGTAGTTCCAAGTCCAAAATTTGGGACTCTTAACAAAATGACACAAAAAAACCTTCAAATTCCATGCTGCTCAGGTTCAAGGCAGATCCACCCAAGCCACAGCAAACAACTCTGCTTGATGGCCTTCTCACTGTCCTGACATTTCCAAAATCCTTCAATCTGCATGGCAACCCACCGTTCCATACATGCCCTACCATGGTCTCCATGCAGACACTACGACACTGCTCCATATTGCCTAGGGACCATCTCCAAGCACATGAAGTGCAATTCCAATGCCCCTCTCTTTCCTTCATTTGTCATACTTCCAAAACCAGTATCAGGTGTGTAAGGCTGATAAATTTGTAAATGTAGGGGGAAGGATAAAGCCAACTTTGGGGAGGATACCACTTCAGCATTCTTCCTGCTGTCCCAATGCAGAATAGTTGGCCCAGTCTCCATGGTGGTAATCTCTCAAACAACTGCAGCTGAATAGGGCTCACATCTCTAGTCTGAAACTTTAATTTCTTTCTGTGCCAACTTAACACTTTGATGTCTTCTGCCAAACACACCAGAACATTACTTCTAATTTAACTTTGATTAAATTCTCAGGTTGTGGAAAGTGCACAGCCAATCTCTCACACAAACTGCTTCATCCAGCCCAGTCCTAAAATGTTCTTTTTACCCACGCAAGCTAACTTCCACAGTCTACACTTCTTTGTGCATTTAGGCCTGTCAACTTTCACCAGAATGGTCCATCAGGCTCCGTTTACAGCCCTGAAAGGTATATCTAAGTCTTATGTGTCAAATCTTTCAGTTTTCTAGCAGCAACACGCCCACTCTTTTTTTAAAAAAAATTATTTATTTATTTGAGAGAGAGAGAGAGAATGGGCACACCAGTGCCTCCAGCCACTGCAAATGAACTCCAGACGCAGACGCGTGCGCCCTCTTGTGCATCTGCCTAACGTGGGTCCTGGGGAATCAATCCTCAAACAGGGGTCCATAGGCTTCACAGGCAAGTGCTTAACTGCTAAGCCATCTCTCCAGCCCACCTCCCACTCTTGGTACCAATATTCTATGCTACCAATATTCTATGATATTTACCTTTTTGTTGGTAGTCAGAGCACCTGATGAGAAGCAGCGTGTGGGAGGAAAGGGTTGATTTCAGCTTACAGTCTCAAAGGGAAGTTTCAACATGGTTGGGAGAAGATAGTAGAACAGAGGTTGAATATCAATTCTCATTACTGCAGCTGGCAGAAAGCAGCAAGAGAAATGACTTGAGCTCTGGCAGGGGAGAAGATGGCCTCCAAAGCAGCAATACACCTCTTCTCGCAAGGTTCCACCTCCCAATTAACAACCAGCTTGAACCCAAGCATTGAAAAACACGGTCCATTTTTGGAAGACATTTGATTCAAACCTTCACACGACTCGTGATTTATTTGCTTTGCAGGCCCAAATGAGAGTTACACACTTCTTTTTTTTTAAAAGAAAGATAGTGTGTGTTGGTTTGAATTAGGTGTCCTCCATAAATTCATGTGTTTTGTGTGCTTGGTTCCCAGCTGATGGCAATTAGGAAGGTAGAGCTTTGCTGGAGGAGGTGTACTTCTCGGGGTGCACCTTGAAGTTCATTAGCCCCTAACTTGTTCGTTGGCTCATTCTCCCGCTGCCTTTACCACCTATTGTGGCAGAGCTGACGTCCAGCCTCTGCTCATACCTGCCATCATGGAGCTTCCCCTCGAGACTGTAAACCAAAATAAACCTTCCTCCTATAGGCTGTTTTTGATTGCTCACTTTATCCCAGCAGTGAGAAGGTAACTACAACACAGTATTTAAGTGGTTATTACAATAGCATTTAAATAGCTAACAGACTGGTTAATTAAAGTTTGTTGACAAGAGAAAATATAAATGTCTCTAGGACTACTATCATGCTTGGTTTATATTCATAAGCATTATGTATTTAATATACTATGTCCACATTTTCTGTCTTTCAGATATAGCTTCTTGGGGTTTTTTTTTTTAATTGAAATATAACTATTTTATTTTAAAAATAATTGCTAAATTAAAAATATAAAACAGCCAGGTGTAGTGGCATATAACTTTAATTCCAGCAGTCAAGAGGCAGAGGTAGGAGGATCACCATAAGTTTGAGGCCACCCTGAGACTACATAGTTAATTTCAGGTCAGCCTGAACTAGAGCGAGACCCTACTTTGAAAAACATATATATATATATATATATATATATATATATATATATATATATAAACTGTCAAATAAAAAAGATATAAAACAACTTTGATAAGTGTCTAAAATGGCAGGGGGAATACTTTCAGATGAGAAAGGATTTTAGATAGTAGTCTTGTCCTAAATAAAGGATAGTTTCAAAATGGAAAAAGAGATGAGAATAAAACTAGACATCTTAGGGACAATTTTTGTAAGGTCAAATTATTTTTACATGCTTATTTCATCAGTCAATTTGTTACACACATTAGGAGGAAAATACAAAAGGAAGCAGTGGGCCCCTAGATATGCAGTTAACTTTTAAATTTGGCTTTTGCCATTTCCAACAACAGAAATGGGCCATATGACCCAGGACAAATAAGCCCAGTTGGTAATCTTTTTTTATTATTCCTAGAATGAATTTTATTAATATGATCATCACTTTGAACTGTTTTGAGGATCACATTCCTTTATATATGCATAAAACTCTTACTAAACAATGAATTCTGAGTTTTAAAGGAGAATTTATTTTTGCACCTGTCTTTAAGTTTTTGACAACCTATTCCACAAAACCAACTGATAGTTTTTTTCCAGCATAAACACCTGTATTTTTGCAGTAGTAGAAGACAACAATCAATCTTAACTCTGGTTATAATAAAATTTCCCAGCATATAGATGTATATTTTCCCAGTATGTAAAGATGTGTTTCTCCATAGCAGATAATAATCTCCTACCTTGGAGAAATCTCAACCTAAATAAATGTCTGTCTTTCTTTTCTTCTTCTTCTCCTCCTCCTCCCCTCCCCCTCCTCCCCCTCCTCCTCCTCCTCCTCCTCCTCCTCCTTCTTCTGCTTCATGGTAAGGTCTTGCTCTAGCCCAGCCTGACCTGAAATTCACTATGTAGTCTCAGGCTGGCCTCAAACTGACAGTGATCCTCCTACCTCTGCCTCCTGAGTGTTGGGATTAAAGCCATGCACCACCATACCCATCATTTTTTTTTAATTCTTAAAGACTTACTTTATTCACAATTATTAAAAAATAGCTCCTCTGTAATAATGCTGATGTGTTTCTTTTTTGCATGTCATCTTTGCGCAGGGGCCATGCTAATCTTCTCTGTATCGTTCCAATTTTAGTATATGTGCTGCCGAAGCGAGCACATGATGTGTTTCTTTTTTATTATTTATGGCTCTCAGACTCCCTTCGCCTACCCTAATTCTGCTGAGGGTCTTTGGTGGGGTTATTGGTATTCACTGTGGGACCAAGAGGCCTCAGTCAGTCTCCACAGGAATGGAGGAAACATGGTGCATCCGGCTGTTCCCACCCACCCTGAGGCTCTTAGAATCTTTCTGCCCACCCCCCATCCTTCGGCAATGTTTCCTGAGTCTTAGCAGGCAAGATAGGGATCTGACTTAGTGTTGCTTTCCCTGTAGACTCTAGATGTCTGTTTTAGTGACCACAGTGTCTGTCAGCATCTCCCTGGAACTTAATGGCAGTGTTAATGTCACTGATTTCTCTGTAATGACTTCTGGACCCGGGCAGATGAGGTGGAGGTGGCACATCTCATGATAAACAATCTGTTTTTTTTTTTTTTCTTTTTGATGTAGTGATATATCTTTGTTCTCTCTAGTATTCTCCTCCACCTGTAAGATAGAACAGATTCTCCAACCCCAAATTCATTCCAGGATCTATAAAGAAAGGGCTTTCTAAAGGGGTATTTCTAGCCACAGCGATGGGAAACCAAGTCACAGGAAAGGAACCACACTTCATTATTATGATAGTTTGAATGTAAAATGCCTTCCATAGGTTTCCTTGTTTGAATAGTTAATTCCCAGCTAGTGGTGCTATTTGGGAAGGTACAGGATCTTTAGGAAGTGAAACCTTACCGGAGAAAGGTTGTCACTGAGGGTGGACATTGAGGTATCAGGGGCTCCCAATCTAGTTCATTCTCTGCTTCTTGACTCTGATGAGATCTAATGCTGCCTTCCCTTTTCTGGCTTGCCATACCTCCCCTCACCATGATAAAATCTAATCTCAAAACTATATGACAAATAAAATGTTTTTCCTACCACAAGCTGCTTTTGATTGGATATTTTGTCTCAGCAACAAGGAAATCACTGATACAGAAAATTGGCACAAAGAAGTGGGAACATTGCTGTGAAAAAAAAAAATGCTCAAAACTGATCGTGTGGTTCTTGGTTATTGTAACTGACTTGTGAGAGGAATGTGGAAAGGTTTAGAACTTTGGGCTAGAAAAGTCTTAGAATACTTACATCAGAGCTTAACAGGTCATTCTGGTAAGCAGCTGGATAACCAGAAGACTGAGAGAAATGTGGACTATGGAGACTTGGTATGGTAGTTTGAATGTATGTCCCCCATAGACTCAGGCATTTGATTAAAGTTTGTAACTTGGGAATCTAGCTGCCTGTCTTGAGGAGGTGTCACTGGGGGTAGATCTTGGGGTCCAGCCTTAAAGTGTGTTTTGGGGCTGATCTGATTTCCAGCCCAAAGGTATGTAGGGCATCTGAGTTCTGGTCTGGCACTGCTTGTTTATGGTTTTGTGCTTGCTAGTTTTTGGTGTTTGCTGGCTGCTGGTGGTTTTTCTCTCTACTTGGATTTATGAATTGGAGCCAGATTTTTCTGCCATAAAAGAGACTTCTCCTAGATCTGTAATCTTGAAATAAACCCCTTCCTCCCATAAAATGTTTCAAGTTTATGTCTTCATCCAAGCAACGTGAAAGTGACTACAACACATGCTTATGATGCTTCAGAGGGGAACAAGGAGTCTGTCAGGAGCAGGTTAGAGGCAATTTATGTGATATTCTAGCAAGGAAACTCACTGAATTCTCCTCATGTCCTGAGAACCTGAGTGATGGTCAATTTAAAAGTAATGTAGAAATGTGTTTGACAGAAAAAATTTCAAAGCAGAAGAGCATTGACTCCATGACATTGCTTCTTTTAGCTAGTCTTACTCGATCTACAATGAAATAGAGGAACATGCAGAGCAGAAAAATATGACACATATGCAGTTTGTTTTGGAAAGAAATTTCAGTAAGTTTAGTTTTGGGCATACAAAGTACAGCCACTTTGGCTGTAATTGCTGAAGAAATTACCACCATTAAAGAGAATCCTACTATTCTGCAATACGATAATAAGGCAAGACCTAACCCATGAAGTCTCTAGCTAGTCATAATATGAGTTCTTCTAAAAAAGAAGACATGTGAAAGGACTTCTGTGACTCCCAGACTTATTATACAGAGGCAAGTTCAGCTCTGTTCCATGCACACCAGTCTTCATCCCTAGCTTGCAGCAGAATTTGGTAGGATAGTCCAGGAGTACTTATTTTTTAGGCATGAAAAGAAAAAAGAAACAAGATGGAATAGGTTATGGAGTATTTTGCTATGATTCTAGACAGCTACTGAGCTGAGCCAATGAGGCCCCTTTAAAAGAGTTTACATTCTTCCTATTGCCCCAATCTCAAATGTTGTAATCTCTCATACATTTACAACTGAACAGTTAGCAGTTTTGGCCCCCAAATTTCTTTTTTTCTGTGCCATATCCCTTTGCAAACTGCTTCACATTGCTGAGTGTGTTAGCAGTCTGATTTAGTATTATATCTTCTGTGGCTTCTGGGTTTCTGATTTGATAGGTTTTTATTGGCTGGGTTGTCTGTTGCCATCTCCCTGGTGCTGGTTGTCAAGCTAGTGGTGAGAACATTATCTGTGTTTTTGCTTCCTCTGCAGTGTCTTCTGGGCCCTGGCTGATGTGTCAGACATGGAACACCTCATGGTGGGCAGTTGGCTATCTTTTCTTGTTGTATTGGTGGATTGTGAATCTCCTCAGTATTCTCTGACATTCTCTGGCAGGGAGTGTCCTGTTCTTCAAAGTCTGCTTTACTCCCCCCACCCCCGGACTAACAAATTGGTACCAAACTGGTATTATGGAGTATAATAAATGCAGGAAAGAGAGGATCTTGTTTTTTGGAAAAGACCATGGTCAGTGTGAAGCAGGTTTGCTGGGTGCCTGCATGGAGATCAGATAGAATTGTGAAGAGGAACTGTGGGCTGCAGTGAAGACCCATTGGAGATGCTGGGACCACAAGATGGCTGCCAAAGAGAGCTGCTGGCCCTGGATGAAGTTTTCCGGGATTGTGAGTAGCCTATCTGGAGGGGCAGAATTGGAACTCCAGAGACTTGTTGCTGGTTAAAATTATTGGACTTGGAGACTTTTCACTGGCTAAAGTTGTTGGACTTGGAACTACAGAGTTTGATGCTTGCCCTGTTTAAATCTTTTATTGGCTGAATATTACTTTGCTATCTTTTGCAGTGTGAGTGTTTATTCTGTCCCATTATGGTTTGGGGGGGATTTTTTTTTTGGTAGTATGGCTCAGTTAAAATGCCTTGGATTATAAGGATGTTTGAACAAGTTGTTATCCCATGGTCAAGAAATGTAGTGACTCCACAGAAAAGTCCCCACTGCTCTCTGGATGTCAAGAGTGAGCAGTCACACCAAAGAGTCTCTCAGATAACTATGCCTATCCCCTTTAATGAGAATCTGTTCTATTTACAGATGTCACATTATACTGAGGAGATTCACAATCCACCAACAAAACAAGAAATGATAGCCAACTGCCCACCATGAGATGTTCCATGTCTGACACATCAGCCAGGGCCCAGAAGACACTGCAGAGGAAGCAAAAACACAAATAATGTTCTCACCACTAGCTTGACAACCAGCACCAGGGAGATGGCAACAGACAACCCGGCCAATCAAAACCCATCAAATCAGAAACCCAGAAGCCACAGAAGATACAATACTAAATCAGACTGCTGACAGACCCACCATGGCTCATTCGGCTGAAAGATTATAAGAGCCACAGAGTAGGTAGGAATATCATGAGGAATAGTACCACCATACAGTGAGTTCTTAATGACCCCACAGTGAATAACAACAAGCCCAAGGAGGAGGGCCCTCAGGGAAAGGGGAATAGGGAGGCAGGGGGGAATGAAACCTGTAGTTTAAGCTTTTATAAAATAAAAATAAAAACTTGTCAGGCAAATTATATATTTTTCTGTCCATATGCTGCTTCTACTTAGGTATTTTATTCCAGCAATGAAAAAGTAACCCATAAACAGTGGGATTCTAAGAAACGAGGTTTTACCACTAATACAAAGAAATAAAATCACCATAAAGAAGTATTTTCCATGTTCTGAAGGGATAACGGGTCTTTAGCTCCAATGATGGCTGCCTTTAAAGACCAATGCTGTCCCAGGCTCCCCAGCAATTGTCCTACTCAAGTGGCTACAAATGGTCACTGAGGTGCTTTGGTAACTCTTGATGTGGCAATTAAGTTGTTAATTTTCTTTCAATTATTGGGACTTCATTTTCTGCCTTAACTGACAATCCAAGATTCCTTACTAATTTTTTGTGTAACAATTTTTTTTATTAAATACTGAGAGAGGGAGAGGGAGAGAGAGAGAATTGGCACACCAGGGTCTCTAGCCACTGCAAATGAACTCCAGATTCATATGCCGTGAATTCCCTTGTGCCTCTGGCTTACATAGGACCTGGAGAATTTAACCTGGGACTTTAGGCTTCACAGGCCACTAAGCCATCTCTCCAGCTCTGTGTAACAAATTTTAATGGGAATCCTCAAAAGGCAGAGTATTTATTGTTGTCAACCTTAGCCCCAAGAATTGCTCCACACATAGTCCAATAACAGGGCATATCACTGTGAGTCTTCACCTAAAACTTAAGACATATTCCTACACTCATAGCTTACTTCTTCCACTAAAATTTATGACATGTAAATGTCCAGGATGCTTATAAACTGTAACAGCTAAAGAAATGCTGGTAGACCTGCCTTGTCGAGGATTTAAATATCTTCTGATATTTAAGGATGTCTGTTGATATCTTCTTGGGTTATATGAAAGCCTATTCCACTAGGTTTACCAAAAAATTAACCCCAAATACTTGCAAGTTATACTCTATAGTAAAATCTTTTTTAAAAATATTTTTGTTGTTTATTTTTATTTTTTTGAGAGTGACAGAGAGAGAAAGAGAGAGGGGGAAAGAGAGAGAGAGAGAGAGAGAGAGAGAATGGGCACGCCGGGGCCTCCAGCCACTGCAAACGAACTCCAGACGCGTACACCCCCTTGTGCATCTGGCTAACGTGGGTCCTGGGGAATCAAGCCTCAAACCGGGGTTCTTAGGCTTCACAGGCAAGCACTTCACCACTAAGTCATCTCTCTAGCCCTAAAGTAAAATCTTTAATTTTTGGCTTCTCCACAGACTCATGAACACCTTACAAACAAACACTGCTCACATTTACAAACTTCCAATAGGTTAAAAATCTTAAATATTCTCTTCAGGGAAGATCAGAAGGATGGCTTAATTTCATAAATACAAAGATGAAACCCCTTCATAAATCCTCCAGCCATTGTTGCCTTACATTTTGTTTTGGTCTTCTTCATATTTTTCTTTCAGCTCGGGTAGTGTGCAGCCTCACATTGTTTTCCTTTTAAAACCTATTGCACCACTGGATTCCTTCTTAAAATTGTTCCTTTGTATTTTGCTACATGCTCAGTATATAACAAACAACCCAGGGAATTGAATCCCTGGAACAAGCCACACAAAGAGGGCTCATCTGGGATGGCGTTGCCATGGTTTTCCTGGCTCTTTCCTCTTTACGGACATTGGTTGGTGTAATCAGGTTACTCTTGCTTTTTAATCTCGTGTAATTGACGTTTCCTTGCCATGTAGAGATTCCAGCCAACTCTTACTACAAAGGATCCAAAGTTTCCTCTCCAGCCAATAAAGTAGAGAAAGTGGTTTTTCTTGGTCCTTCTCAGACAAGGATTCCACCCCTCATGGGCATGGGAGAAGTTAGAAAAGACTCTCATACCTAAAACACTCTGGGGACCACAGCTTGGGGAGATGGTAGGTTGTGGCAGGAGAGTAGGGAAGGGGAAGAAAATCCTTAAGAATTTTGTGTGAATAAAGCCAGTGACAGGGAAAAAGACCCTGCTCCCACCAGAGCTTGCTGTAAGGGACAGAACATACCTGATAAAAGCCCGTGAATTCCAGCGCAGAAGGCAGGCGCTATGTGAAACACCTAGAAACGGTTTGAATTCTCCTGTGCAAGGCCAATTTGAGCTGCCAAACTTTCTCAGATCTCGTGCTCACTTTCATTACCAGGAATGCTTTCTCACTTAATTTTCTCTCTTAATAATTTTTCTACTACCATCCATAGGTCACTGTTTCAATTCTTTGTTTCAGATCACAAGAACCTGGAAATTACAGAATGTATCTTCCAGATATACCTGCACTTACAGCCTACCTAAAGACTCACTCGGGTTGCGGCTTTTGCTGAGCACCATGGATGGGCAGTTGGTTTCATCACTTAGTCTTGACATCACTTGTCTTGGGTCAAGATCTCTGGAAAAGGGCAATCTTCCCAGAAATCTTAATTCTCCAGAAAGGGCCTTCTCAGAAGGGACTGGACGGACTCCCCAAGGTGGCAGAGAAAAGATCAAACCTGTAATAAAGTGTAACAACTTAGATTTTCCCCTACAAGCCCAAGGACAATTCCTGTGTTTAGCAATGAAGAAGCTATCCACTTTGGGATCCTGTCACCCCTAAGCTGCCTAGCAAATTCCTCTGTTCTACACTATCACTTTTTTTTTTGGCTGAAAAATGAATTAGTTTGGATTTCTTGTTGAAATGCTGATATCTTAATTGCTCTTTTCCCCCAAAGGTTTCTCAGGGGTCATTGGTTATCACTGCTACAGTTTTTCTTATTACTCATTAGGGTGTGGCTTCCTAGTTGAGTCCTCTATTGATTTCTCTTCTTCCATTCTTGTTTTTATTCTCAGGGATAGTTTTTAAGGGGCCATGCCTGGGTCAATATGAGGTCAACCAGGACTCAGATTTTCTTAAATGCCTTGGCTTTGCAGTTTTAACCTGCCTGAGAAGCCAAGGTCTCAACTTCAGACCATTTAGAAGACAGGCTTGGCTCTTTCTTCCTGCTTCCACATGGCCTGAAAGTCAGGTCCTTTGGGTTTGTTTGCTTGCTTTCTGGAATCTCACATGGCGATTGATAATCTGAGGCATTTCTGGAAGCTCTTCCTAGTTCTTTAAGCTTGGATTTCCTTTTAAATTCTCTGTCAGCCTCTTGTTTGCCTCTGCTGCAGTCACAACCTTAAGTAGGGACAGCTGAAATGTTGCTAGGAATTGCTGCTTTGGTATTGCCCTGGGGATGACATCTTCTCCCTTCCACTGTTCCGAGCTTCGACTTAATTCACTTGTTACCGTGTACCCTGCTCTAAACACAGAATTTCGGGCAGCTGCAAACACAGACATGGCCTGTCCCCCCAGAAAGTGCCTGTGAAGAGGAGCTGAAGGCAGGCCAGGCTTGGTCTGCAGTGCCTCTGGCTATGGAGTGTGGTGCCACTCGCTGGCGTCTATAAACCCAAATGAAAATTTCACAGACTAGCACCCTAACTCCAGAGCTAATACCCACCCCCCGCCAAGAGCTGAGATACAATCTGTTGGCCTTGAAGACACCCGAAATTCCCACATTAAAAACAGCTTGTGTAAGGTCAGCAGGCTGATGAGTGATGAGTATGTGAATTCTATGACCTCTAATGCTGACACAGTCACTCCTACACATAATCTCTCAGCGGTAAAGTGCAGACAGAGGGAAAGTAAAGACCAAGTTTCATAAATGCTATCTATCCTCATCTTTCCAGCAGGGCACCTTCATTTAACCATTGCTATGTCACAAGCTGTGCCCAAACACAGTGACCGGAAATAACAACCATTTCATTAATGTCGTAATTTTGAGAGTAAAAAAATCCAGGCAGTCTTCAGCTGGGATCTATTCCTACTCAGTGTTGTTTCCTAGGTAACTTGTCTGGTATCTACCTGATGTAATCCACAATTTCAGCATCATATTCCTGATGCCCTATTGGGTAGTTGGAATACTAGGCTTGGCAGTCCCCAGATAGCAAAGCAGAAATTGCTAATTATTTAAAAAATGAGGCATAGAATTAACACAGCACCACTTTCCCTAGCTATATTGCTCAAAGCAATCACAGACTAGCCCAGAATGAATAGAAGGTAAAATCGATCCTACTCCATATAAAGGAAACAAATCCAAAGAATATGATGACATCTTTCATTTGCTCCATAGCCCTTTCTGGTGTAAAAAATTAAATACAGGAAGTTAATTTGCTGGGCTTGGAACTGAGCATATCCCTTTGAATCCTGCATCCTAAAGGGCCCCTGTGACATCCTTGATCAACATGAGGGTGTGGTTTCTCCTCATTTATTCAGCACAACAATGACACCACCTTTTGAGAATTTCCATGACGTCACCAACAGGGTGATAAAGCCTGCACTTTTAAAAAATATTTTATTTTTATTTATTTATTTCAGAGAGGGAAAGAGGCAGAAACAGAAAGAGAGAGAGAGAGAGAGAGAGAGAGAGAATGAGTGTACCAGGGCTTCCAACAACTGCAAACGAACTCCAGATGCATGTACCACCTTGTGCATCTGGCTTACGTGGGTACTGGGGAATTGAACAGAGGTCCTTTAGCTTCGCAGGCAAGGCCTTAGCTGCTAAGCCATCTCTCCCGCCCAAGCCTTTAAAAGCAAATAGGTGCCCAGCATTGGAAGAATTCTCCAAACATTATGTCCAACTTTCTACTGAAAAGCAGGGACAACACACAAAATCATTGTGAATTCTAGTTTTCCTTTTCTGCAAGTACCTCCCAACTCAGCTCCCAGAATAGCAGAACCTTTGAGCAGAAGTTTTTGTTTTTTTTTTTTTTTTTTTCTCCTGTGATGAGGGGACAGAGACAAAGTTCCACATTGTCACACTCAACAGCCTGAGGAGTTCCTTTAATATTTTAGGGACCTGGATTTAGGAAAACTCAGGACTCATGGCTTTGATGTAGAAAAGAATTTCAAGATGAAGCCTGTGTGAATCAGAGCTGAATGTTTTAGAAAAAGATATTAAGAGAGGTATTCAAGGAGAAAATACATGCACACCCGAGAACATGAACGTGGGCCTCTAGAGAAAGAGTCACAGGATGTAAGATGTACCCAAGCATGGGCATAGGCTCCTCAAGGGAGAGTCACAGAGAATTAACACATACCTGAGCATTAGCATGGGTTCTGCAAGGAAGAGCCACGCACAGAAGTAATAAGACATACCTCAGCATGAGTACAGGTTTCTCAAGGGAGAGGGGTAATTAGTTACAGAAGCATTAGTCATAGATACAATTTTGGTGATCCCCAAGTCACATCTCACAAGGTTGCTGAGAAACCCTTTTTTTTCCCCCTCTTTCTGATTAGTGAGATTAAATGGTGGTTTCAGAGGTGATTTGGGTGGGATTATAATCTGAAAAATCAAACTGGGAGACCCTAGAGTTGCACAAAGGGTTCAGCACATGTCTTCTATTTTTTTTTAACCTGAAAATGGGACTTCTGATGAGTCTCCTTGAAAAAGCGCAGATCTACAGCTGGGAAGGGAGAAAGGCCTTAAGCAATTGTAGTTAATTGTGTTGTAATTTTTGCTTTAACCAGTCTCAAGTGAGACGCTCCTTTCCTTTCTCACATCCCCATAATTTTTTCTTCCTATCCTGCCTCAGCTTCATTTCCTTACACTACTTTGCTGGATTTTCTCAGCGTTAAGCCTTTTGTTCACATATCTGCCTGGTCTTGCCTGGAGACATTTTGTCTTAAGTTTTCTTCATTAAAAACTCACTTCTGTTGGAGCCCAGCACGGTGGCGCATACCTTTAATCCCAGCTCTTGGGAGACAGAGGTAGGAGGAGAGTCTGAGGCCACCTTGAGTTTACATAGTAAAGTCCAGGCCTGGGTCAGAGTAAGACCCTACGTTGAAAAACAAAAAAAAGCCTCTAATTTCTCTTTGTATTTCTGCGTCTGGAGGCATGAACATATTCATACATGCCAAAGCCTCAAAATCTATAAAGGCTTTCAAATGTTCAACTCCTCTGAGGTACAGACTTTGAAACACATACAGCAATTTATTGATTATCTTATAGAGGGAGTGGGTATTCCCCCAACAGTCTCGACCTTGTGGTTTCTAACAAAAGAAGAATGTTTGCAACACGCTGAATGGACAGCAGAGCTAATGTCCCAGGAGAGTGGGTTGATGATGGTTGATGATGATAGATGGGAGATCTTTGAAGCATCCCTGCTTTGTTCTTTTCCCTCCCCTGAACCTGTTTTGCGTCCACAGTGCTAATCCTCTCAAAGGTGTAATAAGGCTGGCCACACTACGGCAAAACAGAAGCACCGTAGCACAGATGTGCTATTCCACTAGATTCCACTTCACAGAGCATCCATCAGGTAGACGGTTTTGCATTCTTTAGCAGGGCATAAAAGGGAAATATAGGTAAGGATTTTATAACTGTGGAATTATGATCGTGATGAGAAGGAAAACTGACACAAGCGTCAGCATGTGGTGTATGATTCCGAGTCTAGGAAACGGAATCTGTGAGACTGCATGAGAAACGGATCCAGACTGAAGGTCAAACGGGCTGCTTAAAGGAAGTGGTAAAATCTAAAGAAGGAACAGGAGGCAGGTAACCAAATGAAGAACATTCCAGACAGAAGCAATAATATGTAGAAAGGATTTGATAAAGAAAAGAGAAGTATGCTACAGACAACAAAGTAGGGCCTAGGTGGCTAGAGAAAAGAGAACAAAGGGGAACTATAAGGGTTGTCAAAGAGAACAGTGCACTACAAATCAGAATCAGGTGTTGTCTGATAAACAAAATCGGCATGTACTTAAAGGATTTGTGGTTGATCTCATGGTCATGACACTAACTACAACTGGGGAAAAGTCATTCAGCTGAAATGTGAGGATGAATTTGATTAGTACCCGATTGGCTCTAAGAACAATGATGGGAGATGCATTTTCCCCCAAGATATAAATAAGTTAAAACCAATAGAAGCACACGATTAGTTGAATGCACCTGCCTAGCACCATGTGACAATATTTGGCTGCTATATGCACAAAATGTGACGCTTGGCCAACAAGGGGAACTGGGAATGGAAGCTCTCTAAAGAAGTCATACCTGTGCTCAACATTCTACAAAGCTAAATGACTCATTTAAAACTTCAGTAACGGTTACAAGCTGGAAACTCATCACGAATAATGGTTCTAGAGTAGGAAGAACCTACTGCATTGTTTGCAATGGATCATCTATGCAGTTTGGTGCAGGTAGGAGTCCCTAGTTCCCAATGCTAGGTGCATTGTTTAGGGAAAGGGGAGTGTTATTGTTCGAGCCAAGTGGGTCTGACAGCTCAACCATTCTCTATACTTGCTTGCCTCAGTTTTTTTCTAACTATGGTTGAAAGGAAGAAAGGAAATGAGGGGAGGGAAGGTGTCCCTAAAGCTATACATGGATGCCTTTGTCCCTTGCAAGTTCTTCTTCACAAACTTGCCTATTGTTCTCTTTACTTCTGCCTCACATCCTAGACTCTGAAGAAAAGCTGCACCTAGACGATTAGGAGATAAACTGCTAGAGTCAGCTAGTCCTGGAAAACACGAGGAGTGTCAGCCAGATGTCCTGCTAGCCGGCAACCGTTCTCGGAGTTCCAGCACCCCAAGCTTCTAGCGACCTGAGAAGACATCACAGTGCATCCGAGATGAGCCACTGCAGCACTGATGGTTATTTTGATGGCCCGCCCCTCTGTCTCTACAAGCGCATTCCTGAAATGACCTCTGTACGTTGTTTACTGGTGTCAGCTATGCTGCTGCTCACGACCATCATGGGGACGTGGTCTGGAGCAGCTGGCTGTGGCGCTGAGGCTTTCTCCACCGCCACCCTCTTGCTTCTCACCTTGTGTCCTGCCTTTGCTCAGCGACACCCCGTAACTTTTAATTTTGAGTAGAAAGTATACACTTCACAGTTACGAGGGGGCGCTATTCGATTTTTTTCTTTGCACTCAGAAAATTGTACCCGTGTGACTGATGCTAAAAGGACCGAGGAGCTGTTCCGCGCTCAAGGCACCTCTGGTCTTTCTGATCCTCTAACAAGCATGAAAAAGCCTCCTCTGGAGATCTTATTTGCATGAAGGCCAAACCTGCAAAGGGGACCTATCCCCTGCCATTTCTACCCTGGAATCTCATTTTCTATCTCAGAAGCATTAGAAGAATGAGAAGCGTGACCTCAATTGGGCAGATTTTGTTATGAGATAATGTATGTCCCATGGACCCATTCTAATTCCATTTTTTCAAGGCAATTTCTTTCTCCAGGTCCATTCATCCCCTCAGTAATCACATACACGCATACCTTTCTCCCTCTCCCTATGAGGAAAGGCGTTTAGGCTATAAGCACTTAGTCTTCATTTGAATTTCATATTTGATCTCTGGATCCTGTTTTTTCTGTATGTTAATGCATTTGGTATTTTTCTTATAATGTATTTTAGTTCATTTTCTCAGCCTTGGAGGACAAAGGTAAAGTTTCTCCTTCACTTCCTCACTGCATATATTTTCCCCCTAAACACAAACTACACTGCACCCCTGACCAAGTTGTGAGTATAGCTTTCTTCCAGACCCCCTCTCCCCCCGCCAAAAAAATCTTCATTCTCCAATTAAAGCAAGATTTGTTGTTTCAAGTTAGTGTAAACTAAAGTTCCAAATACCTGGCACTATTTTTAACAATGTGGATTCACTGATTTTTAAAAATGGAAACATTTTGCAGTGCGCTAGCAGACCCCTAGTCCAAAGACTAATAATGTCATCAGAAAGCATCTGAGGCCTATAACAATGACTTTCCTGCTTTGCTGTAACCTTCCTTCCTGGTACTTCCATCAGTGTATTTGAAAATCATCTTGGTTTATGACTTTAAAAAAAATATTTATTTACTTATGAGAGAGAGAAAGTGGGGAGGGCTCTTACCACTCCAAATGAACTCCAAATGCATGAAACACTTTGGGCATCTGGCTTTATGTGGGTTCAGGGGAATCAAATTTAGGCTAGTATGCTTTGCCACAAAGCACCTTTAACCACCAAGCAATCTCCCCAGCCCAGTTTAATGACTATTTTGTTCCATAACTATAAAAACATGAAATTGTTGTCATAGTTGGAACATGGAATTTGAGGTAACCTAAATATGATTGCTGGGCCATGGTCACTCATGTTTGGCTCCAGAATAAGCTCTTAATTCCTTTGAGACAAGAACTACAGTTTTTGTCAACAACATCAGTGACTGTCACTGATGGGTCTACGTGATTCCTTGGTCTTGAGGAGGGAAAAAGAGGCTGAAGATCACCGCAGTACAACAAAGTGATGAAGATTTTTTTTTTTTTAAAGCTGAAAATTACATCTGCCACTTTACCACTTTGTGCCCACACACAGTACAGTGCCTTATATAGGTAGAGACCAGAATTTCTACTGCAGCATATGCCTCATTAGCATAATGATATTTTAAGTTGATTGTTGTTATCTGCTTGAATGTTTGCTCATTGGTTAGTAATACAGGGCTGCAGATTAAATCCAGAGCCTTCTACGTGCTAAGCAAGCATGATACCACCCTGCTATAGCCTCAATCTAAGCTGACTGTTTTTAATAACGGCAAACACAGGAAGACTCTACAAACAGAGAAGTTCCCTTGTTGCATGGTAATTTATGTCTGTAAAGGAAATTTGCCTTTGGCAGGAGTCTCACTTTCTGTAAGAGGAAGAGAAGAAAGTAAAACACAAGAGAAGAATGTAGTTAATGTGGGATTTAAATCTACATAACAAAGCGGATTTTTATTTTCCATGTTTTTCCAAGTCACCTCTGTTAGAAATGAGTCTAGAACCCAAGAGTGACTGAAGGTATATTACATCAAAGGTGTAGTACAAGGCAATGTTTTCCTTTGCAGAAGGTTGCTTATGCATAAAAAGTCCACATAGGCTGGCACACCTAGCAGGGGAGTCTTTTTGGGTTGTTCTTCCTAATGCAGGGTCATCCTGGTTCCACTCTGATTGCTAAGACTTTGACCTCACATTCTCATATGATGGACTAAAGCACTAAACAGCAGTGGAAACTTTAGGGACCTTTTTCCCAAAGCAAAATAGTGAGCTTTATTTTCAGGATTGTTGACTCTTTTAGTCTCAAAGACAGCTGATTCAGTAAGGGGACTTCCCACAGAATGGTGTCCTTCTAGAATTGAGTTTTTCTAGCTCTTTAACCCTTTGACAGAAAACACAACACCTCTGTTTCTCTCTCTCTCTCCTTCTTTCATATTTCTTATACCTCCCCATGACTGGCCTTCTATCTTTGTCTCAGGGGATGATCTCTAAACCTGAATTCTAAGCTATCTCTTTGAGATTTCTCATTTCTGTGGCGATTTCATATTCATATATATATATATATGTGGTATCATGTTGATAAACTTCTGTAGGATTTTTGTTTTCTGTTTTAGTCTGTCTGTTACAGGTTGGTCTCAGTTAAAAAATAAGAAAGAGTGCAGAGAAAATTACTTTTGCCTCCTTAATATATAATAAATTCTTCACAAACACTTAATGAGTTACATTCAGAATAGTACTGAAAACAGAACTGGCAATTAAAACTTTCCACCTTCCTACCACCATTCCTTATTTCTCCAATGTTAACATAAAGAGCCAATACAAGATATTTAATTCTTAGGCCTTCTGTAAGGTGTGGGGCCAGAGAAGTCCAAGTATATGTAAACAGGTTGACCAATTGGCTACCCATTGGGCTTTGGGACTATTCTAATGATCTGAAAATCAACATGTTATATAACCTCTCACATAACCTTAGCATGACGGCATTATGTAGCTCTGTGTTTGGTTACTTGACCACTTTTGGTAGCAGAGTCTAAAATAAGAGGTATGGCTACCCTCCCTGCTGGTCTGAACCTTCTTTAAGTTTGCAATCTCACCTCTTAGGTCCTCAGTTGCTGAGAAGCTTGGACCTGACACCTTCAGTTACTGGATCTGTTTGCTATTAGAAAAACAAAATGCTAGAGAAGGGACTTGGTGGGAAGGAAGACTGATTTCTTCAGGAGTTAGTGCTCTGCAAGATGGGTCAGTTATCATACCCAAAATTACATCTTCAGAACTCAGATGCCTGAAGGCATGTTTGTAGGGAGGGAAGAAGGAGCATGGTGCATGAGCAGGAAGCTTGTGCTGAACAGGAGTCTTCCTCATCTAAGCATGTGACTCCTACTCTTCTCTGTGGCTAGTTACGAGTGCATTACTGTTCTGCAAGGTAAGCCTCACAAAGATTTACATGCATTTTATTCTCTGATACACAACCCTAAAGAATAAGAGTGGGCATTGCACATTCAGATGCCTTCTGAAGCTCAACAGATATCTGTGTTGGATCAATCTAGAGAAAGGTTATTTAGTAGGCTAGCATCTTGATAATTTAGGTGCAACTTTTCTTCAGAATTAGGATGCCAGGCAGAGAGAAGGACATAAACTTTGTCAAAGCAAAATCCTAGGGTGGCCACTGTCACACTTTCAAGAACACCTCCACTTCTCTTCACATTTGACCATACATCTCTCCCTCAACATGTCTGGTCACATTCTTGACCTATGAATGGTTCCAAATGGCCATGTTTGCTTAAACCATAACTTTAGGAGCTCAGTCTGAGCCCTAGGCTACATCTGCCTCTTTCTTGCTTCCACAAACATTCAGATCCCCTAAACATCTATTAATTCCAAGTCATAGTGAATCTCTGGCTAACCTAAATTATATGAGGTTGAAATTGTGACTTGAATGTTTCCTAGATATATTTCTTGGAGACACTTTTACTACAAATAGGAAATGTGACAGGAAGGGAGAGGTAGGAGGGATGGAGAGAAAGAAGGGAGAGAGAGGAGGAACAAGATAATGCATCAGCCTAAGAGTCTCAAAAAGCCACTATGGATGGGGTTTAATGAGAAGTTAAGAAATATAAGCTGAAGATTAGGTCAGACAAATAACTGCAACCAACAAGGATGACTGCGCAATCCAGCCAGGGTGCGTCTTGCACCATCAACGGGGAGTGTTCAATGGGAAGTCTTCGAAGTGAACTGGCCTCACTTTGCTTTCCAACTGCCACCACCCTCACAGGATATTAGGGATGAGTTAATAAATCAATGTCTCACTATGACTAAATGAAGCTCATTAATGCTGAAATAGTCCTGGTGAGGGATATTTCTGCTGTAGGAAATCATCTCAGATATTTTGGAGATTTTAAACAACTGATTACTTTTTTCCAAATTCTCAGAGAAGTACCAGCTTCAAAAGACGAGTGTGCTATGGTTCATCTTGATTATTGTGTTTGGCATGGGCATTAGCTTCCCTAGGCAGTAAGGGCAGCCACGTAGCCTGTTACAAGCTGCAGGTAGCTCAAGAGCAAAAACACAAAGAAGGACTCGGTCAATGGCCTTCTGAATAGGCACAGCCAGCAGGGAGAGAGAATGGACAAGGGGGCTATGGTATGTGATCGTCCCTGTGGGCAAACAACTGAGCGATCAGCTTCTCAGGCTGTGTCCAGGGGACATGTGAAGGGCATGCAGGTCTCTCACTGGTTCAGCCCTTGATGCACGTGAAGAATGACCGATGTCTATAAAGATGATCTCAGTCTCCATCTACATCCCACCATAGTTGCATAAAAGGCCAGTAAAGCAGGCAGCTCCTTGGCAACCTCTCTTTCAGGTCGCCTCTCCGATTTGGGACTCCTCTTAGTCCTTAACAAATCTACCTTCACGTGCTCACTGCCCTGCCAGCATTTCTTCAGAGCTCTTCAACATGCGCCACCAGCCACTGGCTCAGGGTGTGGCCTTTGTGGCCCTTGGCTTTTCTAGCACCTCTGCTCCCTGAATTAAGCTCACTGAGAGTTGAGGAAGGCTCCCTGGCACTCTCAAACCCTGCAGCATGTTGACTCGGGTGAGGAAAGCCTAGAGCATTATTGGAAAACACATTTCTGCATATGGCTGCAGAGAAGGTTGGCATGTGGGTCAGTGAACTAGGTGGGAAACACCTGACCTGAAGGTGGGCAGCACCATCTGATGAACTTCAGGCTCATGCAAAATGAAGACTGGGAGAAAAGGGAGCTCCTGGCACATACCCAAGCCTTTTTGTTGTCATTTCTGGGGTGGAGCCCAGGGTCTTTCATACACTAAGCAAGCACTCTGCCCCTGTGGTAACATCACCAGCTCTGTGCTTTTGTAGTCCGGACTAACCCTGGACTTGTGACTCCCTCGTGTGCTGGGACTTTGGGCGTGTACTGTTGCGTCTGGTCGTGGGCCCTTCTTGAGCACATGCAGTTCTTGCTGCCATTGTTTCAACTTCAGCTGAAGATCCTTCAGCTCTTGAATTCAAAGTTGTGTCAGCAAATCCCAAGGTGCCTTGAAGCCTTCTGCCTTGCACTGGGATTGCATCTTGGTACCTTATGTTCTGAAGCTATCAACTTCTAAGACTGAGCAGGTCCTGGTTTCCTGAGCTCTCCGGCCTACATACAGCCATTGCAGACATGTCTATCCTCCGACCATATGAATCATCTGATAAATACCCCCTTTACATGTTTGTACACGTTGTGTAGATTCTGTTCCTGTGGAGAACCCTAACTAGTACTGATAAGGACTGAGGGAAGAGGATGGCTAGGTACTCAGGAAAGAACACTGAAAATCAACAGTTTTGTCTTTTGTCCTTGACTTGGGGATTTTAACAGTTAAAGCAATGTCAGGTTCAACCAGGGATGTTAACACACTGGGAAAGAAGAAGAGGGCTCAAAGATGGGTATGAGACAGCCAATGACAGCATATGTACAAGGACAGGGCTCTGGATAAAACAGCAATCCAGTCTTGGCAGACTCTGACTGGCCACCTCCACAAAGCCCCCCAACCCTTGTATTTTGTCCTTGACTCTGTTTTACTTTCCCCGTGCAAACCCTGTTCTGCCCAGTCACCAAGACAAAGTAGAACATGATCAGTTCTCAAATTAGAAAGGAGACACATGGATACCACAGGAAGATGAATGATTGGGCCAGAACTTTACTCCTCCATATCTCAGTCTAATCATTTTTAAAAATCAATTTGTTTCTCTAGCCATAAAGCCTTAAAAATCTCTAGATAAAGAAAGTCTTTGGCAACTGTGGTGGGTTGAATATGGTAGTGTAAACATATGGCCCCATAGACTCGAGTGCTTTATTAAAATTGAGTTTGTATCTTGCGTCTCGAGAGAGCTCTCTGTCTGGAGGAGTTGTCACTGGGGATGGATCCTGGAGCCCAGCCTGAAGGTGTGTTTGGGAGCAGATCTGAATTCCAGCCCAAAGGTGTGTGGCAAGCAGTTTGAGTTACAGCTGTTTGCATTTGTGGTGCTGGCTCTTGGTGTTTTCTCTCCCCTTGGATCTATGAAAGGGAACCAGCTTTTTCCACCACTTATGGAACTTACCCTCCATCTGTAAGCTTTAAATAAATCCTTCCCTCTGTACACTGTGTCTGGTTAGACGTTTGCCCCAGCAATGTGAAGCTGACTGTAACAGCAATCTGCTTACAGGGACTCCTCTGTTGCAGAGAGCTTTTCCCCTTGCTTCCTCCGCTTCCCAAAGGGCAAACTGTCTCCAAGGCCTCATACAAAACCTTCCTGATGAACAGCTTTGTCTGTACAATAAAATTTGATTCCTCTGTCAGAAAGTTTCTTGCTTTCTTTCTGCAATAAAGCTTCTCTCTTAAAATTCATCCATCCTGACTGTGCAACTCATTTTTTGAATTCATTGGGGCAAAGAATCCAGAGCCTGTGACTCAGTAGAGCTTTGGGCTTTGACAATTGAGCACCCTGGTTTCTGAAGTTAGCTCACCTATGAGCTAAGGTAAGGCTCTATTGCTCTCCAAGAAACCCATTTCAGAACAACATTTGTATAAATGAAATTTACAAAATTGAGCTGACGAACTATATGTATGTGAAAGGTAACATTATTCCCTGCATTTCATGGTTAAAGAAAGTGGAACACAGAGTAACTTGCCATAGGTTCATCGCTAATAAGTGGGGGAGTGAGCACTTAAATTCTGGGAATTGTGGATTATGAAAAATTTAAGGAATGTATTGGGTTTTGATTCGTATATATGCTAGGCAAGTGCTATAGCATTGAGCTAACCCCCCAGCCCACTAGAACTTATATTCTTAAGCAGTATGATAGAATGCCTCACTTTCAATCATATTAAGTATATAGATTTAATACATAATAGTAAATAATATTTAATAAACACCTTATTTGCTTTAACAAATGTATTGCTTTGACATAGAACTTAAGTCCAAATCTTTAGTTAATAGTAGATAGGAAAAGGGTAGTGGTACAAGTAACCAATTAAAATGAGCTAGGAATGAGTATTTCTTTTTAAAAAATATTTTACTTATTTATTTAAGAGATAGAGAAACAGAGAGAGAGAGAGAGAGAGAGAGAGAGAGAGAGAATGAGAGAGAGAGGGAGAGTGTGCATGGGCATGCCAGAGTCTAGCCATTTCAAATGAACTCCAGATACATGTGCTACCTTGTGTATCTGGTTACATTGGCACTAGGGAATTGAATCTGGGCACTTAGGTTTTGTAGCCCTGGAATGAGGATTTCTTCTTCTTCTTCTTCTTCTTCTTCTTCTTCTTCTTCTTCTTCTTCTTCTTCTTCTTCTTCTTCCTCTTCCTCCTTGCATTCCCCTTTTCTTCCTCCTCCTCCTTCTTCTTTTACTTTTCCTTCTTCTTCTTCATCATCATCTGTTGCAGTCAGGTTCATATTGCTGGCAGAAATCACCCAACCAAGAGCAGCTTTGGGGCAAAAAAAGATTTATTTTGTCTTACAGACTTGAGAGAAACTCCATGATGGTAGAGAAAAAACAATGGCATGAGCAAAGGGTGAGCTTCACCCCCTGGCCAACATAAGATGGACAATAGCAACAGGAGAGTGTGCCAAACACTAGAAAGAGGAAACTGGCTATAACACCATAAGCCTGCCCCCAATAATACATTGCCTCCAATAGGCATTAATTTCCAAATCTCCATCAGCTGAAAACCTAGCATTCAGAGCACCTAAGTTTATGGGGGACACCTGAATCAAACCACCACATTCCATCCCTGGCTTCCATAAACTGTTATCCACACATGATATAAAATACAATGCATTCAGCCCAACTTCAAAAGTCCCATAGTTTTTTATCAATCCCAATGATGTTCAAACATTCCCATAGTCCAAGGTCTTTTAACTGAGACATAATAACAAAAATTTCCCCCTTAACCCATAATGGCACAGAATCAACACTCACACTGCAAAAGATGGAATTGGGCATAGCAAAGAAATATTCAACCAATACAAGATTTAAAACAAGGCAAACATCAAATTCTATAGTTCCAAGTCCAACAACTCTATTCAGTGACAAATCTCCAAATCCAATAATTCTAACTAGCAACAAGTTTCTAGAGTTTCAATTCTGCCCATCCAGCTAGGCTACTCGCAGTCCTGGAAAACTTCATCCTGGCCCTGCAGCTCTCCTCAGCAGCTGTCTCATGGTCCCAATATCGCCACTGGGTCCCCACTGCGACCCATGCTCAAGCCTTACAGCCCCAATTGGGACTCCGTGCAAGCAAACCAGCAAACCGGCTTCACACTGCCCATGGCCATTTCCAAAACACAAGTCCTCATTGAAAATTCAATGACCCTTTCTCTTTCCTGCATTTCTTATACTCTATAACACCAGGTAGGATGGTAATTTGTTAATCCATGGGGGAGTAAAGCAGACTTTGAATAACAGGACACTCCTTTAGCATTCAGGCTCCTTCTAAAGAGGCTACATTCTTCCTGTTGCCCCAGTGCAGATCAGCTGACCGAATCTCAAAGGTTGTAATCCCTCATACAATTGCAGCTGAAGAGGCAGAAGTTTTAGACTAAATATTTCATTTCTGTGCCATATCCCTCTGCACACACTAGTCCATTTCTACACAGTGCAACCCTGCACAAGTTCTCAGGACACGGGCATAACAGCAAGCCTCTCACACCAACTGTTTCTAGCCCAGTCCAGACAAAGCTCTTTCTCGCCCTCATAAGCCAAACCTCACAGTCCATAGTTCTTACTGCGTTCAGGTCTTTCAACTCTGACCAGAATACTCCATCAAGCTATACTTATAGCACTGCAAGGCATCTCTTAGGCCAACGTTTCAAATCTTTCCACATTCCTCTTGAAAATCAGTTCCAAAAGGCCAAAGCCACACACTCAGGTGTCTAGCAGCAATCTCACTCCTTTGGTACTAACAATGCCATTGTAGTCAAGTTCATATTGCTTCCAGAAATCACTTGACCAAAAGCAGCTTTTGGGGAAAACAAAAGGTTTGTTTTGGCTTATAGACTCAAGGGGAAGCTCCATGATGGCAAGGGAAAATGATAGCATGATCAGAGGTTGGTCACTATCCCCTGGTCAACGTAAGATGGACAAAAGCAACAGGAGAGTGTGCCAAACACTGGCAAGGGGAAACTGGCTATAATACCCATAAGCCTGCCCCCGACAATACACTGCCTCTAAGAGGTGTTAATTCCCAAATCTCCATCAGCTGGGAATCCAGCATTCAGAACACCTAAGCTTATAGGGGACACCTGAATCAAACTAGCACCTCATCTGACCATGGTAAGATCTTGATGAAGCTTTGTATGCACTCCCTTATCTTGTGCAGCAGCCTTCTGACATAAATATGTTGACAATGTCTCCTGTAACCACTGTGAGTCATGGACAGTGGAAACTTGAGGAAATCTCACACTTTTCCTTAAGTGCACCATTTCTCTGGAAAACTGCCAGGTAACTGCAATTGCACTTGAAGAACATAAATGCACCAAACAGTGTCACAAAAAAACCTTCCACTTCTATGTCATGATGTTGATAACCTGATCCCACAGAAAATAGGCCTTTGTGGTTTTGTGTCACAATGCTCAGTGAAGGCAGAAGTTGAAGTAGCTTCCTCATGCATTGGTATTTTGGCAAGTGAATATTCTGTCAAGACAGACATGTATTATCAGTGGAGCTGCAGAGTTATTAACACACTATAAAACACATCAACACTCAGAAGAATTCAGTGAATTGAACTTTAGGAGGAAGAGAGAAGAATGGGGATGAGGAGAGGGAGAGGGCTCCTGAGTCCACTCTAGTGACTCTGTGCCTATGCATGTGCCAGAAACCGGGAAAGATGCTTTGTGAATGATACTGGCAAAAAGATGATTGATCTATTTAAAAATTATTTATTTAGTTTTGTGTGTATAAATGTGTGCATGTATGTTTATATTCATTTGAGTAGAGCAGCATATAGATGAACTTGCACATGTGCGTGTATGTTAGGAGGCCAGAGGTTAACGTCGGAATTATCCTCAATTGTGCAACATGTTATTCTCAGAGCCAGGGTCTCACCTTGGTTTTAGAGCTCACTGATTTGGCTGCACTAGCTGGCCACAGAGCCCCAGGGGTCCTGTCTCTGCCTTCCCAGCTAAGAGATTACCAGCACTGCTGACTTTCACAAGGGTGCTGGGGATCCGAACTCAGCTCTTCATGCTTGTGTGGTGAGTATTTAATGGGCTGATCCATGTCTCCAGTCCTCCCAAACCCCCACAAAATGATCGCAAACATCTTCTACTCTGCCCCATTCTCTGCCCATGTCCAGCAGAAGATTGATGACATTTGTGTTGTCACCCACAGTAAGTCTCAGGTGAAGGAAATCATCCAGAATCTCCTATGGGTGGCCACTACAGGATGACCAGCTGAGAGGGAGAATTCTGCATTAAATCAATCTCACAGAAATGTTTCATTGATCATATTCAGTACCAAGTGGAAATTACAAGCTATTTCACCTGGAGCAGTATTGCTGGTGACCGTACAACCCTAAGGTACTCTAATTTGTTTCTTCTAAGGAGGCTCGGGTGCCTCATAAATGCAGCATCAGGATTCTTCAGAGGCCGGGAAGTTTGATCTCAACTGTGGAATGTATATAAAATTACTGAACAGGGGCCGAAGAGCTTGTAGATATTAAAAAGAAAAATGGTGATGAGAGTTTGGAAGCCTCTTATGAAACGGTTATTACTGTTCCATCGGCACTGCCTGCCAGGATTAGTAGTCAGGTAAACTCAGAGGAGTTTCTTGGGATCCTAGAGGTTTTATCAGAATTTTTTTTCAGGTGACTTGACACTTACATGAACTCTGTGGTATTAAAATATCAACGTTATTTATGGTGCCACAGCCCAGAAGGGAGGGGTTGTGCTGCTGCCGCCGGTGGCTAAAGCACAAATCATTACATCATTGTATGTCTCACTCTAGTGAAGTGTGGTGGAGACCCAGTCAAGACCACTTGCTCCACTGTCTTGCACAAGCCACATCTTCAGTGGTAAGCCTGCTCTGGGGCTTTGTATGAATCAGAGAGTGTGCCATGGTCCAGGACTTATTTTGTTTATTTTATGTATGGAGGAATTCTTTCTTGTCCTCACTGATGAAGTATAATTCAGATTTTTGTTCTTTTTGAATACAACAGTAGCTATTACTTTTATTTTGAAAGTGTGTATGTTTGCATTACAGAAATTTAATTAGTGGGAAATGTATTTAAAACTTCTCAGAAACAAATATTGTGATGTTTGGGAAATATACTTCCAAGCCTCTTTCAAGAGAGAAGGGAGAAGTAGAGGGGGATAGAGATGCAGAGGGAGAGAGAGAGAGAGAGAGAGAGAGAGAGAGAGAGAGAGAGGTCCCTCCTTCATTGGCTATCTTCCACCTTATGTGGCTCATTCATACCTTCTGTCTCAGCTAGGAGCTTAGATCACCATTCTGACTGCTTGGGCCCAATTGATAAGGCAATTTTTTTCAACTCATTTGCCTCTTGTCAATGTTATTTGCCCTCTAATATGTGCTGCCCCTAACTGCTTCTTTTTTTTTTTAGAGGTAGGGTCTCACTCTAGCTCAGGCTGACTCTAGAATTCTCAGGGTGGCCTTAAACTCATGGCTATCCTCCAACCTCTACCTCCTGAGTGTTGGGATTGAAGGTGTGTACCACCACACCAGGCTACCCCTCATTTCTTTTGAAAATCTCCTATCAAAGCAGAGGAGGGCTTCATACTCTTATCCTATCATTCTTACATATTCCCTCAGCTTTTCTCTTCTAGCATGTACAATCCAATTTCCAGAAATTCCAATTCACTTTTTACCTTATGATAATTAAGTAACCTTAATAACATTTACTGCTAACCCAACTAATACATTAAGATTATGTGTTGTTAAGGTTCTCTCCCACTCTGCTAGCCTGTCTCTTTAGGTTCCTAGCCCAGATATGCCACTTCTAGGGGTTAATGGAAGAGCTCTCAATTCCTCAGGTCCCTACCCCACCCCACACATGCACTACCTGTGTGTTTCTCAGGGTGCCTAGGAGAGCTGCCACTGCAGGTGAGTGCCCAGGTCCCTAGTGCCCTCTGCCAGCACCACCTATTCACCTGTTCTTCCCACCAGCCTAGGAAGCCAAGACTCTGAGAGCGTATTCCCCATTCCTAGTGCACATCCCCCTGTGCCGAGCCAACTTGTCCAAGAGTACCAGCCCTTTTCACTCACCATGTGTTATACAACCCACATCATTCAGCTCTTTGCTTCAAAGACCTGTGCAAACCTCTGTCCCCCTTACACATTTAGTGCTCCACCTACATGCATCCCACATGAAAGCCAACACTCTACCCCAGTTCATGTCCCTCCACCAACCCTGCTGCTACTCTGTGCAAGCCCCATGATTATTTTTTATCAAGACCAATGGGACATCTTCATATCAGAAAATCCCAAGAGGAAACAAGTAACACACACATGCACATGCACATACACATACATAACACAGCAACATAGCCTCACAAAGAATTCCCAGCCCCACAGTAGAAACCACTTATGGGAGCTACTTTCAGAAAATTCTAGGCAAAGAATTCAAAAGCATATATATGTGGGGGGGGGGGTCTTAAAGAGGACATGAAAAATTCTGAATGAAATCCAAGAGAACACAAACAACTGAAAGAACTCAATAGACACAAGATGGAATTAAAAAAAAAAAAACATGAAAAACATCTGAATCAATGCCAAGAGAACACAAATGGACAACTAAACGAAATGAAAGAATCAAACCACCTTAGGGTGAAAGGATTCTGAAAGATATTCAAAGTAAATGGAATGAGGAAACAAGCAGATGTGGCTATTCTAATATCTGTCAAAATAGACTTCAAAACAAAATCAATCAAAAGAGATAAGGAAGGTCTTTTCATATTGATCAAGGGAAGAATTCACCAAGAGGGCATTATAGTTCTGTACTTATAAGCTCCCAACCCAGGTGCACCCAATTTTATAAAACAAAACCTACCATATATAGTCAGAGATAAATCTCAACAGAATAATAGTAGGTGATTTAATATCCCATTAGCACCAATAGACAGGCCATCTAGACAGGAAATAAACAGAAACAATGACAGTAAATGACACCATAGATCAAATGGACCTAATAGACATTTACAGAACATTCCATGTAAGCACTATAGACTATACTTTCTTCTCCTTTCTTCTCAGCAGCTCATAGAACTTTCTGTAAAATAGATCACATAATAGGACATGAAGCAAACACCAATAAATGTAGGAAAATTTAAATAACAGCCTGAGTTATGTCTGACCACATTGCAATAAGGCTAGAAATTAACAAGAGAAACAACAGAAAGCATACAAACTCTTAGAGATTGAATAGCATACTGCCGAATGATGTATAGGTTCTTGAACAAATCAAGAAGGAAATTTTAAAAAATCCCTAAAATTTAATGAAAATGACAACACAATAGACCAAAACCTATGGAACACAATGAAAGCAGTCTTAAGAGAGAACTTTATAAATCTAAATTTCTTTCACTACAAAGATCAAGAGATCTCAAATACATAATTTATTGATGCACCTGAAAGCTTTAGAAAAGCAAGAACAAACTAATCCCAAAAGCACTGTAAAGACAAAAAGTAATCAAAATCATGGCAGAAGCTGGACATAGTGGCACACACCTTTAATCCTAGCACTCAGGAGGCAGAGGTCGGAGGATCACTGTGAGTTCAAAACCAGCCTGGAACTACAGAATGAGATCCAGGTCAGCCTTGGCTGTAATGAGACCCTATCTCAAAAGCAACTACAACAACAAACAACAAATCATGGCAGAAATCAAAGAAATGGAAATGCAGAAAACAATGAAAAGAATTGATGAAACAAAGTAATGGCTCTTTGGAAAGAGAAACAAGATTGACTAACCCTTGGCTAGACTACCAAAAAAATAAAGAATACCATAATTTATAAGATTAGAGATGAAAAGGAAGAAAGTACAACAGATACCAATGCAAGTGAGGGAATCATAAAGATGTATTTCAAACACCTGTTGCTGCAGTCAGCTTCATGTTGCTGGCAGTAAAGCCCCCACCTAAGAGCACCTTGTGGAAGGAAAGGGTTTATTTTAGTTTACCAAGTCAGGGGGAAGCTCCATGATGGCAGGGGAAACTGATGGCATGAGCAGAGGGTGGACATCACTTCCTGGCCTACATCAGGTGGGTAACAGCAGCAGGAGAGTATGCCAAATAGTGGCAAGGGGAAGCTGGCTATAATAGCCATAAGCCTGCCCCAAGAAAGAAAGAAAGAAAGAAAGAAAGAAAGAAAGAAAGAAAGAAAGAAAGAAAGGAAGGAAGGAAGGAAGGAAGGAAGGAAGGAAGGAAGGAAGGACGGGAAAGAGAAGAGAGGGAAGGAGGGCGGGAGGGAGGAAGGAAGGAAGACACCAAAATAAAAGAGGAACTATTTGGATTGAGGACATTGTTGGGGGAATGTGGATGTCACTGGGGTCAAAAGAGGGTAATGTGAGGTGATTATGGTAAAATTACAGTATGTTCACGCTTTGAAATTCTCAATGAAAAAGAGATACCCAAGAAACCATGACTAATAAATGTCATGTGGAATTCTGGAAAGAATTCTTGAAAAGTCAAAGGCATCAAGTAAAAACAAAGGAAGTATGACTGAACTATGAGCTTCAATTACTGGTGCATCAATATTTGTCCATTAATTTCATCAAGTGTTACTTAAACCAGGGGGACCTGATCAGGGGTAAATGGGAGCTCCCTGGACTCTCTTCAATTTTACTTTAAATCTAAAGCAGTTTGAAAATTCTATTAAAGTAAATGTCAGGCTTAAGATGACAAAAGGATTATGTTTTATTTATTATATTTTTACTTATCTGGAACTAAATAATCCTCATATTTTCTATATTACATCCCCCCAAGAACTTCTGTGCCATTCTTATGGTAGTATAGTACTGTTTCTGTGTGATCAAATGCATGAGATGATCTAATAAGTTTTATTCTGTTAGATGCTGCCCACCTAAGTAGTATAAAATAATAACCTTTTGACCAACAATGATTTTTATTCAATTTCCTGCTACCGAGAAGAATAGCATAAAGGGCATTGTTGTTACCTTCACAGAGTTATGATGCATCAGAGGAGAAAGCTTAGTGAAGGACCAAATATCTGTAAGGGATGAATGATTCCTGTTACTTATGTTTGCCTGGATGTTAGCCCAACCTACTAGGCAGGGCATGGTGGAACAGGGCACTTAGTGGAGAAATGGAATACAGCAAATGCCAGGACAAGATACAGCCCCTAAGGACATGCACCCACTTACCTGCTTCCTCCAATAGGCTCCACCTCTTGCCTTTCACAATAATGCCATCATATTGTGAATCCACCAAAGATCAATCTACTGATGACGTCAGAGGTCTCTGATCTAATTGTCTCTGGAGACGTGGACATGCCTGGAGACAGGCTTCACTAATCTCCTAGGATAATATGATCAAGTTGACACTGCAACAACATGTATAGACCCTTAGAATTTACTGTCAAATGGTGTAAACATTGATAATTTACTAAGATTGGGCAATGCAAGGGAAAAAAAAATTCGGTCTGAACCAGAGGGTCTGGAAGTGGGCCTCGGTCGATACAATGCTGCTTGATAAATGAGTGGCTCCCTGCTCTCTCTTTTTAATTGAACAGTATTTGCCAAAATGAAAAATTATTTGCACAGACAAATTGGTTTCCAGGAATTTCCTAAAGCAAAGAGTGACATGATTTGTTTGTCTCTGGCCTTGTCTTCCTAGGACAAGAACAACGGAGAATGTCCTTGGTTTTAGTCCTGATAATTAAACTTTGGAGATACATTTTCTTTCTTCCTCTCCTTCCCTTCGTTATTCTTTTCCTTCTTTATGACCCTTCCCTTCATCTTAATAAAGGCTTCCATCCTAGAACCATCCTTCCTCTTGCTCCTCTCGGGACTGTGTTCTTATACCGCAATGGAGACTTTGTCAGCTCTCTTTATTGTGTTTTACGGCGCCTTCTCTGTTTCCAGGATTTCCTTTGAAATGGTTATTGCTGTGCATATCCTCTACCAACTTTCTGGAAAAAAAGTACCAAGAACTTTGATCTGTCCTTTCTTCCCTTTCCTCTTTGCTCATCTTCTCTCTCTTCCCATGTTCTTCTGTTTTACTCTTCCAGAATTTAAATACCTCCAAGTGTTCTCATTCTGTCTTGGGGTTTGACTGATACATTGACTGATAGATCATGTCTGAAGCACTGTGAGTTTTTTTCTTTAATGCTTCTATTTGGTTAAATTGGTCTGTGTGTCTATTTTGATCTGTGTTTGTTACTATGGCTCTGTAGTGTAATTTGAAATCCTGTATGGTGCTAGCTACCTTTAGAATTTTTTTTTTTTTTTCTGGTTAGGATGTCTTTGAATGTTCTAGGACTTTTATTTTTATTTTTTATTTTTTTTTATTAGTCAGTTCTGTATTCAGCAAATACAGTCAGTTTGGTACCATTATTAGGCTCATCCGTGACCTACCCCCTCCCCTTGGCCCCTCCTTGTTGAGGTATGCGGGTCATGCATTGTGGAGTGAGCCCACAGTTATGGGTAAGCTAAATGTCTCTGCATATCATGACCCAACATGTGACTCTGACATTCTTTCCGCCCCCTCTTCCGCAAAATTTCCCTGAGCCATGTTCTAGGACTTTCATACTTGTGTTTAAACTTCAGAATTTTGTTCTAGTTTTGTGAAGAATATTGTTGTAATTTTTGTGGGAATAGTTTCAAATATATAAATTATGTCCAGTTACATCGCTGTGTCCTCAAGCTGACCCCCATGATAAGTATGCCAAGACCAGCATATTATTAGCATTTGGTCTCTTCCTCACAATAGGTCTCACTTACGTGTTCATGGGAAGAACATTGGTGGATTTAAACAGGTATAGTTTCAATGGCCAAAATAAGGGGTGGCACCTCAGGGGCCCAAACTGCCAGGTGGCATCCCCAAGAGGAAGTAACCACTGAAAACCCCTTACAGTCTACAACTGCATGTCCAGCACAGTGGGCTGCTGCTTGTCTCTAGGTCAGCTCATCCCATGTCCTCTTGCTCTGTTAAGTAAACCTATTCTTCACTCTGCCTCTGTCTCTCAGCTGAATTCCTTCTTTCAAGGAGACCATACCCGAGGAGGACCTCTCTACTCAACACTGTAATCTCTATATATGTGTGCATGGTCACTTTTGAATGGCTCTTGTCAAGACATTAATATAACACTCACAGTATTCATATGACAGGTCACTGTGCAAAGAAATAAAGAACAGACAGTATATGAAGAAATATTCAAATTTCATATTTCTTGACACCAACTTTCCAATCCCCTCCCCCACAATTTGGGTATTTATTCAGTTATTACTTATTGTTGAAAATGAATATTATCTGCATTTCATGTCAAATTAATTTGTCTTCCACATTCCTGCATGATTTTTACATATTTATTGTATTTGTTTTTCTTTAATTTATTTGAGAGAGAGAATGAGAGAGAAAGAGAATAGAGAATAGGTACACCAGGGCCTTTAGCCACTGCAAACAAATTCCAGATGTGTGTGTCCCCTTTATGTGCATGTGAGATTGTGTGCTTGTGTCTCTGTGCATCTGGCTTATGTGGGATCTGGATATTTGAACATGAGTTCTTAGGCTTTGAAGGCAAGCACCTTAACTGCTAAGCCATCTCTCCAGCTCTGTAATTGGTTTTGATTCTCACCTTTTCTTTCCTGGATTCCCATTCATGACAAGTTTGATTAACTACTTGTTCAGTAAAAATTTGTCTGATGCTTTTGTTTTCAAGAAAGATAGCTAGCCAAGCAAATACACTTAGATACATTGGATCTTTTCTTCTTTGCATAGACTTGTGCAATGAGAGGAAACTGCCAGTGCTCGCTAGTCGCAATGCAATGACTCAAGGGTTGTGAGAACTACTGTTTGCTGCTTAAGAAAATAGCCATCTATAGAACTACATTAGCCTCTGTAGGGCCATAGTCAGCTATAGATCTGATGCAAACCATTTTGCCGTATGTTGCCACCTGCCCTGCTCCTTATCTGTTTTGTCACCACACTTTTTTGGGCAATCTTGCCAATTCTTAGTCTCCTAATATCACATTAATTTGATTTTGATTAAGACATTCAGATTTGGGACCTGGCATGTCAGACTATGCCTGTCTTCTCAGTCTCCCAGAGGCTGATGCACGGGGATATGTTTGAAACCACACTGGGCTACACAGGGAGACCTATCTCAAAAAAAAAAAAAAAAATAGAGTTGGTTTCTGATGTTTAAACCAAGGCTTCCTACCCTGCTGTCTGCACTGAAGGGGTTAAATTCCCAACATGAAATTGTTTTCTTCCTGGTTGTTTTAACCTCTGAGCAAGCCACAATTTTCACACACTGCCAGGAAATAAACATCTGATGCACACATTCCCCAATGGCCTAATGGCAAGCCCTCACACCTAGAGCCAGGTTCTTCAAAGAATTTGTGGGAGTATTCTTCAGAGATTTTTCTAGAGGCTCCCTTCTACACCTGCCCTGCGTCAGCAAGTGGACTAAAGGCAGCCCTCAGTGAGCCCTCCATTTCTTCCCAGCAGCATCAACTACAGCTTTCTTGATTGTGAGACCTCAGCACTTAGTAACAGTAATGACAATCTCCCCTCTCTATTGTTTGATCCTGCTGGCTGCTTTGTTGATAGTTTCAAAAGTGAGAAATTGATTTCTCCATCTCATTGGATTTCACATTTCAGCCATGTAGGTGTGCTGTGTGAAGTTATGTGAAGTCACAAAACCAGGAGTGGTCCAGCTACGTTAATGCTGAGAAATAGATCTGTATGTTTTGTTCACTCAGCATGACTCTGTGAGTGTGACAGTCTGTTTGCAGGTGTTGGCGGTGAAAAACATTTGTAAAGGGAAATGTACACACTGGGACAAAGCCTCGCTTTTATCTTTAATCTAGAGGGTGGCATGTACAGCACACTTTGAGAACCCTACAACTTAAGAACGACAAGCCAGTTTCTTGCAACTTGCACAATGCTCACTTCTTGGTAGGAATTTTGTCTCATGTGTCTCCATTCTGACCTTAAGAAAGCAATCAACCAATTCCTTTTCTAAGAGCTTTTGAAGGTAAGATGGAGCGTTAACAGCAACTGCGCACGCATTCCCCTCAGCATGTCCTCTTAGCACTGTCTGTGAGATTCTTTCCTGTATGTTCACATCATAGAAGCTTTCTTCACTTGTGGAGACTTCCCATGCTGCTCGCATAGAGATAGAAAAGAATCTCTTCCCATCGCCTCAGGTCAAGTTCCCTTACTCCGATTTGGATTCTCATTTGAATGTAGCAGCAAGGTGTGGTGGTTCCTTCTTTTCCTATTAATTGGATCATTCCATGTGCTTAAGCCATTGGCTAATTCATGAGCAGATGCACACTCTCTGAATTATCCTCCTTGATTTCTTACTTGCCTTTTTCCTATCTTTAGTTAAAAACAAAGGAAAAAAAAAGTCTCATTAATAAGCAGCTTTCTACTTTCATGGCAAAAATTTAATTACTTACTTCCCATATCAATCTAAGAAAAAGGAAAGAAGAGGAAGCAGCAGAGAAAGGAAAAGCCAAGGTCAGTATTTCTGTAAACCAGGAAGCTTCCTGGTGTGACAAATCGCATTGTTGTCTTGGTGATAGCTCAGGTAATATACGTTATATGAATGCCAAGAGATTCAAATCTCAAAGTATTTTTTCAACTAATTCTGACAGCATTTGAAAATATTTATAAATGATGAAGTCATGTAATTTTTAAGATAATTGTGTTCTTAGCCTCATATCGCTTACACTCCCTGCTTCACATTTCTCTTAAACAGGTCATATAATTCTTCAGAATGTGTCTCAGAGGAATTCTTTTAATTGTCTCTCTGATTTATGAGAACAGGCAATTTATAAAACAACCTCAAAAAGTCACAATCATTACAACAATAATCCTAAATAAGCTGCTGAAACAAATTCTCTCACCTGATGTTATAGAAAGAAAGGATGTATCTCATTCCTGTTCATCAGAAAGGATCATAGCCAACACCCTCACAAGAAAAGGAAATTTAGCAAGAAGACTGTGTAACAAATTTAATTCGCCATAGCTTTATATGATATGACTTTAAGAAACAGCCACAGGAAGAAGCCCCTGACTTCCCATTGTCCATTGAAGCAGGTTGTAAGATGCTCAGGAGACGCTGATTTTCAAAGATGAGGGATGCTAAAAGGAGTCCAAGTGTGCAGGCCTTGCTGAGTTTCCCCAGTTTATTGCTCTTAGTTAATACTCTTTTGTCCTATCATGTTTTTTTTTGACTTTCCAGCCTCCATTAAGCCTAGTTGTAAAAATATCTTAGGTTTGCTCATTTATTGAAACCTTCATGTCCTTATGAAGATCTGTTGTCACATAAAGCCTATATATTGTATTGTTCATCAAATTTTCAGGGACCCCAGTGGAGGAGAATCTAGGAAGGTAAAGAGAAACATATTTATCCCTCTCTTACTTCTCCATTCTTTTATTCTCCTTCAATGATAAATTCCATGATTATTAAGAACTCAGATTTATTGGAGTCAGCTTTGTTCCTCTGATAGCAGCGTTGGTGGGTGAGGTGGAAAAGAAGGAGGATAATTTGTGGGGTCAGGTGGGAAAAGCGAGAACATTTCTTGGAGACAGGACATGAGACTGAGTGATCGTTCCTGGCTTTCTCACATTTCACTCATTATAAAGTAACCAGGGGAGCATGTACCAGGGACACTGGAGATTCTTCCAAACTCCGCTGTGACTATGGACATTCTAGAGAGCCAGAACTTATCCACTGGAACAGACAATAACTACCAGATGGTACCAATCACTGCTTGGAAAGGACATGCTTATAAAAACAGGATGGGCTCTGAGTACCATAGCATCTCTGCTGAAATGGCTATTCATCTGTTAAGTGCTCAGTCATCCTAACCTGGATTTTAAGCCCCAAATCCTCTTTATCATGTTATATCTTTAAAAGTTATATTGAAAAGGTTGGGGAGATGACTCAGGGTATCAAGTGCTTGATTTGCAAACAGGAAGACCTGAGTTTGGATATCCAGAAGACACAGAGGCACACATCTGTGATTTCAGCAATGGGAAGGCAGGGAAAGTATGGTCTCTAGAATTTGCTGGCTAGCTTGTCCAGCTAAATTGGTGAGTTTCAAGTTTAGTGAAAGGCCCTATTTCCTTATAAACTAAAAAAATAATAATATAATGAAGGGAGATAATCTACACAGATGAAAAAAATATGCTTTCCTAGTCAAGCAATAATATCATTCCTCCTAGTGAGTTGATAGTCATGGAAACCTCTGAGGTCCCAAAAACTATATAGGCTATTACCAAGTTCTTGACTGCCTACTAGAAATGAAAGATAAGACCCTAATGGTGAAGACACTTACCCTGTTGGGTACAGGACATAAAGAAATCAAGTTGGACTTGAGGTGGAAGCCTTCTTCTTACTGGCTAGTGTTCATAGTGCTAGAAGGTACTATGCAGGCTGCTGTTAGAGAAAAACCATAACCAATGTCACCCAGAAGTGAATCCTGCATTCTCCACTACTGACCCACCATGCAAGATAGCCCTTGGGTACAATAGTAGCATGGCAATTATGAAGGTAACAAGCAGTTTTATTACTGGATTTCAGGCCCACTCCACAGAGGGAAGTCATGCCTGGTCTAAATCCCATGGCTGATGAAAACGTAGGCCTTAGGGAAGAACCTACTATTACATGATTGCTAAACAGATATATTATTTATTTATCTTTATTCCTACAGACCAGTTCTAACCTTCCCTCAGCCAGGTTAGAAAATCAGTTGAGGGGGTGCGTAATAGAAGGTGATCCATGCAGAGAATCATAACTTGACACTTGTCAAGTGCTGAAAGTAAGTGATTAATGAATGTTCATTCTTAAACTGTGTGTGTGTGTGTGTGTGTGTGTGTGTGTGTTCCTCTCCAGTGCTCAGGGAATATCACAGAATATGGGACATAAAGAATGCAAGATCTGGAGGATGTGGGGGAGGAGGAATGCTGTGGGACTCTGGCATCTAGAGATGATGAGGCCATTGTACTCATGACTCACACCAGATGTGGATACCTGCACAAGATCTGCACATGTTGGGGCCAGTCAACATTCTGTTATAGATAAGGAAGAAGCTTGAGAGGCCACTCCCTCTCTATGAGCTAATGACGATTAAATGCTGCCAGGGGAGAAGGAGTCATTCTTTTTTCAAGGCACAGGCATTGGAAATGGTGAGAAAGTATACAAGAAGACTGAAGGGATAAGGGAGGCTAATGTGGGGTACATATGATCAAAGCATATTATACATGTGTAGTGGCTTGAGTGCAAAGTGTTCCTCATAGACACGTGTGTTTGAATATCTAATTCTCAGTTGGTAGTGCTCTTAGTGAATGTTGTGGAACGTTCAGAAGGTGTAGCCTTACTAAAATATTGTGTCACTAGGGTCAGGCCTTGAAGTGTTAGAACTAGGTTGGATGTGCTATTCTCTCTCTGTGTTTGTTCTCCCTGAAGATGTGGCAATGCTGGTGTCACCAGCTTCCTACTCCTGCCATGCTTCCCTATCATGAAACCTCCCCTTGAAACCTTAAGCTTAATTGAATCTTTTTACTTCCTTATGTTTCTTCTGATCTGGTAGTTTGTGCTAGCAATGAGAAAGTAACTGTCAAAATACGTAAGTGTTAGGAAAAATGCAGAAAATGAAAAGAGAGGAAAGCTTCTGCTCAATAGCTGAGAAAGGCGTTACTCTGGAGAGCCCAAGAAGGACCCCCGGCAAAGGAAGATCAGAAGCAACTTCCGTTACTTACTACTCACTTCCATTTCTTATGGGGGTGGTGAGGTCATTAGAATTCCTTGATTACAGGGCATTTTGTCTCCCCTCTGGCTTGGACCATTTCAGGGAAATGATAATTAAACAGGGATTTGGGCTATTTCAGGGGAAGGACAATTCATTTGTAATTGAGATAGCTGGCCTGGTTTACTTGTGGGAAACAGAGATTAATATTTTTAAAATCACAATCAGAATTAAAAGCAGGAGACATTCTAGTTCTAACAGTATGACAATATTAAAAAAAAAAAACTTGAAACAAAAGTAAGGTGGAGAGTGATTAAGCTACCTTGCATCAACCTCTGATGTTCGCAGGTCACATACATACATGCATGCACACCTGCACACACCTGAGCACTCACACACATATAATCACTCAGACATACAATCATGCGCACCATGTGTAAATGCACATGAAAAAAAATTGTATTAAGTACCTACTTAATGGGAATTTCAAATAAACACATTTAAGGTACATATCTATCCACAAGGATGCATTTCTTGTAGTATCGATGTGAACCAATCAAAATATGTATGAAAAAGACAGGGTAAAGTGGTGTGTGTAGGGCTCCCTACTTGAAATTTGCATCAGACACTCTTTAAAATATCGTCAGGTGTAAGTAAGAGGGTAGGAAAGCTATTTGAAAGTAAGAAATGGTGTTCTTTTATCTGGAAGAGGAGACGCATACTCTTTGGGGTGTTTATTCTTTCTGTAAAAGCATTTGGATGAGACTTTCAGTTATGCAAATGTGATGCAAAGATGACCACAGACATGAAGACACCAACGAAGCAGTAGTTCAGACCTTCAGACCACTGACTTACGAGAGGACTCACAGCCCCAGGGCCTCTGGTTCCTGCTGAGCTTCCCCAAAGCAGCTCTTTCTCTGTGCAGCAAACAATGAGAAACTTGTATTTTACATGGTGGTAAAAGACACAAACTTGCATCTGTGTCACAAAACATTATTTTCCTATCGCACAAAGATCACCTTTCAAATTGTTAGATTGTGTCTTAGCAAGGATGTTGTCCAGTTGGGAGAGCCAGAAGCTTTGCCCTTAGAATCTGATCACCTTTCATCTGCTTTGAGCAAGAATCTCCCCATGATGGATTTTTAATCCACTGACCCCTCACCTTGCTTCTGACTATGAGGCCCGACTTTTCCATATTGCATTCAGAACGAGGCCCAGTCCTGTACAGAAGTCTTATTTACCAGACTGCAATGCTACCAGACTCAAATTTGTTTTTGCATTTGTGGCTCAGCTCTGCCATTGTTTGACAGTAGAAGTATGCTTTTGTTGGAGTAGTTTGTTTGTGGGGGTTGGGGGAGGGGAGAGTCAGAAGTGGCCTAGAAACTACAGAAAGGACATACAAAGAAAATCTTCACCTTCCACTGTTTCTCACACCAGTAATGGCTAGAACTAGGCCTGCTCTGTCAGCCATGCAGTTTTCCAATCACTGAAATGAGTTTTGTAACAGAAAAGGCTTATCTCCAACAAGGTCAAGCTTGAGGAAGCAAAGTAGATCGCCAATATGCCTCCCTGACAATAGGATTTAGAGGTGTTTATGAGAGAAAGAGTAGGGTGGTATGAGTCAAGAGAAAGGCATAATAAGTAAAGAAAGCCCAATAGTTGGTGGCCTGGGCACGTGTGATCAAACTTCACAGCTCTTCACAGAGCATATGCTTGGGAAATGGCAGTGCTAAGCGGATCTGAGGAGCTTTGACCCCTGATGTCTAAAACCTCACCCATTAGACAGTGTGGGGCCCAAAGGAAGGTGAGTGGTACCAACTGATTTGAGGTACTCCCATGTTTCCACAGGACAACTTGGGCAACCATTAAGTAGTATCGTGACTTACATGTCACACACAGGTGCTTCAGCAAGTCTCAGGGGAGTATGCCTGCTGAGATACATGACCTTGAAAACTGGTGATAAAAGCGTGAGCTAAAAGCAACTGTGCTTGTTCAGACTTCACTTGGATTGGGGTTCATAACATCCAGCCAGGAATGTGTTGGTGTTGCCAGGACTCTTTGAAATAGTCCAGAAGCTACCAGGGATGGCTGGCTGGTTGCACAGGATTGAACTGTGCCTTTTATAGGTACCCTACCAATAAGGGGTCCGCTGTGGGAAGAAAGACCAAAAGGGAGACATGGACTTTGAAGGCTTTGTAGAGAACAGGGGCAAACTGACCACTCACAGAGATGGAGAAGGCAAAATGTGTGATTACAAGGAATGAATTTGAGTCTGAACTCTAGAATCATTTTTGATGTGCTCCCTTTTTTTTTCCTTTGCATGTGTAGTGTTTATGTACATGTATATGTGTGTTTATATTGTGTGGGTGTATACGTACATATGAATGCACTTACATGTGCCTGTGCATGTGGAGGCCATAGACTAAGGCTGAGTGTCGTCCTCACTTGTTCACCACCTTATTGTTTTTTCTTTTTAACATTATTTATTAAAATTTTTGTGCATATATAAAATATATTTTTATTAGTTATGTACACAGTGTGTATACAGTCATGTGGATACCATCTTTAGTTTCCCTCCTGTCCTCCCCTCTCCACAGGGACCCTCCTCATTGGGGAATATGGGTCATGTGGGATTAGCCATCACTTATGGGTACGAGGCAATGTCTCTGTGCATAATGACTCAACATGTGGCTCTAACATTCCTTCTGCCCCCTCTTCTGCAAATTTCCCTGAGCCATGTTGGCTTCATTTTAGGTCTGCTTCAGTGATGAGGTCTTGGGAGCCTCTGTGTCTCTAGATATCTGGTTTGGTAGGAGTTGAGTGTTCCCTGTGTCTATGTTCTTCGTCCTTGTGCTGGTACCAGGTTCACCAAGAAAGCAGCACTCTTGCTCTTTTCTGCAGTTACTCTTAATGTCAATTGGAGCCCTGTTGAGGTGTGATGGGCTGGTTCTGTCCTTAGGCTCTGCATCCATCAAAAAAGAGAAGCAAATTCTCCAATGGAGAGTGAAGTTAGCCCCAGATAAACGGGATAACCATTGTTATTTTAGAGAGAATTTAATAGGTGTAGGCCCTCTTGTAGCCCATGATTGGTGGGAGCTTGATAATGGAGAGCGGGATCATTTTTGCATATGGTTCTGACTTGTTTCCCAGCTCCAGCTATGGGTTCCATTCCACTGAACAGATCAGTTAGCCAAACCAAGAGCACTTGGTTTCCCACCATGCCTGTGTGCCACTATTGCACTTATGTGAGCATCACATAATGTTGTTTGCTGCTGAGTAGCTTAGACCATGAGTTGCTTAGACAGATGTTGGTCATTTTCCCCCAGTCACTCATGTAGCACCTTCTGGCACTAATCGAGCTAACTGTCTGGGGATTGACTCTCTTCCAGATTCCAGACAGACAACTCCATGTTCTGTACCAACAGCATATGGTATCTTCAGCAGTAAGGTCTTACTAATAACTTTTGGTGGGTCATCAAGCACTTGGTGGGTCATAAAGTATTCTGACAGAAATCCGTCTTCTTTTGGAAAACGTTGTAGGTCTCTCTGATCAACAGCTCATTGTGGATGTTAGCCACATGTTGGTACTGGGAGTTACAGGTCAGTGCCAAATAAAAGAAGGAAGAAAAACATAGGCAATATAAAAGAGATAGAGAGAAGAGAGAGAATAGGGAGAGAGAGAAGAGAATATGAGAACATAAGGTTAGTCTTCATCTACCCTCTCCAGGGCCCTGTAATTCAGGTGTTCCCTCTAAGGACCTGATGAAGTTTCAACCATTTAGTCTGTCTTTTAGGATGTAGAATTTTATGGTACCATTGCCATTTGGGTCCAGTTTTGTGTCCCCACACCCCCACCCTTACCCTCCCCTCCTGCCCCACCCACCTTATTGTTCAGTCCTGGAGATGCTTATTAGGTATGACAGCATGTCGGGTAGATTCAGGTTAGGAGCCACAGATGAGTGAGACTATGTGACGATTATCTTTATGTGGTTGGGTGAGTTCACTGAGAATGATCTGCTCCAGGTTCGACCATTTTTCTTCAATTTTCATTGTGCCATTTTCCTTACTGCTGTGTAGAATTCCATCATGTAGATATGGATAACCACCTTACTTTTTATGACAGAGTTTCTCTCTGAATCTGGAGTTCACCAATCCAGATAAACTAGCCAGCAAGGCTGAGGGATCCTCCTGTCTCTGCCTGTCCAGTGCTAGAATCACAGGTATGCTCCACTACCGCTTTCACATGAATACTTAGGATCAAAACTCAGGTCCTTTTGCTTGTATGAGCACTTTACCAACTGAGCTATCTCCATAACTCAATTTTAAACTTGATATTTGGGCTGGAGAGATGGCTTAGCAGTTAAGGCGCCTGCCTGCAAAGCCTGTGGAACCAGGTTCAATTCCCTAGTACCTATGTAAGCTAGATGCACAAGGTGGCACATATGTCTGGAATTCATTCGCAGTGACTAGAGGCCCTGGTGTGCATATTCTCTCTCACTTTCTCTCTCCTCTCTCTTGCTCTCTCATACAAATAAACAAATATTAAAAAAAATTCTTGGATATATTTTTCTTCTCATAATCCTGAAGTTTTCATAAAGCCTTTTAGGAAATTGTGTACTTCTTATACTTAAGTAGACAGAAGTGATCAAAAGGATCTCTTAAACATTTGGCATGGACCAAGAGAGTCTGGAACAGTGCCTAGCTGCAGACCTGGGCTGGAGGTACCTGTTGTAGGCATCACCTAGCATCTTCCAGGCTGTAGCTATGAGGCACTGTCACAGTGGTTAGACAAGAAGCCAAAGAGAAGGAACAAGAGCCCTCGCCCTCGGCACACAATGTACCTGGTAGATTTTAAACTGAAAATTTGGAGACTTGAGTTGTAGTTTATACTCTAAAATTTAATGTAGCACATTTTCACTTACTAGCTCATGAAAACACCACAAGCACTACAGTTCTCAATTCTCCTCTCTTGGTGCCACGTAAAGAGCGCTCTCTGTATTCAGAAGGAGAGGTCAGGGCCAGCTCGCCCGGAGCCAGGCTTTGAGGTGGATCTTATGACTGGGAGCACAGGGGAGAGTGTGATACTGCCAGTGTGAGACACGATCATAAGAGAGAGACAGATGTGACAGGATGTGGCCCTGCAGGCTGCAAACACTTAGGAACACTTGCGCCTGTCACCACCATCGTTAGCTGCCGTCAGAGCTGCAGGTCAAAAGCAGCACCACAAGTAATACAAACCTGCCTTGTGTTTCAGCTTCAGTTCTGAGATCTTCAACAGATGAATTTCCAATTTAAACATCTGAAGTCTCAAGTCACAGTAGGTTACTAATTGAACCCAGGAAGAAAAGACAAGGTTAATTTCTACTGTAACTCTAGAATGCAGAGTAAAGAAAAATGTACCAATATCTCTCTTAAAGGTTTCTGACATTTGTTCTAGTAATGTGGTCTGTATTACTTGAATCAATCCTCCAACTGAGAGCTACTAAATAATATATTTTTTAAATTTTAAGTTTTTTCCAAGCATGTGTGGAAAGAATTGTCAGCATTAAATCAGGAGGAAGCAGGAATGCAGAGCACTCTGGGAGACCCACTTTGCCTCAGAGCATTAATCTACTAGGGAACATTGGATCTCTCCTCTAGAGGGTATGGTAGCTTGTGGGGGGGGTAGGGAAGCCAAGGCCTCCTAGGTCTGGAGTCTCAGAAAGGAATGTACAGCTCAGAGCCATCTTGATTATGTAAGGATAACCTAAAAATAAACCAAACTCCAACCCCAAACACTCAGAACCTTCTAGAGATGCTGCCTTCATTCCAAGTGTGTTTTGATTAGGGAAACCTATCTTTGAGAAGTTGAAAATGAAAGCTGGTCTTTCTGCAGAGAAGAATCCAAAGTCCCATACTTAGGTCATTAAAAATAAAGGAAAAAGGGGCTGGAGAGGTAGGCTTATTGGTCAAGCGTTTGCCTGTGAAGCCTAAGGACCCCGGTTCGAGGCTCAATTTCCCCAGATGCACAAGGTGGCACATGCATCTGGAGTTCATTTATAGTGGCTGGAGGCCCTGATGTGCTTGTTCTATCGCTCTCTCTATCTTTCGCTATCAAATAAATCAATATTTTTAAAAATATAAAATAAAAAAATAAAAAATAAAAGAAGAAAGGAAAGCAAGCAAATAGGACGCAAATTCCTAAACTACCAAAACCAAAACTCAATGACACGCCCTCCTTTCCCCAGACCCTTAGATCCTGCATATAAAGTGAGCGGCCCTCTTGGCATCTTATGCATAAACGGTTCTCGCTCTTAGGATTCAGACAGAGAACACTCTAGAACCTTTTCAAAGAGCATGATGCAACTCATAAGAGTAAAGGAAACTGTGGGCAGATATATCAAAAGCAAAATCAGGGCTTAGCAATTAAGGCACTTGCCTATGAAGCCTAAGGATCTAGGTTCAACTATCCAGGTCCCACATAAGCCAGATGCACAAGGTGGCTCAAGTGTCTGAAGTTTGATTGCAGTGGCTAGGCTGGAGGCCCTGACGTACCAATTCTCTCTCTCTCTCTCTCTCATAAGAAAAGCAAAACTAATGCACCAATGGACCTATCAGCATTTCTTACATCACAATTACCACTTAGAGAGTGTAGATTACGAAAATAGATTTTACTATGGAAAAAAAGGGAAAAGACTAATTTGCAGTATCTGCCAAAAGGAGGAAACTATAAAAGTAATTTAGCGTACTAATAAAAGTGCCAAATAGAAATACAGGAAATGAAGATTAGATTACAATCTTTGAAATACAATAACTGAAAAGATGGATTTAAAAGGAAATAGGGCATAGTGAGAGCAAATAAATGAACTGGAAAATAAGTCTGAGGAAATTGTACAGAAATCAGAGTAGAGATACAAAAAGAAGCAGAGGGTCTAACAGATAGCTAAGCCAATGCGAATATATGTGTGTATATCTGGGGGTGCACATATACACACATACACCCCTAGCTGTAGTTCTAAAGGAAAGGAAAGTAATGGATGAAGATGATGGCAGAGAGGTTCCCACAGACAGTCAAAGATGTTCATAATCCCAATGAACTCCATGCCAAGACAGGAGGATCACAAGTTTGATGCCAGTCTGCTTTACCTGACGAGTCTGAGGTCAACCTGGTTTACATAGTAAGACCCTTTCCAAGAAGAAAAAAATTTCCAACTCTGGGACCATGAGAAAGTGTGTGTTTTTTAGTCCCCTAGTTGTGATAGTTTGTTGGAAAATAAGTTTATTTTCTGTGTGTAAGCCCCCTAGCCTGGGATATTTTGTTAGAAAATGGATTCTTATATGTAAGCTCCCTAATCTCTGATATTTTATTTTAAAAAATGTCTGTATGTCTACACCCTCATTGTGATATTTTGTTAGGGTAGCATTCTCAAACTTGCACATGAGTTCTAGGTCAGCTAGGGCTAGAGTGAGACCTTACCTTTCTTTTTTTTTTTTTTTTAAGGAGGTTTTCTTATAAATTTACTTGCAGAAAACAAAAAGGGACCACAGTGCTGTGTTCTTTTTGAAACAGCTTTGCTAATATAAGCATATCCACCAGAAAGGGTGGGATCTTGGGGGGCGTCCTAGTGATCTGTTCACATGGTCACATGTCTTTGTAAAACTTACCAGCCTCATGGCGTCATAATGTATTCAGATCGATACACTGCACATCTCTTGTGTGGGTTGGGTTGCACAGGAGTGGCCATGACTTTTAGAGGAGCTAGTTGTGACAGATCTGTTGGGGGAAACATTTATTTGTGTTTTAGTAGAACTTGGTTTTTAGTCCCCAGTCACATCTGAGAATTGTTAAGCTATTGTTGGCCATCTGGAGCTATAGTTTGAATCGTGATATGAATGTTAGTATCATAACTTGAAAATGCCTACCGTGAGACTTATGTAGATGTTGAAGGAGAAAGAAGTGTAAAATGTTTGAACTATAAGCTACACTGCGGGAATGTTTTCCTAATCATTTCCTACAGCCATGAGTAGAAGATTCTGTTGTCACAACATTTAGGAAAAAGAAAAGTTGTGTTATGTCAAGAATATATTTATAGGAGTGGAAAAATGGCTCAGTGGTTAAAGGCATTTGACGGCTCAGGTTTGATTCCACACTCACATAAAGCAAGAGGCACAAAGTGGCTCAGGCATCTGGAGTTCATTTACAGTGGCAGGAGGCCCTAGCATGCCCATACTCTCTCTTTCTCATATAAATAAATAAAAATATTTCTTAAAGAACATATTTATGGTTGGGTGAGGTGGCACACACCTTCAATCTCAGCACTTGGGAGCCTGAGGTAGAAGGATTGTGGTAAGTTTCAGGTCAGTCTGAGCTAGAGAGTGAGTTCCAGGTGAGCCTGGGTTAGAGTGAGACCCTGCCTTAAAGTCTTCAACCTCCCTTCTGCCAAAAGAAATATTTAGAAACAGTATACGAAATTGTGAAAACATCATGCATTGTTTTTTTCCTGATGGAAACTGCAATGAATGGAATGCCTCCTAATTCTCATCCATGAGTGTTATACTTATGGCAGCATTGCACATGGTTACTGCATTTCTAAGAGTTCGTGTATGCAAGAAACTCGGGAAAAAAATGCCCACACTTGAAAATTATCCTACTATGTCATGGCACACTCATTATAGAAGTTGAGGAGGAAAATATATGTTCCCAAGCAGTGATAAAAGCATGATTGTTTAATGACATTTCAGGAAAAGCTAGTGGTTTTTAGACTATGTAGAGACAAGATGTGTCTTTTAAAAGCTTACGCATGGCATATGCTGATGATCATCCCAGGTACTCACAAGTCTGAAGCAGTAACATCATTGGAGCTCTGGAGTCGAAGACTGAGCAACATCATGAGAACCTGACCAAAAAATAAAGAAAGAAATGGGGCTTATGAGATGGTGTAGAGGTTAAGGTGCTTACCTGTGAAGCCTAAGAACACATGTTCAAATCTCCAGGTCCCATGAAGACAGACGCACAATAGTGCAAGCATGCAATGTCACACATGTACCACAAGAGGGCACCTGTGTCTGGTTTTTCACAGCAGGCTGGAGGTCCTGGTGTACCCATTCTCTCCCTCTCTCTCTCTCTCTTTCTCTCTCTCTCTCAAACATAAATAAATAAATCTTTGTTATCTGGGAAAATAATGGGATACTATTCAGCAAAAACAAAAATTGCTGACAACACTGGCTGTGGTGGCTGATGCCTGTAATGTGAGCGCTGGAGAAGCTGAGGTGGGAAGATTGCCCTGAGTTCAAGGCCTGCTTGGGCTACAGGGTGAGATCTCATCTCAAATAATTCTCCCCTAAAAAGTCACCCTATTGATGTGTTTGGCCATTAATTGCTGAGGTGATGTTTTTTTCTTGGATTTTGTAATAGAACTTAATATATAAATTCACAATTTGTGATTTCTTTTACTATCACTAGCTATTTGCTTCTGCCCCAGATTTTGCATGCATAACAGTGCTTAGCATTGTTTCATTTTGTTTTCTGAAACAAGGTCTTGCTAGGTAGTCCAGGCTGACCTCAAAGTCCTATTCCTCCTGATTCAGCCTCCTAAGATATAGCTTCCCAGATCATAGAAACTTCAGACCTCCAAAACACCTGATCTGTACTAATTACGTCATTAGATACTTGTCTGTGGATATTCTATCACTCCTGCAGCTCTCAGCAATGTCTTGCTGCACAAAGACACTCCTCTTCTGTGGCTTCCTTTTGTCATAGCTTACAAAGTGATGGTGTATGAAATGATGCTGCTCAGTGCTTAGCCCCACACATATACGTAGAATTCCCATGTTGGAGCAGAGCACCATCTTCCACATTTTCTCTCCAGGCTATGACCTTCAGCTATGTCTCTCTTAGCAATGTAGTTGTAAATTCTTGGTAATTTCAACCTAGTTGGTCTTTGACCTCAGGCTGGCATTTTGATAGCTCAACCACAGTCTTACTATTTCCCAGTGAAAACCATTTCCTAGTCTCACACCGGTTATGCTTTCATTACAGTTCGCTTTTTGCTTCAATGTCATCACTTTGAGTTTTTAATGATAGTTTATCATTTTCCAAATATTTTGTTATCCCTAAAACCAAGTTATTTGATGGCATTAATCCCAAGATTCCACTTAAAGACTTAGAGTTTGAAATAGGCAAAGAAATATTTAGTTTCAACCTGCCAACCAAGCACAGTTTAATCTACTTTTCTCTGCATGCTTGGAATATTTCCATGGATGAGAAATACATTCTACCACCTACTAGGCCTGCTCATTTGAAAATCACAGAAAGTGATCACGATCATTTGGTAATGAAGTGTGTCTACTATGAATTTAATTAAATGGTCAAGAAACCTGGCATCTGCATTCCTTGACTACTTTCTAAGTACTATGGACCTGAGCCTGTGTTATGCCCTGTATTAGTGTGCTTTCTGTTACCATAATAAAATGTCTCAGGTAGGCTGTCAAAAGAAATGTGCTAAACCTTTAGTACTGGAGGTTCAAAGGCATGAAACTGATACCAACTCAGCTCTAGTAAGAACCTAGTGGCAGAGGACAAGACTGTATGGAAGAGGGAGAGGTCAGGTCACCAAACACGAAACAATAGCCTGTGGTCCCACAATCCTTTCTAAGAGGACACACCCAATGAGGTCTTTTTCACCAGGACATAGACCTCCAAACACATCACACTGAGGACCCCTGCGAGGACAAACAGCATCCAAATCGTAGCAAGTACTTTTGAGGGTATTAAAAAGATTTTGACACGATATTTGCCTCCAAGGGGTTCTTTTCCAGTTGGAATGTGTTACCCACTAAGTGAAACTATTTAAAAAGTTAAATAGGGCCTAGGGAAATGATTCAGTGCTTACAGGCACTTGCTTGACAAGCCTGTCAACTTGGTTTCCATTCCCCAGAGTCCATAAAGCAAGATGGAAAGTGGCACATGTATCTATGTTCCAACCTCTCATAAGACAACGAGAAGCAGAGCCAGAAGAGTTCTAAACTCACAGGCTAGCTGGTATGCCATTAGTTTGCAGTCGTGCAGTTTGTGGGCAGCAGCAGGAGACCCTGTGTGAAAGAAGATGGAACACAGACACCTCACGACTTGCCCTTTGACTTCTAAATGTGCACTATGGCACGTGCCCCCCCCCAATACACCACACACACACAAGCAAAATTAATTTAGAAAATATGGAATGTCATATAAGGACAAGCAGGAAGGAGAGATAGTTATAAACTGAGACCTAAAGATCAATAAATTTAGCTTAATTATTTGGAAAAGGAATCTTGTTAACACAGTAGGAAGCACGCCAGGCTCATAATTATTTGTAAATATTACAGAAATAAACTTGAACAAGTAAAATAATAATGATACAATATCTTTATATCAACCAAAAAGTCACAATAACTGTTGTAGCCACCTTTACACAGCTGGCAAAAAACACCCAACCAAAAGCAACTCATGGTAGGAAAAGGATTTATTTTGGCTCATAGTCTTGAGGGGAATGGCAGGGGACAGCATAGCAGGAATAGAGTCTGGACATCACCTCTGCCTCTGCAGATGGAAACTAGTAGCAGGACAGTGAGCCAAAATAACACTGAAGAATAGGGGGCTAATAAATATCAAAGTCTGCCCATCAACACACCTCCCCCAGCAAGGCACCACCTCCCAAATTGCAAGAGCTGGGATTCAAGAATTCAAAACATGAGTGTTTATGGAGGACATCTAACTCAAAATACCACATTTTGCCCCTGTCCCCCTAAACTGATGACCATCCATTGATGTAAAATGCAATGTACTCAATCCAACTTTAAAAGTTCCATTGTGGTTACAAATCACAATACTGTTTAATAATCCCCATAGTTCAAAGTTACTTATCTGTGGAATGTAAAACCAAAAACACATAACGGTACAGAATAACTATTCACATTGCAAAAGATGCAATTAGGGCTGGAAAGATGGCTTAGCAGTTAAGTGCTTGCCTGTGAAGCCTAAGGAACCTGGGTTCAAGGCTCGATTCCCCAGGACCCACGTTAGCCAGATGCACAAGAGGGCACACGTATCTGGAGTTCATCTGCAGTGGCTGGAGGCCCTGGAGTGCATATCCTCTCTCTCTCTCTTCCTCTTTCTCTCTCTGTCTGTCGCTCTCAGATAAATAAATAAAAATAGAAATAATGCAATTAGCAGAAGATTGAACCACTACAAGATTTAAAATAAACAGAGAAAACATCAAAGCCTGTAAGCCCAAGTCTGGCCTATGTAACCAGTGACAAAGTCTGTGGGGTTCTGGTTCTGCCACTCCAGCAAGGCTGCTCACAACCCAAGTAACAATACATTCCAAGTTGACAGTCATCCTTGGAAGCTGTTCCAAAATCCTGATATCTTCCAAAAGTCATAGGGTCTCCACTGCAACCCACAGTTCATCCTCATGGCTCCATTGCGCCTCAACACAGAGACTTCAACAACACTGTCTCATATTACCCAGCGGCCATTGCCAAAGACCCCTTTCTTTCTTGAATTTGTTATACTCACATAATACCAAGTGGGCCACTAAATTTATGAATCCAGAGGGAAATAAAGCTGACTTTGAAAAGACACCACACTCCTTTAGCATTAAGACCTCTTTCAAAATAGCTTTATTTCTGCTGTCTCAATGCAGAACAGCTGGCCTAATCTCAAAGGTCATGATCTCTCAGACAATTACAGTTGAACAGGTACTTTCTCCAGCATGAAACTTCCATTTTTTTTTTTTTCTGTGCCATCTGCTTACTCACAGCAATTCTTTCTCCTAATTTCAACTTTTCTCAATTTCTTACAACACAGACAGAACACTTATTTCTTCTAGCCCAGTCCAGATAATGCTCATTCCTCCCCTTATAAGCCAACCCTGCACGGTCCATAACTCTTACTGCATTTAGGACTTTGAACTCTAACCAGAATAGTCCATATAACTCTCCGTATAGTACTGCAAGGCATCTCTTAGCCCAAGGCTTCAAATCTTTCCACAGTCCTCCCACAAATCAGTTTCAAAAGGCCAAAAGTCACAGTCCGGTTTCTAGCAGCAACACCCCAACTCCTAGTACCAATGTTCCCTTACCTTTACATTGCTGGGATAAAGCAGCCAACCAAAATCATCTCTTTGGAAGAAGTGGTTTATTGTGTCTTATAGTCTTGAAGGAAGCTGCATGTTGCCAGGAGACAGTATAGCATGAGCAGAAGGTGGACATCACTTCAGTCACAGCAGGTGGCAAACAGCAGCAGGCAAGTGAGCCAGACTAACACTGGAAGACTGGGGCTGGTAACCCTCAAGCTTTCCCACCAGTGAAACACCTCCTCCAACAAAGCGTAACCTCCAAATTTGCTACCAGCTGGGGTTCAAGCATTCAAAACATATGTGTTTATGTGGGGTGTTTAATTCAAACTACCATAGTTACTAATCGTATTTTAAGTCCAAGTTCAGAAATCTTCTCCAATCAGAAGGCTTCTAAGCTTGTCAGAATGAAGGGTTCTGCTCTCTGCAGGTTGTTCACTGCTGTGCTTCTCTTGAAGCACGTGCTAAACTCAAGGACTAGAACACCAGGCAGTCTTCTTCCAAGCTCACTGAATGCATATGTTTATGTTTGACTGTGGGCCCTCTAGATGTCTGTGCAGCAGTAATAATAATAATAAATAGACTTAGTTGCAAGTGATCAGCATAAAAACTAATCTCAAACCAAATGTACTATCTTCTGTAACTGAGAAATCCAAGAGTAAGCCTAGCATTATATATGTTTTAATCAATAGGCTTAAATGACATAATTAGCCTTTTCCTTCTTTCTTTTGACTTTATTGGACAGGGTACACTCTTCATTTGAATAAATATAGGCAATTGTTCTTAGACTGTGTTTGTCCTCCAGAGGAATATTTTTATAGGTCCATCAATCATTTCACGGGTGGCTTTTGATTGCCTTGGTCTAAACCAGGGCACCACCCTTGAACTAGTCATAATTTTCTGGGAGGGCTTAAGACACCTACCATAACTAACTTGGCATGGGCCTTTGTTTGGTGAAGCCATGAATGCAATTTTTGAAAACAAATCAAAAAATATTACCCTGAACATTACTACTGAGTTTTACTTGAGGCAGATCAGTTTCACTGGGGAAGAAGAGGAAGCTGACCAACCACAGGGTTCAGGACAGAGTGAGACTAGAAGTGTAGGGAGCTCCAGTGTTTGCCACTAAAGAAGAAAGCCAAGGAGATGTGAGGCAAGTGTCAGCAGAATCACACTGAAATTGCACTGCAGTGAGAGGCAGCTCTTAAACCATCAGAAAATAGACTCATAATGAGACTCCTTAATGGAATGAAGGACTGAGGATCAAAGCTCTGGGAAGGGTGGTTCCTTAGGGGCAGGAAAGACAAGTTTTCTTCCACCTACTCACATAATCTCTACTGATGAAGGACATTAGCTTGCTAATGTTAAAAATTTGGAGAAATCTGGCAAAAAGTCCAAAGTGTTTGGTAAATGATACTGTTTTATTCTTTTGAAGTTTTGGAAAGTACCAATTGAATACATGTGCTTCTTGTTAATCTCTAAGTGGGGGCTGAGGGAACACTGGAAAGGCGTACGGAGCAAAGTGCCACACGAAGGCTTTGCCTGACATTTAAAGCCAGACTTTTTTGCCCACGTAGCTGCTCTGTAATGCCCTGATGAGGTTATATGGAGTTAGAATGGTGACTATTGCTGTCTCACATGCACCGAAGCAAAGATAATCATAGTCAGCTGACTCAGAAGCCAGTTCCCTGAGTCTGAATTCCAGATCCACCTAGTCTAAACAGTGCTGTGACTTTGGAAAAATGTCTTAACCTCCTCAGCTTCAGATACCCAGATGCCAAATTGGGTATAGATTCCTCTGAAATAGGGTCAATATTAAAAAAAAAAAAAAACCTGGGCTACCCCATGTAAAATACAAGAATTCCCCCCACTTAGTAAGCATAAATGTAACTGTTATTTTTAAATATCTCTGCATTAGGGCTTCATGAAAAAATATTTTGGATAACTGCTCTAAAAAGTTACAAGCCTGGTGTGGTAGCACATGACTTTAATCCCAGCACTCAGCAGGCTGAGGAAGTAGGTTTCCCAGTGACTCTGAGCTCATAATGGGGCTACAGAGTAAGTTCCAGGTCAGCCTCGGCTAAAGTGAGACTTACCTTGAAAAAAAAAAACAAAGCAAGTAAAAAATAACCTACATGGTAATATCATTTCAATGAGTTGAGCTTTAAATTTGGGAGTGTGATTTATTTATTTAAGAGAGGCCAGGGTTCCTTGCAGCTCTATCAACCTCTGTAACCAGTTCTGTGATCTTCCTGTGTCTACCTTCTGAGTATAGAGATTACAGGCATGTACCACCACATCTGATTTTATGTAGTGCTGAGGCTCAAACACAGGGCTTTATGCATGCTAAACAAGCACTCTACCAACTGGGCTGCATCACCCATCCCAAATTTTGGCCTTTCTAATTAAATATGAATGTTTTTAAACTTCTCTAGTATATGTTCAAACAAGGATAGTTTTCACATTTAAATCACTTGTTGGTTTTCACACAGATTTACTATGGAGTTAATTTAGAGAGCAAACGTGTCGAGTGCGTCCCTCGAAGGACACAGCTATGGAGTGTCCGTCTTCCTTCATTAACTTGCTCATTGTTGATTAATTGACATGGATTGACGGACAGAATCAATCAAGCATTTACAACTGAAAAGCCATGTGTCTACCCTTATAACCATGTGATGGGAATTAGGTAAGCACATTTTTTTTTTCTATAAAAGAATGTTCTTTACAATGTTATCCAAGATTTAAATTTTGCCAATTTGGAAGAAGTGGTATTATGTAACACAAGGCCATCTTAGAACACTGCAAGCAAGTAAAAAACATTTCTTTCTTTTTTACTGCTCCTCCTTCTCCTCCTGTTGCTGCTGCTACTCTTTCTGCTCCTCTTCCTTCTCCTTCTCCCTTTTGGTGTTTTGAAACAGGATCTTACTCTGTAGTTCAAGTTGGTCTGAAACACATGATATAGCCCAAGCTGGCTTCAAAACCATAGCTATCACTCTGCCATATTCTCCTTTGCACTGGGGTAATAGGCTTGCTCCATTGCACCCAGACAGCAAAAGTGCTTATTATATATACATTCTTTTTCTCCTTCTTTATTTTTATTTATTTGCAACCAGAGAGAGAGAGAGAGAGAGAGACAGAGAGATTGAGAGGAAAGACAGACAGAGAATGGGTGCTCCAGGGTCTCTGAGCCACTGCAAACGAACTCCAGATGCGTGTGCCACCTGTGCATCCGGCTTACGTGGGTACTGTGGAATTCAACCTGGATTCTTTGGCTTCGCAGGCAAGTGCCTTAATCACTAAGCCATCTCTCCAGCCCTCTTTTTCTCTTTAAAATGAATTCATTGGATTAATTTATGCAATAATAAGACTCACCTTTTTAGTCTATTATCTAACCAATTTGGTAAACACAGAGTTTTGTATCTATCACCTTGATAAACATACTTGCACCCCCCCCCCCAATTTCCTGGATAATTTCATGCTCCTACCACAAACCAGGAGAATGCTGACCTGTTTTCAATCCCTGCTGTTTCAACATTTTAGAACATATTATGAATGTAATCATAAACATAAATTTGGTTGATCCTAGATTTTCACACATTGCGTTAGGCACTTGAGATTCTTCTCTCTGCTTTTTAGTAGTATTCTATTTTATGCTCATACTGCAATTGATTATCTTCCAGTTGATTCAGATTTGGATTATTGCCAATTTGGGCAATAAAGCCACTAGAAAAATCTAGGTACAATTTATTTTTTCTGTGAATGTATGATTCTATTCTTTAAGGTAAAGAGTTAGGAATGAATTTGCTAGATAAAATAATAAAGTATTAAATATTTTATTTTTATTTATTTATTTGAGAGAGAGAGAGAGAACAAGGCAGACAAAAAGAAAGAGAGTAAACTGGTGCACCAGGGCCTCAAGCCACTGCAAACAAATTGGTCTCAAGCCACTGCAAACAAATTCCAGACACATATGCCACCTTATGCATCTGGCTTATGTACATACTGGAGAATCAAACCTGGGTCCTCAGGCTTCACAGGCAAGCTCTTTAACTGCTAAGCCATCTCTCCAGCCCATATAACTAGAGTTTTGAGTTTATTAGTGTCAAACTAATTGCAACAATTCTCCCCAGTACAACACATGAGAGATCCAGTTGCCTATGTCTTTAGACATTTGGAATTGTCAGTTATTTTTCTCTTAACTACTCTGATATGTGTTCAGTTGTAACATTTTGGCTACAATTTGCATTTCCCTGATGACTAATGAAGTTCAGCTTCGCCTATGCTCCTTTGTCCGCAAAGCGCTTTGGTGGGGGGTGCCTGTGTGAGAGACTTCACCCATTTCATCAGATTGCTTGTGCTCTTGATGCTGAGTTGTGAAAAGCCTGTATGCATATTTTCGGCTATCTGTCCTTTATCAAATAGACCTTTCAAAAAGCAAATACTCTGACCTTTTTGATGGGGTGGGGGCAGGAGAAGCAGGGCTTGAGACAATGTAAACAAGGCAGTCTTTGAATTCAGGGACCTCCCAGCATTCTAAGTCATGACAGTCTGGGAGTGTGCCAGCACACCAGGCTTTAAGGCAGCTATTTCTAATTTTGATGAAATCTAATTCATCAGTTTCATTTGGTACTTTATTATTTCTTTTGCTTGTATATAAATATTTGTCTCACTCAAAGAGTTTTGCTTTCAGAAACTTTTCATTTTGGTTTTTATATCAGGCCTATGATGCATTATGAGGTATTTTTGCTTTTTAAATCTTGTACTAGGTAATGGTTATAGCTCATCATTGTGGATAAGGATATTTAAATATTCCAGGACTTTTTTTTTTCAAAAGACAAATTGTTCTCTTCTGAATTGCCTTGGAGTCTTGTCAAAAATCATTGGGTCATACTACGTATGGATGTATTTCTAGATTATTTTTTATATTGATCTAGTATCTGTTTCATTGGCAATAATACATTGTCTCAATAGAGCTCTAAATTAAGTCAGCCAGAGTAAGTCCTATAACATCATTCTTTCTCAAAATTGTTTTACTTATTGTAAGTCCATGAGATTTACATGTAACTTTTAGGATTGGCTTATTGATTTCTCCAAAATAGAAGCCTCCTGGAGTTTTGGAGTTGAACTAAATCTATAAATAAATGTAGGCTTACCATAATTAAAAATAAACAAGACAGTCTTCTGTCAAAGCACTTCATTCCCTGCCTGAGGTAAAAAGTAAGCTTCTATTGCTGAAGATGCCACATGTTGTTGACACAGAACATTAAGAAATCCAGCTGGGGCCAGAAGGGTGGCTTAGCAGTTAAGGTGCTTGCTCACAAAGCCAAAGGACTCAGGTTTGCATCTCCAGGACCCACATAAGCCAGATGGACAAGGTGGCACATGCATCTGGAATTCGTTTGCAGTAGCTTGAGGCCCTGGTGCACCCATTCTCTTCCTCTCACTCTCTCTCTCTTTGTCTGATACTCCCCCCATCATAAATAAATAAATATAAAATTAAAAAAAATAAATCCAGCTGGAATCTGAAGGAAGTCAGTTCTCAGATGGCCTGCTCACATAGTGTTGGAATGTACTACCTAAACTACTAGGGGAAATGGTCAACAACATTGTATGCTATGAGTGGACACTTCTATACAAAAGCAACCAGCCAGACTATATCTAGTTGCATGTGAAATAGTGGCACACAGCCTATGTGGGTAACCAATGGCTCTCTGATTGGCTAAGAGATCTGCTCAGTGGAAAAGAACCCATAGCTGGTATTGGAAACCAAGTCAGAATCCTATGGAGACCAAGATCATGGACTCCATTGAGAAGTACCCACTAGTCTTTGGCCAAAAAGAGGCTATACCCATCAAAATTTTGCTTTATTAACAATGCTTATCTCGTTTAACCTATGCTGACCTCAGTCTCCACTGGAGAATCTGTTTTTTTCTTTTTCAGAAGGCAGAAAGAACGGAAGAGATAAACTGCCGCCCACACATCAGCCCCCAGGTGAATTCACAGAGGAATTGGTGAGATGAGCAAGAGTGCAGCTTCTATGGCAAGCCTGTCAACCAGTGCTAGAATCAAGGAAGCAGATACTGAGGATACTCAACACATGCCAAAGCAGAAATACAGAATGTCCTGAGAGCTCAACACTAAAGTAGGTTTCAAATCCACCCACCATGGCTAAGCGAACTTTGCAGAAGAGGAGTTAGAAAGATTGTAGGAGCCACAGGTTGAGAAAACACCCCAAGAGGCATTTTCCCCGTGATGCTGCTCTAACAACTCCTAACCAACAACCCCATGGTGAACACCAGCAATCCCACTGAGGAGGGTTTATTAACAAGTTAGGCTGAGCATGAGCTCTATCAATTGATCATTTCAAAGAATCATCCTATTGTGGAATTTATTTTTCTATTTATTTGCCATTTTCAATTTCATTGATTTTGATATTTTTATAAATTTTTGACTATGATTTTTTTTATCCTGCTTAAATTAATTTGGCTTTTTCCCCCTCTTTTCATAAAGTAGAAACCTCTGTAATGGATTTTAGATTTCTTCTAATATATACACCCTATACATTTCCCTGGAAGCCCTGATTTTTCTCCTGCTTCATAAGATTTTAAAATATTATTATTATTATTTACTTTTTGATTTTCCAAGGTATGGTCTCATTCTAGCCCAGGCTGACCTGTAATTCACTATGTAGTCTCAGGGTGGCCTTGAACTCAGTGATCTTCCGGTCTCAGCCTCCCAAGTGCTGGGATTAAAGGTGTGCACCACCGCGCCCGGCAATGCTTCACAAGGTTTCATCTTCACTCTCTATTATTGTGTAATTTCTTCTGAGATTATTTTTTGAACCATGTGTCATGTGTGGATGTGTTGCTTAATCCTCACATATCCTGAAATCTCCCAGGTATCTTTCTGAAGATTAATTCTATTTCCACTGTAGTCTGAGAGCAAGCACTGATGGAGTTCCATTCCTTTAAAAGTATGTGCTACGCAGTTCTGATGTGGTCTGTCTCTGCAAATGTCCCATGTACACCTCAGGAACATGCACCATTGTTGGACGAAGTAGATTATAAATGTCCATCACATCCAGTGCTTTGGTGGTGTTGAGTTCCACTGTGTTCTTATTGATTTTCTGTTTGCTGAATCTATTTGTGATAGAAGAGTGGAAATCTTGGGATATAGTAATCAATTCACCTCTTCCTCTCTTCACTTCTGTCATGTTTTGCCTCATGTATTTCGTTGCTGTGTTGTTAGGCATAAATGTGTTAAAGATCTTTAGCTCTTTTTAGAGAATGGATTCCTTTATCTTCCCTTATCACCGTGTAATTCTCCTCCTAACCTTGATTGCTTCTTTCCTTGCTTTGTCTGAAAGTAATGTAGCTGCCCTTGTTTTCTCTTAGTGTGACTATGGTAAATCTTTCTCCACTTATTCTCTCAAAGTGTCTTTAGGTGTAAACTAACTTCCAACTTTCTATAAGCTTTCTTTCTACCTACTCAGACAATATCTGTCTTTAAATTTGTACATTTATACCATGGGTAATAAAATGATATAGTTGGACTAAGACCTACCATATTTATCACTGTTTTCCATTGGATTGTCATTGTTCCTCCTTTTAATTTTCTTTCCACTCTCCTATTTCTTCCTTTCTTTTGCGATTTTATTTATTTATTTATTTGAGAGCGACAGAGAGAAGGAGGCAGAGAGAAAGAGAGAGAGAGAGAGAGAGAGAGAGAGAGAGAATGGGCGCGCCAGAGCTTCCAGCCTCTGTAAACGAACTCCAGATGCGTGTGCCCCCTTGTGCATCTGGCTAACGTGGGTCCTGGGGAATTGAGCCTCGAACCGGGGTCCTTAGGCTTCATAGGCAAGCGCTTAACCACGAAGCCATCTCTCCAGCCCTCTTTTGTGATTTTTTGAGTTGAACTATTTATATGACTCTATACTGTCATTCATCGATGTTTCAATTATACTTAATTATACTTCTGTTGGCACTTTTCTGTGGCTGTCCTAGAGTTTCCAATGTTTATAACAACTGATGAAAACCCACTTTAAAATGACATTATACCACTTCACAGTTAGTGAAAATGCTCTAGAATAATGAATAGTTTTAATTCTCTTCTTCTCTCTCAAGTATCATCATCATCATCATAAGTTTCAAGCTATGCACAAGCAAATGACTTTGCATGACCATATGTGCCCAATTGTATTGTTGGCATCATTAGATAAGTTAAGGATAAGAAAAATAAAAGTTATTTCACTTTTACTTTTTTGTGGATGTGTATCCTTTCTTAATGAAGGTTGAGTTCTAACATATACCAATTTTTAGTCCCCTTAAAGAAATTCTTTAAACATTTCCTTAAAGACAGAGTGAGTGATAACCATTTCTCTAAATTTTTCTTCTTCTTCTTATTTTATCTTATCAAATAAGATAAAATCTTTCTCTTTTACTGTGAAAAAATAATTTTTCAAGCTACAAAATTGTAGGTTTCCTGACATAGTAGTGCAAGTGTGGAATGGGGAGGTCATACCTCCCCTTTCTAATTAGATTTGGTACCCATTCCACAGAAAAGAATTCACATTTAGTACTGTAAACTTGGTTAAAAGCCCATGGCCAGAGAGGTCAAAGGCCTTAGTGGAGAAATTAATGTTGTTGTTTTGCTACGTAAAAATGATGTTGCTATAAAATTGCCTTCTAAATAACTCTGCACTCCTCTCAGCTTTGGCCAGAAAAGATTGTTTTTGCAGTGGTCAGTGGTAACTGCAGAGATTCATAAGTGGTCAAATTGCAGAGAAAAAAAAAGTGTCTGTTGAATGCTCAGCCTTCAATGGCACATCTGTATTACCTCATCCCAAGGATTAGCGAACATCCTAGATAAGGCTCTTAACATTCTTTCTAATATTTCCTCAAGGATGGGGTTCAACAGCGTACTAGCCATGGCCGTCTTCCAGAAGGCGGGGGGTAGCGTGGGAATGCTGACTTCTGGGGACAGCACGGCTAGTGCACTCTTGCACTCACATCTGCTGTGATTATCTACACAGGATCTGAGCAATGCTGCACCCATCAGCACCCAGTCAAGGGAGGTGGAGGAGTTCATGGGGCCGACCCCTCCCTGAGGATTTATGTACAGTTAATGGTTGATGGGTGAAGGAGAGGCACTTTATCCAGTGGTGTGGCCACTGGTAAGGCATCTGTGCTCTATAAACAAACCCTCATCCATGCTTGTGTAAACCACCCTAATTAAAACTCATTGGGTTACAAAAAAAAAATAAAATAAAAAGGAAGGAGATTAATAGGAATAGCAAGGACAAGAGAATATAATAGTCTGAATATGATCAAAATACATTATTTACATGTATAAAAATGTCAGGAGGAAACCTATTACTAGGTATAATTAGAATATATGAATGAAAAAATATTTTAAAATGGGGAAACCCTCTATTTTTTATCTGTAGACACTGAAGACTTTTTTTTGTTCTACTATCTTCCTGTTTACCACATTTCTGAGAAATGGGATGCAATTCTTATCTTTATAGCAGGTCGGGTATTGTTTCTTTTTCTGATTTGTACCAGAAATTTGTTGTCTTTGATTTTCTGTAGTTTGAATATGATGTGCCTATGTGCCAGAGTTTTAGGAAATACTTTTTGGTATTTAATCTGTTTGTTTTCTATGCTCCTGGAATCTGGCTGGTACTCAACAGTAATTTGGGGAAATATTATTATTTCAAGTACTTTCTTTGATCTTTTCTTCTCACTCTGGCATTTCCATGAGATATGTTTATACGATTTGTAGACATACCATAGCTCTTGCTATTTTCTGTTCCATTGTTCATTTTTGTCTTGTTCTTTTCTTTTCTTTTTTTTAACTTTGGGACCTTCCTCAGCCATGTCCAGTCTACATACAAGATCACCAAAACTTGTCTTCAAGTCCTCTGCAGTGCTTTTGTCTCCAGCCCCTCCATGTTCTTAGAATTTCTGTCTGTATGCTCACCATTCTCTTCTGCCATCTACTGTATCCATTAGCCGCTTTGGCATATTCATAATGGTCATTTGAAATTGTGTAGTCGATAATTTCAATATTTCTGGTGTTTTCTCTCTTCAAATTGGGAAAATTTTTCCCTGCCTGTTTTTGTTGTTGTTGCTGCCTTTTAGTGTGCCTCTCTACTTTTTCTTGAGAATCCTAGGTAAATGAACTTCTATAAGTAGGGTTTAATAACCTGGCAATAAGGATAGCATGGGGTATGTAAGGATCCTAGAGTCCCATGATTAAGACTCAGTCTTTTAGATAGCCTATGACTCTAGAATGAGATCCTCATTGCTTCTGTATTTCCAGCCTTGGATGGAATAGGATGGGTCTTATCTTCATGCATTTTATTTATTTGAGGGAGAGAGAGAAAATATGAATGTGCCAGGGCCTCTAGCCACTGAAAAACAAACTCCAGATGCATGTGCCACAATGTGCATCTGGCCTATGTTGGTAATGGGTAATTAAATCTGGGTTCTTAGGCTTCGCAGGCAGGTGCCTTCACCACTGAGCCATCTCTCTAGCCTTCTCTTATTTTTATGATTCATTTTCTATGGTATGCTTTGTCTCTAAGTTGCCCTCCTCCTTTCCTACCTCCTTAATTTTTGGGAAGAGCTTTACTAAACAATTTGTAAGGCTTTTGTCTTTTTTGACACAAATGTTCTAAGATATGCTTTCCTCTAAGCAGTACTTGAGTTGAATGCCAGAAGTTTTGATATGAATAATAATTTTATTTTTATTCCATTCAAAATATTTTCAGTATAGTTTATAAGTTCCTTTTTAACACACATGTTCTTTTTAGAGATATATACTTTTATTTTCAAATATGGGAGGGGTTTCAAGGTTTCTTTTCTTTTTCTTTTTCTTTCTTTCTTTTTTCTTTTTTTTTTTTTTGTTTGTTTGTTTGTTTTTCGAGGTAGGGTCTCACTCTAGCCCAGGCTGACCTGGAATTCACTATGGAATCTCAGGGTGGTCTCGAACTCATGGCAATCCTCCTACCTCTGCCTCCTGAGGGCTGGAATTAAAGGCATGTGCCACCACGCCCAGCTATCACTCATTATTTTAAAGGGGACAAATAAGAAATATTTCTGTGTAGATATTTACATAAAGCCCAATATTATCCATTCTAAGTTCTCTACTTGCCCATTTCTTCCTTTTCTCCCACATGAATGCAGGATGTGTTTAGTGCCTCAGTTTCTGGTGCCAAGACTAGTAGCTAATTCCTTGAAGGCACCCAATAAGGGACAACTATAAAACATATAATGAGGCTCTGGGGATTGTACCTCACAGTACAACATAGGCTTAGCATACAGGAGGTTCTAGTTGACATTTAAGCATAAAAACAACTAACCCAAATCATGAGTGACTCTTTGTAGAAGACTTTCAATTTTTTTCTTGTTTTAATTTAATTTAATTTATTTATTTATTTGGAGGTAGGGTCACATTTTAGCCTAAACTGATCTGTAAACTCACTCTGTAGCCCAGTCTGGCTTTGAACTCATGGCAAAATTCCCATCTCTGCCTCCCTTGTGCTGAGATTAAAGGTGTGTGCCACCACACCTAGCTGGCTTTCATTGTCAGTACTGCATTTGCTTAATATATCTCTTTGAGTTTCTTGTCATGATGTTACACACCAGAGTTTGCCTTTGTATCAACATTGGAAAGTCTTGCCTCTTCTGAACCAACTGGTCTTGGACAAATGGATGGCTGATCACCTTACAACTTCTCAGAATGCATCATAACACTTCACATGAGAATGAAACAGGGACTTGAAATTGTTGTTAAGTTATAAAGATGGTGTATGATCATTATACAAATGACTATAATTGTGTCACCAAGTTTATTAGCATGCGCCGCAGTTACCTTCTCATTGCTGGGGCTAAGCACCCAACGAAAAGCAGACGATGGGAAGACAGAGCTCTGCAGTCTCAAGGGAAGCTTCATGATGGCAGGGGGAAACATGGCATGAGCACAGGCTTGACAGCATGTCTGCCACAGCAGGTGGAAAATAGCAGCAGGAGAATAAGTCAACTAACACTGACACACTAAGCCTCACAACCACAAGGCCCACCCCAAGTGATGCACCTCCTACAGCAAGTCTCCATCTCCCAAATTTTCACCAGCTGGGAACCAAGTATTCAGAACACATGAGTTTATGGGGGAACACATAATTCAAACTACCACAGCATGATATTATGTTTGGTAAGTAAGTGTTCAAAGCTTATAATAGAATTAATGATGGCTGTAAATTTCATTTTACCTGCCTGTGAAACTTGTCTTTTCTGTATAGAAATAGCATTTTTAATGACTTATTTTAGTTGACTTTGACTCATAGAAGTAGAAAAGAAAAACTGGATTCTAAATGTTCTTTCTCCTTGACATGACACCAGCCAGGTGAGAAGTGAAACATTAGGTCAAGAACTCAGCCAGGTGCCTGCAAAATGTCATCCAGCATGTATTTGACAGTTGTTTCTCTTACCTGTTAACCATTTCTAAGGGAAAAACTGGGCTTAATTTTTTTAAAGGCCAATTAATTAAGTTAACTGTTTCTCATTTACAGCAATTATATATAACCTCACTTTCCCTCCTGTAAGCCCAATTTCAAACCCTTCCTATGATTTTCAGGAAAGTGTTTTTGGTACTGCAGGGATAATATGCAAATATAAATCACACTGGATTGCAATATTTTCTTAGAAGGAAAAGCAATCAATGTGCATGCTACAACGTAAGTGTAAGTAACCCTAATTATCCTTTACTACATGGCATTCTGAGAAAAAAAAAATCAGGCTGTACGTAGGGACAACCAGCTAGACTGCCATGTTGAGGAATGGATTGTGAATTCAATTCATGGAGGACAGAGACGTTAGTTACTATGTAAGTCCAACTTTCTGGTTATCTTCTCCCTTGCCACTTGGGGAATGTTAGAGGCATTTCTTCATCTGTATCTTTCATGCAATGATCACTCTGGCATAACCGAAAGAAATTCTAAGGTGTAAAAGTCAGTGGTAAGATGAAGCTCTGAGATGGACGTGAATGAGGGTGGACTACACTGTTCTATGGCTGCCCTACTTTTGAGAATTACAGTTTAGAAAATATCTAAGATAAATGATGCTCTATTTCAAACCATTTAAAGGATCAACTGAAATGTATCTTGGAATCCCTCATTTCTTCATAAAGTTGTCAGTTTTGGAAGTGTTTGGAAGTGAAGGTAGGAAGAATGTTTGTATTGTATTTAGGCATACTGCTGACTCACTGTAGTAAGCATTTTATCTAGGTTCAAATAAAGACGTTTTCTGATATCATGAAAACAAAAAAAGGCATTTCGTTTTTTTTTTCTAATTTCATTAACAACAATGTTTCACACAGCATCAGTGCCTATAGTATGCCATGATCACTCTGCCTGTGGACTTACACATGTTAGAAATAAAAAAAAAAAAACACAGCCAAAAGGACCCCTTAGATTTAGCTTAACTTTCTTGTTCAGGCAGCCACAGGTAGTATGTGGAAGAGCCAAATGGAAGCTCAGAGGCCTGCGTGAGGCAATGTGCTCTGTCAAAACCCTTCCTCTAAGTGGGATTTCTTGTGCTCCTATTGGAAATGTGTCAGCATTTTATGGCAACATAAATCTTAAGGTTAGAATATTGGTTTAGTTTATGATCAGATTTATATTAACTTATTGTACTTTACATGTGAGGTAAATGTGTAATAGATTCCTCACTCATAATTAACCAGTCTTTCATAAAACACCTCTAGGTAGTTTGGATGGAAAGAAGGACCTCAGGATCATTGCCATCAGTAAACCCAATAGTGATAGATGTCCACCTGTCATAGGCACTTAATGCATTCCAACCTATAGGCCATGTGCTGTCGTACCTATTTGTGTATCCCGTACGAATGGATAAGTTCACTAATTCTCTCTACAACTTACTGCCTTACATGCACCGTTGCTTCTTATGGATTTACTTATTGGCACATAACATCTTTGCAGTCATTTCAGTTAAATAGGGGCTATAAAAAATAAGTTGTGGTGAATTACTTCAATAAGCCTCAGCTACCCTGTAATAGAGAGAATTTTTGTCTTCATAGGTTGGCCAAGTTAATGACTTAAAAAATCATTTGAGGACTGGAGAGATGGCTCAGCAGTTAAAGGCACTTGCTTGCAAAGCCTGATGGCCCAGGTTCAAATACCCAGTACCCATGTAAGGCCAGATAGACAAAGCGGCGCATGTGTTCATTAGCAGTGGCAAGATTCTCTGGGGCACCTTTGCATTCTCTTTCCCTCTCTCTCTCTCTCTCTGATTGTAAATAAGTGGATAAAGTCATTTTATCAAAATCATTTGAGTATGAATTACATGAGATCTTATCCTCTAAATTTTATCTAAGATGGTCTGAGGATGGACATGGTAGGATTACAAAATTGTAGGTAAACTAAAGTCTACTCTGTAAATTACTTAATTTGTATCTCAGAAGTAGTTTTTATTTCTTTAACTCCTACATTAAATGATATTTTTTGGAGGGATTGGAATTTTTGTTTTGAATATCTGGTGAATTCTAGATTATGGTCAATATTAATTCATTGGGGATGTGGCCACACCTCAGGGGGAGGGTGTTTGCTTAACATGTGCTGGCACAGATGAACACACGACAGAAATCACCTAACCAAAAATCAGAGGAATTGTAGGAGAGATAAGAGTAAACGGATTCACTCTGATAGTGAGAGAAGGACCATAGTAAAACGTAACAAAGGGACAGTGCTATGTAGATTTCCACTCTTCCATATGTGAGCATTTGAAATATGAGTAATTAAATTAAAGCTTACAATTACATGAACTGCAGACTGACTTTTTCAAAACTTTCTATCAACAACTGCCATGCATATAGCCAATATAATATAATCATAAGCTCCTCTTGCTGCCCTCTGTTTTTCCCTCCCAAATCTTCCCTCCACTGAATCCCTTCTTCTTTCCAAATTAGTCTCTCTTCTGTTTTGATGTCATTTTTTTCCTCCTAGTATGCAGGTTTTGTTTAGGAAATGTCAGCCACTATTAGGTCATGAATACCACCAGACACTTTGTGTCTGGAAGACAGTACTGTAAGCACTCCTACCCTTTCTTTGGCTCTTAAATTCTTTCTGCCATCTCTTCTGCAATGGGCCCTAGGCCTTAGAAGATGTGATAGAGATATGTCACTTAGTGCTGAACACTCCACTGTCATTTCTTCTGATCACTTTGGTGTTTTGAGTCTCCCCAGTAGTCACTGATATCTGAGAAGACAAACTTCTCTAACCAACCAAAAGTAAGAGTAGTGTTAATACATATGCATTAATATTAGTATTTGGACAGAAGTTTGGTGGGCGTAATATACATAGTCAAACAACCATAGTAGGTTCCCTGGTCTTATTGCATCTCCAGCCATAGTTTTGTTTATTTTTTTTTAGGTTTTCAGCACCTGACAGGAAATCCTCCACTTCCCCTGTTGAGCTTGTCTCAAGCCTAAAACAGAGAGCAGTTGTTGTTTTCCTTCATAACAGACATGCCACCATTGTACCAGCTGATGTTATCTGGCCTGGCTGTGCATCTATAAAGCTTGCATAGTCCATTGCTTGTTAATATCATTGATGGCTTTTTCTCCCCCAACAAACTGTGTCAATCTTTCCAACACCCTGACGGCTCGTCAAGAAGGAGGCTTCCATCTCAGCTCCAGCTTGAGTCCTCAGTGACCTGAAGCTCAAACGTGTGGAGTCTTTAGCAATAGGGTCTTACCATCAAGTTCTGGTGGGCAATCAAGCACCTTAGCAATATCCTTTAAGGTTTTGAGGGTCATTTGTTACCAATAACTCAGTGGGGTAGTGTCTCACCAATGGCACTTTTATTTTCTTATACCATGCATGGCTTCTGGGCACAGGATTATCTACCCCACAGCGTACTTGTACCAAAATCCTCTTTTGAAACCTGTATATTACTAGCTAATGAAGAAATGGGTTTCAATATGATTTATTTATAAATGTTAAATTTTATTAACCTTCCCTCCATCCCTCCTTTCCTCTATTCTCTCCTCTGACCCACTTAGACCATTTCCCACAGTATCTGCCCCTCCGCTTACATAACTACTAGAAAGGGCCCTTGAGGGTGGGAGCAACAGGAAAGACTTAAGGGGAGGGTATATCAGACTGAGTTTTGCAGACAGTGTAAAGAAAAATTTAAGTGTCTTATTGAGGAATAATCGTGATATTGATTAAATGTTGAAAATATGTTGGATATTTTTTATTTAACATTTTTGACACTTTTTAAGATGGCTACTAGAAGATCTTATGTTGCATATATGGCTAACATTAAATTACTCTTGGAGAATTAAAAAATTACATAGTTTTCAGCCTTTATGATCAAAGAAAAACTGGAGAGGAGTGATAGATGCCAGGGATGTGGAGGGAGATTACTTCTCAGGAGCATTTGCTGCTTTGGAAAAACGTACCTGGCAAAAGGTGGTGCAAGGCTCTTCCCAGGGGTCCTCCTGCTTCATCAAAGTTGGCCTTATAATCAGTATTGGGAGCAGAGCGAGTGGATTGGTGAAGGAATGAAAGATAGTAGACAGTACTGCAAGTAGCGATGACAGGTTTCTTGAGAGCAATGTGTTCAACAACTGTAATTACTTCACTTACTATGACAAAGTATGCACAGTTATTTCCTGGTTGGGGTCAATGTGTATTTCCTTACCCACTAGACTTTAGGCCTGGCCATGTGACAAGTTTTGACTAACAGAATATGTACCCCTTCTAAATGGAGGTTTTCTGCTTGCCCTTTTACAGACTCGATATCCATATGAAATGAATAGCTCATTTCTGCCTCTTCGTTCTGGATCCAAAATGAGAGATGTGTGGAATGACAGTACAACCTGTCTGAGCCCATAGCAGAATATGAACAGAAAATCAAGAATTGCTTGTCATGTAGCATTATTTCAACAAAATCTAAGAATACAAGTACGCAGTATGATTCTTATCATAATAATTCCAAGTAATGCTAGCCCCAAGTTCCACATTGAATAAATGGCATCAAAAGGATTTGAACTTCAGAAATTCTGAGTCCAAATCCAGGCTATATGGATGCCAAAAGAAAATTTGATCTAGTTTAGTACAATGAATATGCAATCTTTAGTATTGTACTATTAAATATTTACTTAGAATTTGCATATGTGCTTTCTTTTGCTAGTTATAGGATGTATTCAAAGAGTAAATTTCCTTTTTGGATTCATGGAAATATTGAGCCAGCAATTTGTATGTTTTCAGTGTTAGGAAAAGTTTGCCAAGTGCCAAGTTGATGCAATACCATCACACACACACACACACACACACACACACACACGTATATATACACATTACAATATTGATAGGAATATATATGTGTGTGTGTGTGTGTGTGTGTGTGTGTGCCATTATCACACACTCAAAAATAGTCTTTGTGTTTCTTAAGGATTGAACCAAAGTAAAAATATTTTTCTAGTATTGTCCTCATTTCCATAACTGCCAGACCTGATCTGCAGGACCCTAGCAGATGTCTCAGGGTTGATGGCTTTACTCTTTGACGCCCTCTGGTGGGGACGGAAGTGCACTTTGTGCTTTTGTTAAAGAATAGCAAGAAACCTGCAAGAGTACAGCAATAGACAATCACTTAGAAAACACAGATTCCCATACTTACCATGCTAAACAAAAGAAGTAGTAAATAATATGATAAATGTAGTCTTTCTATAACACGGACAGTGTCTTTCTCTACAAATTTTGTCTCTGAAACACCAAAATCTTTAAGAAAAAGAACTTTTGGTTATTAAGTAGAAATTTCACATGCATCATGTAGTGGTGCCATTCTCCCCCTCCCTGCCCCCCTTTCACTGAGGACCTTCCTCAGTGGGATTGCTGGTATTCACCATAGGGTTGTAGGTTATGAGATGTGAGAGCAGTAGTCAGTCATTTGGAGGTGAAGGCAATACGTCTGCATACTCCCTTCCACCCTGTGGCTCTTACAATTTTTTCACCTCCCTCTTCTGCAAAATTCCCTGAGCCTTGTTGGGTATGTTTTAAGTCTACTTTAGTGTTTAGCTCTCAGAAACTTCTGGATTTCTGCCATAGTACATTTGAGTGTCCTCAGTGTCTATCATCATCACCCAGGCACAGGTTGTCAGATTTCTCACGGAAGCAGCACTCTTGCTCATCTCTCCAATTCCTTGTGGTTTCATTTGGCCCTATGTGATGTGTGGCTCATGCCACGATAGGGAGTCAGCTATTCATTCTTGTCTTATTGATAGATTTTGGTTGTCCTAGGTTTTGCTGCCTTCTGTAAAATAAAAACAGATTCTCCTATGGACAGTGAGATCAGCTTAGGTTAAAGGATATAAGCATAATTAATAAGAGAGATTTTGTTGGGCATAGCCTCTTTTTTGGCCAAAGATAATGGGAGCTTCTCATTGGAGTTCATGATCCTGGTCACCATAGGATTCGGACTTGGTTTCCATTACCAGCTAGGAGTTCCTTTCCACTGAGCACATCTCTTAGCCAATCAGAGGGCCACTGCTTACCCACCTAGGCTGGGTGCCACTATTGCACAGGCATGTCTATCCTGTCAGGCTGGTTGATTTTGTATAGCAGTGTCCCCCTGCTTGCTCACAACATTGTTGGCCATTTTCCCCCAGCAGCTCACATAGTGCTTTTCAGCACTATGCATGCTGGGTAAAGATTTCACTCTTCATTTCAGAGATATTGCTCAATCATCTTTATAGCTGCTCCTTTCACAATAGCTAAGAATTGGAATCAACCTAGATGCCCACTGTCTGACAAATGGATAATGAAGATGTGGTACATATACACAGGGAATTCTACTCAGCAGTAAGGAAAAATGAAATTTGTAGAAAAATGGATGGACTTGGAACAGATCATGCTAAGTGAACTCATATAAGCACAGAAAGAAAAAATGCCACATTTTCTACCTTATGTGTAGTTTCCAACCTGGAACAACTTGAGATGTACCTGACAGGTAACTTCAGGGACAGAAAATAGGGATGGAAGGGTTGGGAAGAGAGGAATCAGAGGGCAGGGGGAGATAAACACAAGCTAAAGCCAAAATCAATTAGTATCATAGAAACCTGGATAGCAGACTAAAAGATACAATCCTCAATAGAAGTATGAGGCGGGATCATCTGGAAAGAAGGGCCCTGGATAGGGTGGGATAAAGCCTAATGCTAAAACAATTGGTTCTGGCTTGTAACTCCCAGTACAACCCACATTGAGCTGTTGGTCAAAGAGACTTATGAGGTCCCCCAACTAATACAGGCTTCTGTCAAAGCACTTGATTACCCACGTGAGGTAAAAGGTAGGATCCTATTGCTGAAGACACCTTAACTTAAGAACATCAATATCAAAAACTATTCAAAAATGTAAGGGCATTTGCTCATTTTGAAAGTATGGAGTTCTCAAATACCGGTCAATACTGAAGAAACAGGTTAAGAATCTATAGTTCATTATAAAGCTACTTTTGTGCATTTTTCTACATCATTTTAATGTTTCAGCAAACTGCTTGTACTTATTTCTGTAGCCTCTGTCTAGTTGGGTACACTTCTCCACACAGATTGGCATATTGGCATTTTCTGTCATGCAGGACTACCAGCTACAAGCACATTAAGCTTTATTTTTAAAAGTAGGGCTGTTGAATTTCTTCTTCATCTTTGAAGGGTAGTTTGGTCAGACATGGGATTCTTAATTAAGACGACTTTCTTTCCCTTCTGCACCTTAAATGTCATGTCTAGCTTTCATGATGAAAATTGGACTATCCATGTTACTGAGCAGCTAATGTCTGTATCCATGCACTTCAGACACTCTTCTTAAAAATTAAGTTAAGGTGAAAGTGAGATAGTCAGGTAAGGAGTTACTGATAGGGAAAAAGAGAGCTATTATGAGTGTTTCATCAGATCATAGTGTCCCTAAATCTAAGGAAACATTAAAAAACATTTGTCCAATTATTTTGGATAATAATATGTGAATGTTTCTCAGGCTATCAGCACTTACAGGATTCAGGAAGCAAACTGAGTCACAAGTAGATAGGAATATTGCATTATCAGGAGTTGATTAGCTCTGCCTTATGAGTTACCTTAATTTGTTCAAGGGATCTGGTTGGAGTGTGTGCAGCCTGGGATTTCTTGGAACATTCTCTTCTTAACCAGAGCCATAGCAGGAATCACTAAACAGCCATAGACTCTTCACATTCATAGTTCTAGAATTCTCAGACCCATTTTCTAAGCCTCTTTGTGATTGCTATGAGTTTGTCTATAGAAGAGATCCTCTCCTTCTTGCCTTAAGTCTCTCCCTAACCATGCAAGATCAGGTTGCAATCCTGGCTTCTAGATCCATGGATTAGTCTCAGACTTCCTTCCTCATCTTACATCTGCAGGTACCAAAGACCAAGGGTGGATTCAGAACAGTCCAGCAATTCAGAGAAGAGTTTCTTATATGCAAACATCTCACCCATAGTGTTCCCATATCATATTAAGTGATTTCTACTTATCTTAGAAAAGCTGGGAACAATATGTACTTAACTGATCCACAGGCATCACTTCTTCATTAGATATTCTTCCTTTCCCATGTGTCTTTTCCTTTTACTTGGAGTTTAATGGAGGACCTAATATTTCACAATAGGATAAGAGAAAATATTTGATGATTTCCGTAACTTCAAACACTACAAATGTCTTCAGGCATTTACTGGCACGTTAGGAGATGCAAAGTGACTAAGCATTCTACATCACCAAATTTGGAAAGACGAGGGAGAAACAGGTGCTGACTTGTTCTCAAGTCATCCAGGATTAGAGCTTAACCCTTTCACAACTTACAGAGAGAAAAGTTCTCCAGTGAGTGAAAGCTTAGAAACTGTCCATATTTGAACTCAAAGCAAAAGGAGGGGTGAGGTGGAAGCCATGGGATGGCAAGTTAAAAGAAGAATTAAAAAGACAGTATCTTGGGCTGGAGCGATGGCTTAGCGGTTAAGCGCTTGCCTGTGAAGCCTAAGGACCCCTGGTTTGAGGCTCGATTCCCCAGGACCCACATAAGCCAGATGCACAAGTGGGGGGCAAGCGTCTGGAGTTCATTTGCAGTAGCTGGAGGCCCTGGTGCGCCCACTCTCTCTCTCTCTTTATCTGCCTCTTTCTTTCTCTGTCTGTCACTCTCAAATAAATAAACTAATATGTTTAAAAAAAAACTTTAAAAAAGAAGACAGTATCTTGAATGTCCCAGTTGTGGGATCAGACTTGGAGGCTGAACCAACTGTAGCGACATGGAAATAAAGAGAGAGAATATATGACCCCAGCAGCAGGCTGTTCTTTATTGGAGAGCAAGTGATCAGTGAAGGACGGCCAGTCCCATTCTGTGGGTTTGAGGCTGCTGTGTCCAGAAGTATCTGAGCTGGATATCCAAAGGAAGGGACAAGCAGGGCAGATAACTGGGGAAGGGAGAAGGGAAAGGGATGTGACAGGGGCATTGTCCTGTTGACTTGTTTTCCCAGGCAGGACTCTTAGGCTTGCACTGGTTCTTTGATGACAGCTGGTGTGCCCGTATGTGACCTTATCAGGTTGTGGTTGGGGAAGTTATTTACAACCCAAAAGAATTTCCTCTGTGCTAAGCCCTGTTCCAGGGCCAGCATGTCCCAGTAATTTCTGTGTCTCTAATGATTGTTGAGACCCCAGACTACAGTGAACACCTATAACCCTTCTTAGGAGGGCCTTCAGTGGAACGGGTCAGAAGAGAACATAAGAATGTACCCCAATGGAAATATGACCAATATACAATATGTTAAAGAATGGGCATGCCAGGGCTTCTTCTCATTGGAAACCAACTCCGGATGCATGTGCCAGTTTGTGCCTTTGGCTTTTTTATTTGGGAATCAAATCCAGGCTGGCATGCTTTGTAAGCACCTTTACTTGCTGAGCCATCTCCCTAGCCCATCAAAAGAGAACTTACTTGTCTTGACTTTCTATCCCACTTTATTTTATTTTTGTGGTATGCAAAATGGAATAACTAAAGCATGGCCCTCAATTTGTTTCCCTTAGATCACAAACATTCTCAGAACAAACCTTTCTACAGCACATATTTAATCTTATCTAAGGATGTATGGTTTAGATAAAGAGACTAAGGTTACCAATTAAGCAGCTGCCCCCATGCCCAGGGGTTGATTGGAGACCGGCCTGCAGCTAGTCCCCAGACAGAATATCCCTGCTGGGACTTCTCGTTTCAACCATAGAAAACACAAAATAATGTAGGTGACTACTTGTTCTATTCTCCAAAGGAGAGCACCTGCTGGGTAACAGTCATCTAGTCATAGAAGAGAATCGATTCAGAATACTCAGCCATGCCTTTGGAGCTGAATAGCTTTCCCTTAGCATACTCTCTTTGGGGACTGATTCACAGATAGTTTCCATGCTAATCCATAGGTAGCAGACAGCCTGAGGTTGCTGAGATGAACCTCCAGACCAGGCACAGATATGGAGGAAGGGATTTATTTGAAAATTGCAGATCAGGGGAAATTCCATAATGGCAGAAGAAGCTGGCCTGCTTTCACAGGTCCAAGCAGAGAGAGAGAGAGAGAAAAGCCACCACCGAAAAGCAAGCAAGGGCACTACGGGGACTCCAGGAGGAGCTCAGGCACTTTAGGCTGGAATTCCAGATCCACTTCCCTACCTTGGGGCTGGAACCCAGGATCCACCCAGTGACACCTCCTCCAGCCACTCGGATGCAGATCGATGACAGACTTTAATAAAACCCTGGATATACTGGGGGCCAGCCACTCAAACTACCAGAACGTGGAAGCTGCAGGGTTTACAAGTGTTCTACAGTTAAGGTCTGAACTATGGAAACTCAGGCTGTTTCTCCTGTGATCCTGACACAAGGATTTCCTACAAGCAGGGGATAATGCACTTAAAGGAAGCCACCTTTCCTGCACCTAGAAACAGAGGAATGAATCGTTTTCTCTGGGATAATGGTTTTGGTGTCAAGTGTCTCCTAAATAGCCAAGCCTGGAAAGCCTGGCAGGGAAGGTGGGGGGGGGGGATGGGCGAGGTGGGGAACACACTGTGCTCACAAGAGTAAAATGCTGCAGCATTGAACAGTTACCTACAAATAATTATGAAGTGCTTTATTTCTGGGCATCTGTAACTGAGCATGTGGGGAGCAGTAGCACCTTCTGCTTGGGTCTTCAAGGTGGGAGGAGGGCGAGGAGCAGACAAAGACCTCTGAACCCAGACAGCGCTGGGCGGGGCGGTGAAGGAGGCAGCTACGCAGCACACTGGGTCAAGGAGCCTTGAGATCCATCATGTTACTGACAAGCAAGTACTGCCTTGGTTTGCCTGCCCACAGATAACTAAATATTTACAAAAGGAAGAGATAATAATGTCCCTGGAGTGAGGAGAGGTGACCTTGATTTTGGATGCCTTCACAAAGCATCCAGCTGTAATCTCTGCCTAGCTGTTTATTTTAACCCTTACGGTATGGTGTATTAGAAGAGCAGATCAGGCCCTTTAAAATGTGCTTTCGTCAGGTTTGAGACCGTCTGAGACCAATTCAGGATAAAGGATGCCAAGTCAGTGTCCCAAGCTGCTGTAATTCCTCTGAAGTGAGAAATGAAACCAAGACTGAGGAGAGAGCTCATCAAATCACCATTTCTGTGGCACGGTGGCAGTCACTCCCGTCCTCGTCATCGTAACGCAGGACAGAGAAACCAGCAGGTATCATCTTGCCATCCATCTTGCATTGCAGACAGACCAGGTGAATCAAAATCTGCTTTTCTTGGGTCTAGAGAAGTGGCCCAGTGTTTAAAAGCATTTGCTTGCAAAGCTTGCCAGCCTGGGTTCAATTCCCAAGCCAGCTACATAAAGCTGTATGAAAAAAAGTGACACAAATATCTGGCTTTCATGACAGCAAGAGACCCAAACACCCCACCACACCACACACACACACACACACACACACACACAAATAAGTACATTTTTTTTTAAAGGAAGTACTTTCCTGGTTATTTTTAATTCCTGAGAAAAGTGTATTCATCCTTCTTTGTGCCTTGAATCCAAAGAGGAAGGAGACTTCTAATATCTATTCAGAGAGGAAAAATGATGACAAAAGGCAATTCAAAATATGAGACAAGAAATTAAAATCAAGTTTGAGTAGACTAATGCCTAAAGCTATCACTGAGTAGGTAACCCCAAACCGTAACTACACTTCACGTTGTTCAAGCCACTGCAGTAAATACTTGTTTCCATCTGAGTAATCGAAGTTCAATAAATTAAGATAAACTCAGAATCCAGGGGGGTGGAAAGATTCTCCAATGAGCAATGCCCTTGCTGTTTTCTCCCATTCCTGCAGAATCTTACATCAAGTTTCAACAACACAAGCATCTCTTTCAGGAGCCTAACACCAGAGAGGGGGATTATGTAAGTCATTTGTGGTAGCTGAGTCTCTCATGCTGTCTTCTAACTATCTGGGCAGAAAAAGGAAAAGAAGAAAAAGCACACAACAATCTCCGTCTTCTCTTTGCCCCTTCCGAAGAACCTTTGAAATCCTGTGGCAGCAGCAGAGAAAGTGGAGTGGGTAATCACTCTGCTCACTTTACTTAAAGCAGAAGATCATTAATAGCCCTTACCAGACCTTCAAAGAGACTCTTCTGCTGAGAAGCTAGAGGCCCAGCAGGGAAAGGAATTGTATGGAAATACGTATAAAATATTTCCTGGGGACAACTCTGTGTGGAGTGTGTCATGGTTGGAAAACACATGAACCACATAAAAATGCTCTTACTCCGGTTCTCCCACCCTCACAAAAGGCAGCTCAAAGGAAAGCCAACTCCACCCCCTCCCACTGTCAGCCACTGGAGATCTTGGGTTGTCTACTGAATAAACCAAAGTACAAAATGTTCATAATTTTTCATATACCAATGAAAGGCAAAACCCTTATGTTTATTTATGTATTTATTTCTGAGACAGGTTTTACTAGGCCCAGGCTGGCCTAGAAGTCTTGAACCTCCTGCCTTAGCTTCTCGAATGCTGAGATTATAGGTGTGTGCTACCACATTCAGAAAAAGTATTTTTTTTTTAAAGTCATACCTGTGACTCCTCCTTGTCCTCAAACCTAGGTTCAGTGGTGGCTGAAATGCAACTTTTGGGTACATTGTCTTCTACATTAGTCATTGCCCTCCGAGGGCATCCTCTGTTAGGATTCAAAGTTCTCCAGAGAAGTGGGGAGGGGAAAGGAGAAAACTCTACTAACATTTACAGAAGGTCTACTATGAATCAGAAGCCATGTTAAGAGTTGTATTGAATAATGAACTGTGTTCTTGCATGTGCGTGAGGGGTGCACTGGGTCAGGAATGTGGAAGGGAGCACTGTGGAAGGTGCTGAATGGAGACACGAGGATGTGTGTGGGAAGCAGGAGTGAGTTGTGAGGGAGGCATCTGAATTGGTGTTGGTAGGCTGGAGAGTGTGGGATGGAAACCATGGGGTGGGGACCATAAGAGGTGTTGAATAGCAACCCATTTGGAAGAGAAGGTGCACAATGCCAATTCTCTGCGGAATAGCATTCGATTGAATAGCAAGAAAGGAAGGAAAGAGGAAAAGGGGGAGGAAGAAGGAGCAGGAGAGAGGAGGAGAGGAAGAATGGAAGGGGAAAGAAAGGGGCAAATGAAAGGAGGGCAAGACAAGAGACCTTAGAAAGCACTGGAAATATAGACACACATAGACACTTCCATTTTACCATGGAAGAAAGCTGTGAGTAGAACACAAAGGGCTTATTGGAATACCTGTGAGAGAAATAAACATGTGCATCAACAAAGCAAAGCACATGAAGGTGTCTGTGTTCTTCCCACAGGGGAATGCCAACACCTGGGAGGGTATTTAGCCATGGAAACAAATCACTGAAAGTTACTGTCCTAGGAGAGAAATATGCCTGTGAGTGGATCCATCCCACTATCAGAGGTATGAAGAAGATCTTCTCAGACTTCACTCTATGCTGACTTCACACTATATTTTATGTAATTGTACACCATAAATTATTCATATTTCAAATAGTCAGCCACATATGGAAGAGTAGAAGTTACATAGTACTGCCCATTTGTTGTATATTACTGTGCAAATCTTTATGTGGTTATTTTCCCTAACACTCCATTAAAGAAATTAAAGTTACAATAGCCACATGGCTGCAGAAGGATCATGAATGCACAGAAGACCAGAAGGAAGTGCTCAAATACCCACTCTGCCAAATAAAACTCAGAATAAAACCACCGGAAATGCAAGTGACAGCACTCTAGGGTTAGAAGCTAGAGCTGAGATTAACCTCAGTTAAGCTCAGTAAGAAGTTCACAAAAAGGATGTTACCTCTATTGGAGCCTGCAGCCTTTGGCTTGTACCATAGAAGATGAATGTCTGAAAATGTGTCAATGTGTAACAAGGTAGATCCCCCCCTCCCCCACCCACGGAAACTCTCCTGTAGTGCTTACAAAGGCAACTCTCTGTTTTCCATAGCTCAGCCATTAAACTTGTAAGTCTTCTCTGGGTAATATCTCATCCTTCCCCTTCTAAGATTTAAAAAAATATATACCCAAGTACATTATACAATCATGGAGACAGTAAAGACTACACAGCATGCTACATCTGACTTACTTTGTTCTTTGCAGAGAAATGCCCTCTTTGCTTTAGGAATCTATGAAGGACAGAAGAAGGGAAAATGGAGACTGATATTTTCCAATAACCCTGTCTTCTTTTATTTGTCCAGGGATCCTTTTGGATCTGTGTTCTGTCATTGCTGTACTGGATAGAATCATGTGGAAAAAATGCAATGACTTGAAATACAAAAGTGACTTCGAGAGAAGTGTATTTACAGGCAGTCATTCTCTGAGGAGCTTTCCCAAAAGTTTCTGGGAATTTATGAAACCATTTTGTAGACGGAGACTTATATCACTACCCCATGGCATCTTCTTGTAGAAGGAACAGAGATTCTGTTTATGCTTCAGAAACGGAATCTCTGCACAGTGGTCAATAGAAAACAATGGATATTAATTACCCAGCTGAGCAGAGTTTGTAACTCTCTTCTGTGGGGGTCTTTTTAAATAAATCCACAGATGTACATAATGTATTTTACAGGAATGTAAGTGTTCCAGTGCTTTATTCTACACATAGAAACAAGCTACTGAAAAGAATTTGACTGCCTGTAACTCATATTCCTAAATTTATAAAAATTAGGGAAAACAGAGACACAGTGGTTCAAGCTTTATAGACATGGGAGGAGCTACCTTCCTTCTAGGAGCTAATGGGCACTTTGATTACTTGTTTCATCTCCTTGTCCATCAGTTTCCGGTACCCTCATTGATTCATCTTCCCTCTGGTTGTCTTTGACATTGGCAGAATCCTTCTGCAACAAAAAATCTCATCTAGTTTTCCACCTGCATATTGGAGTAATAAAAATATCTACTTCCAAGCTGGGCACGGTGGTACACATCATTAATCTCAGCATTTATGAAGCTGTAGGAGGATGATCACTGTGAGTTCAAGGCCAACCTGGGCTACAGAGTAAGTTTCAAGGTCTGTCTGGGCTAGAATGAGATCCTACCTCATGAAAAATAGCAAAGCAAACAAACACGAATACCTACTTTCAGGCCAGGTTGTTATAAAAATTAAATGATAAGAATTTAGAGCGGTGCTGGGACACAGTAGAACTGAACGATGCCAGCCTTGGGTGGTTTACTAACCAAACCTGTCAGGGCACTTCTGGGCATCTTGGAGGGACCTTAGTGAATCAGCAGATGAAAAACACATCCTCAGGTTCTTTCTAAATTACCTACCATATTTTTCCTGGAGTGTTTCATGAGAGCACTCAGGAGCGGCTGCTGAGGTGGATGAGAGGAGAAGCTCAGAGACCTGCACTGTTGATGCCCTTCTCCATTTGCCAGGTCCAGTGGGTGTCTATGACCCCTCTGTGGAGAAGCACGGCCTCAACTCCAGGCCCCATATCAAGCATGTGCAGTCATCTGACATGCTACTCAACTTGGTTTTCTTAGCACATTGATGTGTTAAAGATGATCTGCACAGACTTAAGAAACCTCCACAAAGCTGTGTGGGCTCTTCCCATGTTCTGCCCAACTTTCCTGGAAAAATCTCGTGTAGAATTTGGAAGCCATCATTTGTGAATCTACAGAGGTTTGTATTATATTTTTGTTTGTTTGTTTGTTTTTTCCCTAAACCTCTCAGAAGTCAACAACTCACTAGGAACTTCCAATCAAAAATTTGCCACCAGCTGGGCCTGGGTCCAGGGATGACTGTCCTGTGGAAAGCATGGGCTCCACAGCAGCCAGAGCAGTGACTGCAGAGTGTCTGGTTGTATTCTGACATAAGGTCTACTGGAGTGACTCACAAATCATTCCCTCCACATGCACTCCATGTGCTCTTCTCTTACAGAAGATTTAGCCTTTTCATAGGACAATAGATTAAAATACACACGTGTGGTTTTCTTGAGGTTCCAGTGTGTGGAGCGCATGGGAAAGGGTGTGCATAAGAGCTTCCTGCTTCTCTTGGCCTTACAGACCATCATCTACAGTCAAGCTTCTGGAAGGATCTCAACATTTTTTTTTTTTCTGAAGTAGGGGGAAAAAAGGCCTTTACTTCTCATTTGACAAGAAATAGAATCAATTAAAACTCTTTCACGGAAATATGCTGCCTGCTCATAAAATATAAAACATGACATGTAACCCTCCTCTCAGTATGCACACTCAACTCCCATAAGCATTAAAGCCACCTGGGCTCCTATACTGCAGGAGAACACCATATGCATTTATAAAGTCTGAGGAGAAAGGAAGACAAATAAATATGCATTTCACAATGTTTCATTTTCTGGTTTTTTTTTCATTTATTCATGTCATCATACAGGTTCCTAAATATAGAAGCGTACCATCTCCTCTGTGACATCTTCCCCATAGTAAATCTAATTAAACTGCCATTAAAGTCTATGTTCACACTATTACACCAAGGTGACCGCAGCAGCTACTAAATGTTAACAGTATCTTTTTTTGCTGGCTGCCAGACATTTCTGGAGGAACCAGAAAGAGCAGTCTCTATAGAAATAGATTTTTAACAATCATTCTTTTAAAAACCATAAATATTTGCTGATTTTGAAAGCTAGCTGAGACAATAAACTCCCACTTGGGAAGAAATAGCAAGTATAGGAAGCTTTCTTTTTTCTTATTTTTTAAAAAAATATTTTATTTGTTCATTGACAATTTCATAAACACATTTATATTGATCATAGCACTCCTCCCTTATACTCTTTCCACTCCTTCTAAGCCTTCTTCATACCACTTACATGTGGCCTACAATATGAAAAGCATGACACCAGGAATCCTTAACTTCCAGCAGCTACTAAGGAAGGGTGGGGGTCTCATGAGCCACTCCCCTACAACCAACTTAACTGTCCCTATCATAAGCAGGACTTGTGCAGGTACCCTCAGCAACTGTGAGTATATGAGTGCAATGGCGTGCTCATGCTCAGAATACAGAGTTCCTCCTCATCCTCCAGCTCTCTCATTCTTTCTGTCTTCTCTTCAGTGATGTTCCTGGAGCCTTGGAGAGGATGGTATAGATGTCCCATGCAGAGCTGAGCACTCAAAACTCTCTCGTTAACCACTGAAAAAAACAACTCCACCTTTTCTGTCCAAGGCTGGGACCAACACTAGTCTGTGTTTAGTACGAGGCAGTAGTTGAGTGATTCTCTGACTTTTGGGTTAAGCACTTGGCTTGTCTCACAGGTACACATGCCTTGAGGCCTACATTGCCAGGTATGTTTGCCTGACTCTGATAACACTTAACTCAACTTCTCACTGTAGCAGGTAGATTATAGCCATGGGTCTTTTTGCTAATCCAATCCTATTCTTTAGGTTTTTGAAATTAAAAATTTTAAAATTAAATCAAATTATTTTTTTATTTTTGACAATTTAATTCATATGTAAAATGTGTTTTTATCATGTTTATGACCCATTATCCTCTCACTCGCTCTAATCCTTTTTGTACCTTTTTTTCAACCCACTGAGTTTTTAGTTATTTATTTTGTTAAGGTAGGGTCTTGCTCTAGCTCAGGCTGACCTGGATTCACTATGTAGTCCCAGGCTGGCCTTGAACTCATGGCAGTCTGCCTACCTCTGCCTCTTGGGTGCTGGGATTAAAGGTGTGAACCACCACGCCCCTATTTTTGGCTTTTCAAGGTGGGGTCTTTCTCTAGCCCAGGCTGACATGGAATTCACTATGTAGTCTCAGGCTGGCCTCAAACTCGTCATGCCTCAGGCTCCCAAGTGCTGGGATTAAAAGCATGCACGCCATGCCCTGCTGATGTCATCATTTTCTATTCTCCAATTATGCAGGAATACCGAGGTTAATTCGGGATACTTCCATGAGCATAGGTAAGATGCATTTACTGAAGCTTGGGCAGTTGACCAGTGCCTCCACCGTGGGACCACATGACCCCCATTTCCTTCAGCAACCATGTATTGTCAGTGGCTCCTCTGGAAGTGGTGGAGCCTCGGGAGCCCCTTCACCCTATGTGGAATGTTGGCGGTTCAGTCTTATGGACGGAACCACAGTGCTGTGAGTGTGATGGCCATGCTGTGTCCACTGCTTGAGTGTGACAGCCACACTGTGTTCAGAAGACTGCACCACAGCAGTCCTCCGAACTCTTGCTCTGACATGCTTTCTGCCTCCTTCTATTGAGATGCTACCTGAACCTTAGAGGAGGTGATACAGATGTCTTAGTTAGACTGAGCCACAATAGTCACTTTAGCCAGATATGAATTTCTGCATTAACCCCTGTCCACTGGGGAAATAAGAAAGCTTCTCTGACAAAGGTTCAAGCAGGACTAATCTATGAGTATAAATATAAATATTTAGAAGACAGTTTGAAACATGTCCATTCAGTATTAAAGCAGTAGGTCCCCCTTTAGGACTATGGTCCAGCCATGGGTTTTTGCCCAGGTTTATAAGTATCAAGAATGAATTCCATCCCCTAGAACAGGCCTCAAACCAACTGGAATTCAGATGGCTATCTCCATAACAGTAATGTCACAATTGCCTCAGTAGGGACTTCTTTCTTGGAAGGTCAGTTTTGGATAATACAAGGTCCACAGCTGGGTAAGACTGTTGATGACTTTTCTCTCCCAGAAGCCTGCACAGCACCTTCTGACACTATGAAAGCCTCCCACCAGGAAGGAGACTTCCAGCTGACTACCAGCTCGATTCCTCTATGTCCTGTTATAGAAGCATGTGGTGTCTTTAGCAATAGGGACTTACCACTTGGTTTTGGTGGGCAACTAAGATCAATGGTATGACAGACAGCTCCACATTGCTGGGGTGACCATTGGAATGAGGCACAGTTTATAGGAGGAAGGGATTTGTTTCGAGCTTACAGATCCAGGGAAAGTTCCATAATGGCAGAAGCTGCTGTTTACTTACATAGATCCAAGCAGAGAGACAGAAACCACCAGCAGCCAGCAAACACCAAAAAAGCAGCAAGCACAAAACCAGTGGCAAGCAGGGACTCCCGCCTGGCTCACACTGCCCTCCATACCGTTGGGCAGGAGATCAGATCCACCCACAAACACACCTTTGGGCTGGACCCCAGGATCCTCCCCTAGTGACACCTCTCAGGCCAGCTGGCTGGAGAACCAAGTTACAAGCTTTAATAAAACACCCGAGTCTATGGAGGACCTACATCCAAACCACCACAAATGGCAATAGCCTACTGTTGTGAGAAGCTCTGTGGCTTCCCTGACCAATGATTCGTAGGCAGAATACCATTCCTTCATTTTTAATATAAATCCTACCTACATTCATTTATTTTGAAATAAAGTTAATCTGGATCTTGCCAGATTAAAGTGATTTATCCTTAAACTTAGGTCAATTCCAGGCTCACTGTCGCCATTAGAACAGACCTCTGCACTCAGCATTGTTTATCATACTGTTTGCTGGGTCACTGACCCGGGGAAAAATGAAGAGCTTCCATAATTCCTGCACATGTGTTTTCTCAATCACAAGGACTGGTGTGGTGGTTTGAATGTGTGATTCCATAGACCAAGGCATTATTTTTAATTTAATTGGGACTGTGCTTACAACATGAGTCTCCGGTGTGTGGAGCCCTGCTGGGTAACAGGTATGTTGCTGAGGACAGATCTGGGTAGTCCAGCCCTAAGGTGTGTGCAAAGCAGTTTTAAGCCCTGGCTGTTCATAATTGCTGGCTTTTGGTGCTTACAGGTTTTGGTTTTCCTCTCCCTGGTGTGGATGCATCTATGGAAGGGAGGTAGCTTCTTCCTCCACTGATGGTTCTGCCCCTGGATTCTGTAAGCCTGAAATAAACCTTTCCCCCTCAAAGCTGGTTCTGGTTGGATGTTTGTTCAAGAGCAAGAAAGTAGCTGGAACAGTAGAATTGGTGACTGATAAGTGAGTTTGTTGCTGCAATTAATCTGACTATGTGGGGTTTGGTCTTTTGGAATATGTATGCTGGAGAAATGTAAAAGAATTTGTTACTTTGGACTGGGGAAGTCTAGTACTGTAAACAAACCTTGATAGATTATTCTGGTGAGAAGTTGAAAATGCTAAATTCAGAGGGAAACTGTGGAGGTTTCGCTTATGAACTTTCAAAGTGGAAAGAGTGAACTTTGTTTCATCTGTGCTACTGGCATAAAGGCTGGCTGCATACTTCTACTCGTGCCCAGAGAGTTTGATCAAGGTTGAACTTAAAAATAATAGACTGGTGTGCTTGGTGGAAGGTATAGAACAGAAAGATGAAAAATTCAATCAAGTTTAAATTTGCAGACACAGAGACTGGTTTTAGGTTATGAAAGATGCAATTGTGAAACAGATTACCACCATCAAGGATGGGCCAACTGGTTTTTGCATTGAAACAATGGAAATGATGTCCTGAGGTGAGCCATGAATGGTCAAATGAGTAAGAATAGAAATTCTTTTGAAAAATGGTGGTTTGAAGGTAGACTAGTGGAGCAGTATGTTGCTTTTCAAGGTTAAGGTCCACCCCCCACCCCACCAGGCTAACAAATTTGTTAGACCACCTGGCACTATGGAGCATAGCAAGTACCGTAAAGAAATTGTTATTGACTGTACAATGTGGTTTTATTTTTTGGAAGTAGCCATTGTATGAAGATGAACTGGTTCCAGCCTCATCTGCAACATGGGATACAGGGTTGGAATTCCTGGGTGAAGACTAAGTAAAGCTATTGTAAGGAGCTATGAAGATGAATGGTGATTTGCAGGGTAGGTCTGAAGGTGCTTTGGATGCACCAAGAACAGGCTACTCAATCAGCCCAGCTGGAGGGGTTGAATTGTACTCCAGAGACTTTAATCACTAGTTATGGATGTTGGACTTGAGCTACAGATGTTTGATGTTTACTTGCTGGTTATTATTTGCATTGGTACAGTCTCTCTTTGTTATTGTTTTTTTTTTTTTTTTTTTTTACAATGAAAATGTTTAATCTGTGTCATTAGTAAAGGGTGAAACTGGGATTCAGAGAAATGCAGTCACTTAGTCAGTTAATTAGCAAGAGTTAGAGAGGACTGGCATGCCCACTCTCACTCTAGCACTCTCTTTCTCCCTCTCTCTGTCTCTAATAAATAAATGAATGAATAAAAATAAAATTTAAAAAAGTCTTTAGGGCTGGAGAGATGGCTTAGTGGTTAAGGCACATGTCTGCGAAGCCTAAGGACCCAGGTTCATTTCTCCCAGGTCTCACGTAAGCCAGATGCACATGGTGGCACATGCATCTGGAGTTCATTTGCAGTGGCTAGATGCCCTGGCATGCCCATTCTTTCTCTCTCTCTCTCTTGGTCTTTCTCTTTCTCCCTCTCTCTGTCTCTAATAAATAAATAAATAAATACAAATAAAATCTTTGAAAAACAGAGTTAGATTGGAGATCCACACCTTGTTCTTCTTACTCCCTCATACCTTAGTCAGGACATGCTTGTCTCCTGGTGAAAAGCAAACTCCCTGTGAAGGTTTAAACATAACTCTCAATTTACAAGGCCTAATTTGTCAACGCCACAGGAAGAAAGCCTCAGTGCTAAGCCAGGGCTGCCAGGTTATCTGTACACTTTGTCCAAAATGTTGAAGAGCACAAAAAGAGATGCATGCTTTAGTATTGATTAGTCTATTTAAAGATCTGAGACCTACACAGTTTGGAATGCTGAAGGAACAGGGACATAATTCCTTCTCTGAATCCCTGAATTGTTTGCATCCAGTAAGTCTGGCAACTGGCCCAAATATACACAGTACACTATCTCCCCCAATAGTGTAAATTAGAATATGTGTCTCCTAAGTAGGTAATTTGTCAGCTGGTTAGTTATAGCAAAATGCTAATGATTAAATGAAAATTGAATGTATCATTTTTGAACCGAACTCCCTTAAGAAGTATCATGTAATTATTCTCTACGAAACCTGCATCAACTACTCATCAAGCCACGGAGCTCTTCCTTCTGAACAGCAATCTGTCTGTGATTTGTCTCTACTAGATTTCACACATTTCTTAATTCATTTAACAGCTGCAATTGTTGTCAAAATGTTTTGGTTTCAAATGTAAATATTTTGTAACTATTGTTTTTTTTTTTTTCAAAACAATAAGGAAGAAATGTGTTAAAACAGCATGCAAACCTGCTCCTTCTTTCTTAGTAAATCACTGTTGCAGGACTGGACCTACCTCTGGGCTTACTGGAGTTCGCCCACAGCAAAAAGCACTGGTCCTCATCAGAGGATAAAATGTTACTTTGAGTTCAAGGACTCCTAACCTTAACTTAATAGATAGACCTAATCTAGACCTGGCTGTGGCCTGGATAAGTGGCCTCATTCCAAATTGGAGAAGGAAGGGATTTTCTTTAAAGCATTTGCATTTCTGAGCTTTTCAAGAACCTTGAGTGTTGTTATCATTTCAGTGCATATAGGAAAACAGTGTTTAAGGTAAAGGCTCTTAGCAAACAACAACCAGCATTCCAGGACCTCATCTGTATTGCGGTCCCACTACCTACCTTGTTGCTGGGCACCTGGCTGATAATGTGCCCTTGACACAGGAAGCTGTGTAACTGCAGAGCACAGGCTCTCAGTGTGACTCCCACTATCTCTGTATGAATCCTTGTATTAAAAGGGATGAACTTGACAGATTTGTCTGAAAAGTTTGATTTCAAGAAGAATTCAAGGTGACTGATACTGAAAGTTTTCATGTGAAAACTGAAGATGGGAAGGAGAAAGGCAGATCAGTGTAGGCTAACAGTGTTAGCATATAGCAGTATGGAATGCTGTCAGCTTCTGGAAGGTTTAGAGGGATTCACATGCCATGCCCAGTATTCCCTATGTAACCGTTTTGTTGTTGCTGTTCTGGGGATGGAACCCAGGGCTTTGTACTTAATTAGGCTAGGGATCTAACAGTAAAATACATCCCTAGCCTCAGACATTGTTCTTTTTTTTTTTTTTTTTTTAAGACAGGGTCATAGATCCAGCCCAAACTAGCCTTGCATAAACTGTAAGCCCTGAATAACCTCTAACTTGTGATTCTCCTACCTCTTTCTCTCAAGGACTGGACCTACAGGCTTGCCTCAACTCATTATGTGATCAATTTTTAATAGAATAGTAACATAGAATTTCTTTTGTTTCTGTGAGAGGAGAGAGGAAGAATGTATAATTTCCAAAACTTAATAAGGCTGTTTTTCTTTCTTTTATTTTGCAATCTCAGTGTTTATTTTTTGTGGTGTCTAATACTAGTCCATTCATAGAACAAAAAAAATTTCATATTCTTCTTCATTTCACCTCATCAAAACCAATGTAGCTATGTCACATAAAGTTTGACAGCACCTAGATAACCAAGAGTTCAGAACTACCCCTTGTGAGGAGTGGGCCATGTCCAGTGTGATCCATGACAATAGAGGATGGATGGCAGAGCTAGACTATCTGCTTCTGCTGGTTCTTGACCAGAAAGTATCACTAAGCCATCCAAGGCTCAGAGGAGCCAAGAAAATTCTTCTGAGAAAATGTACAATCAGTCCCCTGCAGATGACTTTTTATGCAATTTTAGGACATTATTAAGCCAAGATAGAGGATCTTTGGCTCCGAGTTACTTGCAGTGGGGTCTGCAAATGGAACTGATATTCTCCTCAAGTACAGCACAAAAGTAACAGGCATGAACAGAAACCACTCTAGAGATAGCAAGAACAGGAACTTTGGGGCTCAAGTATCAGTTGTTAGGAACCTTCTTGAATTATGAGCCTCAAGTATCAAATTTTTAGACTATTTTACACACTTAAATTTATTTAGATCCAAAGAAAGGTCTGGCTTCCATAGGCTCTGCCCACCAATACTTACTATGTTAGGAAATTTGGCCTGGAGAAAGGTGGCTTAGCAGTTAAGGCACTTGCCTTCAAAACCTAAGGACCCAGGTCCGGTTCTCTAGGTCCCACATAAGTCAGATGCACATGGTGGCACATGCGTCTGGAGTTCATTTGCAGTGGCTAGAGGTCCTGGAGTGCCCATTCTCTCTCTGTCTCTGTCTCTAATAAATAAGTAGCTGGGCGTGGTGGCGCACGCCTTTAATCCCAGCACTTGGGAGGCAGAGGTAGGAGAATCGCCGTGAGTTCGAGGCCACCCTGAGACTCCATAGTGAATTCCAGGTCAGCCTGGGCTAGAGTGAAACCCTACCTTGAAAAACCCAAAAAAAATTAAATAAATAAAAAATAAAAATAAAAATAAATAAATAAATAAATAAGTAAATATAAGTAAAGAAAAATAGAAAGGAAAATCCACAAATTGTAAAAAGCATATTCTATTAATTCATTTTGTATGACAATAAAATATCATTACTTGTAAGAGTAAATATCATATGTTAATTTGAGAAAAGGAATGTTAGTATGTTGTACAGTTTCAGGAATCTCCCCAAGTTCTGTGTTAACAAATGGCATCTGGATGCTCCTACCTACTCTGCATCCAGTCCACTCAGAGTCATTGTTTCAGGTGATGGAAATTGAGCCTGATGTGGACATTTATTATAAGAAGAAGAAAGAGTATATTAGTATTTTTTCATATAAATTTGTATTTTTCTCTTGAAAACATACTAAGTGTTCATATCATGAAATAAGTTGCAGGCTGAATGTGGTGGTACATACCTGGAACCCTGGCACTCAGGAGATTGAGGCAAAAGTGTCACAAATTTGAGGCCAGCCTGTGTTACATAGCAAGACTATGTAACCAAAATAAAATAAGTTGCTGACCTATAATTACACTTCTTATTGTTGCACCAAAATCTACTTATTTTGTTACACAAAATTCGCTTATCTATTTTACATTTCAGATGTTTATCTCAGTGAAGATGGTTTTGGCCTTTCAGACCCTCCAAAAGAGTCCTGAGAATTGAAGTGCAACTCTGACCCACTCTGTCCACACATACTGCCAATGCTCTGTGTTAGCCTGTGTATCAGTCAGCTTCTTGCTGCTGGCACAAATTCCTGACTGATATCAATGTGATAGTTTTGAGTAGATGTCCTCCAATAGATTCAGGAGTTTATTAAAGCTTGTAATTAGATCTCCAGTCACTTTGCTGGAGGAGGTGTGAGCATGGGTAGATCCCAGTGTTGAGCCCTAAAGTGTGTTTGGGGGTGGATCTGATTTCTAGTCTTAGAAATGCAGAATGCTGGAGTTCTGCCTGGGTTCCTGGAGTGTGATTGCTTGTGGTGCAGGTGGTGGCTTTTCTCTTTTTTGCCATGATGGAATGGCCCCTGTATCTGTAAGCTTCAAATAAATCCCATACCTCCTATAGAGTGTGCCTTGTTTGGAAGCTAATCCCTGCAACGTGAAGCTGTCTATGACAGAATTGGTACCAGATAGTGGGTTGTGGCTGGACAATGAATCTCACAATGTGAATTTTGGTCTTTTGGAGCTTTTATTTTGGAGGAATGGGCATGGACTTGGTACTTGCAACTGAAGATGCCTTCCAGAGTGGTAAGTCAACTTTTCTGGATTATTCTGGTGAAAGCTTGAAAATGTTAAGTGCGGATATAATTGTATTTGAAGGCTTTGTTTATGAACTTTCTAGGGCAAGGGAAAGATATCAGAGAACTTTGTTGGAACTGGGCTACTGGTATATGGGCAGGCTGTTTTCTGCTGCTCATGCCCAGACAGTTTGATCAAGGTTAAACTTTTAATGGTCTGATGTGCTTGTCTAAAGCTAGGGAACTGAGAACTTTAAGATTCAAAATTATAAAATCTCAAGAAAGTTTAAAATTACTGGCACTAAGACTGGTTGCTGACACTACTATTGTTAAGGAGATATTACAATGATTAAGAATGACCCAACTGTTTTATATTGAAACCATGGAAAAGATGCCTGAGGAAAAAAATGAATGGTAGATATGCAAACTCTTTTGAAGGGAGTTAACTGAAAGGAAGGAACCTGCTCTTCAAGGTCACAATTTATTTAGTGCCTGAATTAACAACATGGCTATTTTCTGCACACCTAGCATTGGTTTAAGAAGCATGAAAAATGTGTGGAGTAGTCATGAAGTGGACATAGTTCCAGGAGCCACTGCTGAGACATGACATGAGACAGGGTATGGTGATCCTGGATAAAGAGACTGGTAACACCATTGGAAGATGAGTTGTGGTTTGCACTGGAGACCCAAGGATATTTTGGATACACCAGGACTCTGCAAGGGCTACCATGGAGTGCTATTGGCTCAGGATGGAAGTTTTCCCTGGCTACTCAGTCAAGCTGGAGGGGCAGAACTGGAAAGTCTAGAGCCTGTCAGTCACTGATTATGATATTGGACTTGAACTATAGATGTTTGATGTTTGTTTGGTGGCTACTGAATTTGCATTGATCCAATCACTCCTTGTCATGCCTTATAGCTGTTGGAAATGTTTACTCTGTGTCATTATGTGTTGACAGTATATAACTCATTTTGATTTTATAAGAGACAGCTAAGAGACAGTCTTAAATCTCAGATGAGATTTGGGACTTTGGGACAATCTTAAGCTGGTAAAGACTATGATGACCTTTAAAGTTGTACTAAATACAATTTGCAACGTGAGATGCTTGTGACTTTATTGGGGGCCAGGGGTGGAATGTCATAATTTGAATGGATGTAACTCAATAGATTCGGTGGTTTATTAAAGCTTGTAACTAGATCTACAACCACCTTTCTGGAGTAGGTGTCACCATGGGCAGATCCTAGGATCCAGCCCTAAGGTGTGTTTGGGGGCGGATCTGATTTGTAGCCTAGGGAACGCAGAATGCTGGAGTTCTGCCTGGGTTCCTGGAGCGTGCCTGCTTGTGGTGTTGGTGGTGGGTTTTCTCTTTTTTTTGCTATTATGGAACTTCTCTGGAGCTAAAAGCTTCCAATAACTTCCACTCCTTCTATAAAGTATGCCTGGTTAGTTTATCCCAGCAACATGAAGCTGACTGTGGCAATAAGTTTAAAGGAGGAAGGTCTTAGTTCACTTACACAAGTTACAGTCCCTCATGGCCAGGAAGATATGGTGACGGGAACTTGAGGCACCTTAATGAGATGAGCGCTGCTGAGGCACCTGTTAATGTAAACATGCGTGAATTATGGGGTTTAACTGAACTACAGCCAATGCTCATGGTGTGTGGAAAGAGTAGGAAATTAATGGTTGTCTGTCTCCTTAGAGTTTCGTACTATCTTTGTCTTGTGATGCATTGGCAGAAGCTAACAAATGATCTGAAGCCCCCAAATTAGATATCCAACCATCCTCCAGTCTTAGGGTTCACAAAGCTGACAGGGCTGGAGAAATGGCTTAGCGGTTAAGAGGCATGCCTGCGAAGGCTAAGGACCCAGGTTCCATTTTCCACGTCCCATGTAAGCCAGATGCAGCACTGGACGGTGGTATTCTTGCAGCTTCCTTAGAAACCGATAGCATAAAATTTACAGGCGGGTGGAGAATCATTTATTCATTGAAGAACCCTCCCCACACTCAGCAAAGAATGTTTCCCAGAAAATTAATTGTAATTTCCCGAATGGTTTCAATATTACAATTTTTATTCTCTTATTCAATTGGGCTTTGTTAGAATGTTTTAGACTTTTCAGCATGAGTGATTGAACCTGGGGCTTTAAACAAGCTAGACAAGCACTCTGGAACTGATCTGTATATACCCAGGCCTGTATGTTCTTTTCTCTTTTTAAGGCACAGGAGCCACAGCATGTTGTTCAGACTGGCCTCAAAGACCTTCCACCGCAGCCTCTAGAGTAGGGGGTAGGGCAAGCACATAACACTGCACTCAGCTCCAGCTTTACATTTCTATCTACAAATACGCTTACAGAATAAACTGAAATTGAATTGGAGAAACTAGACTAAACCACAGGCCTCAGGAAATGTTTTGAAGACAAAAGGGAAGATTGCTTTTATGACTTTTTTCTTAACAAATATACTTTTCACTATGTTGGCCTCTTTTTACTGGCCCAGCCTCTGAGATTAAGAATGCCATTTCTTGTCTTCCTTTGTTCTGGACATTTTATTTTTTCCAGGTTTGAAAACCCACAGAACCTACTTTCACTCCCCAGTGTCTTAAATCTAGAACCAGGGATAATGACTAAGTTGCTTTTCAATAAAAGTTTTCCATTTGTCTGGCATTTGAAGTTCATTTTCTTTTGCTAAAAAAATGAATTTATGTAAAATTTCCAAATCTACACTTGAGGCCATTCCTTGGAACTACACACCCATGCCCACAGCTGCACAGTGCAATTCTGGCCTCCTTGGGGTTAGTCTTCAAAGAGTTACCTTTGGAAAGAACTCTAGAAAACACATATACAGACACATGCATCAGAATCTCCTTCTTGCTGGGTAAAAAATGCCCAGGGCAGAGTGTGTCAGGGTGACTAGATGCACACAGGTCCATTGGCTTCTTCCCTCACAGACAGTTCTAAGCAGTGGGCGTCCATCCTTGGCATCCCTAACCTAAGCCCTTCTCACCACTCTGTGCCTTCTCCAGGTGTTTCCTCCTGCCTAAAAGTAGACGTGGTAGCTTTCTGATGAGGCCAGGATGCCCCCACTAGTTACCCCAGAGGATGCCCAAACCAAGACAAATTAACCATACAATAAAGGAGAGAAAAACCGTAGAACAAAGTCCTTTTGTTTAAAGAATATATATATGTATTTCCCTTTTGTTCTAGCTAAGTGAATTTCTTAGAGGAACCTGAAAGAAATGGGAAAGGGTGCTGAAAAAGACATATGTGATTGAAATTAGCTGTTATCTTCAGGCTGCCACTGGATGGCACATGGGATAATAAATTAAATGAAGTAGAAACCACGACCTGAACTGGAAATGTGCTTTATGCCTCATGTAATTAATCTCTATTGAAACAGCTAAGGCATTTAATTTCTATTGCATGGATAATGAAAGGGGCATATAAGAATTAACTCTTAACCAGCAGAGAAGGTGCAACCTCTGTGCTTGAAAATGGACAGAGATTTTCCTGAGGACTCTTTAGATCTCTGGTCATCCACCATAGCTCCTTTCAGGTCTTGCCTCTTAACTATTTCTAGCCCATCTATAACTTTGGGACATCTCCTTTCATCAGGACATCTTAAGACTATCATCAAAGGCTGTGCATGTAGCTTAGGAAGTTGCTAACCACATAATCTTTCCCTTCCCAGAATGCCTTTCTCTCAATACTTGGAAAGGACTGAGAGAGGAGTTTCCTGAGTTATTATGTCTGAGACCTCCATGCTCCTCTGAAAATACTGGCATGGTAAAGTGGCCTTGGAAGAAGACAAAGACAGGAAAGACTCAGCATGGCGCCTCACCCTTACTGTAGATTCCTTTAGCACTTAACACAGTCCTACTAAAGACTTAGTAAGAGTATCCCTTGACTGTGAAAGATTCTGTTGAGAACCCTGATACCCATCTGCTGGGCCCCTCCACCAACTCCCCTGAAGGGTCCCCTTTGCTTTTGCCTACCCCCAGATTACAAGCCTGAGTCTCCTCATATCTTGGGTTCAAATAGTTGGGCAGAGGTAGGAGGATGAGGAGTTGAGTAATATTTCTGAAAAACAGAAAAGAATTTCCTGGGACAGTGCAATATAAATTCATATTTAGAAATTTCAGTAAAAGGTCATCTATTGAAAGGACACTGATTTTTGGAAAAATGTGTAAGTTATGCGGGCATGTGTCCTTTTACATAACCTTTGCTTCCCTTTGCCTTCCATCTTTGCCCAGGTTTTCCTTCTGTCATCTACAGGATGAACATACTCACTGCAGGGGACAGTGCACATGACACAGACCCCACCATCGTGGTGGAGCAAAGTAGAATCTTCAGGTGGAAGCAATAAAGAGGGAACACAGAGAAAGGGGTCCTAAAAGTGCTATCAATTATAGTGTAATCGTCCAAGCTATTAAGTACTGTGAGCTAAATAGAAAAGGCAAACATTGGGCAGCAGAGATGGCTTAGTGGTTAAGATGCCTGCCTGCAAAGCTTAAGGACTCGTATTCAACTCTCCAGGTCTCTTGTAAGCCAGACGCACAGTGACGCAAGTGCACAAGGTTGCACATGTGCACAAAGGGGCACCTGCTCCTGGAGTCCGAGTGCAGTGGCTGGAGGCCGGGGAGCAGCAATCCTCTCTCCTTCTCTCTCACTCTCTCACATGATAAAATAAAAGAAAATCAGCCATTGATGGTATTCTATGACAGCTTCATAGTCAGGAATCTGCATTTTAGCCTCAATTACTCTTTTGGCAGTCACCAGAGTGACTAGAATCACAATGTTCAGAGAACCCAGTCACACCTTCTTCCCATCTCGGCCTGCTCATCACCAACACTTTCAGACATGAGAAGTCTCTTTTCTAATCTTCCTTTATGGTACACCTCTCAGCTTCTGAGTGTCCATCATAGGCGACCATAGTACACTAACCCTGTTCTGAAAATGTCTAGGGTTCTACACTGTCTCTTCTACCAAGTCCAATTCCTCATCAGGTCATCTGATGTGCTTGCCCAATAATTTTCCTTTTCACTAGCTGCTAGAAAACCTAAATAAATGAATCTACACTAGGTGACCACTCATTGTAAAGATAATTCTTCATTAAAAGGAGAGCCTCCACATGTAGCATTGTTAGCATTGAGACTGGTTAACAAGGAAGAAAGACTGAGAGGAGAAAGAGAATATCTTTCCTATCTCACCTCTTAGTCATTTTACTTGCAAGCCACTTAGCCAAGATTTCCCCAGTCCTGGAAACACACTCTCCATCAGAAAGTAACCTATTAAGACAAGGCCCTTAACATGTCAGCCCTGTATTTTACTCATTATTAAATATGAGGGTGTTGAGATGATGTCTTACAAGGAATTATAGTCCCTGTTTTCTCTCTTCCCTTCCTCTCTTGGATCACTGGTGTGCTAGGAGCCAATACCATGCTGCCATGGCCCTCAAGCAGCTCCTCAGGACAGTTCTGTGATAAGGAACTGAGATTTTTTTTTTTTTTGCAGCCATGGCTGACATCTTGATCAGCAGGCCAGAGAAGCCCCTAAGTTGTCTACCTTCTCTTATGCAGGGAAGATTAGTACTCATGATTTTTCTTTAGACTTATCTATTTATTTGACAATTTTACACACACATATAATATATTCTGATCATATACAACCCCCATCATCCTCTCTTGTGTCTCCAACTCCAGGTGAACCTCTTCTTCCCAACTAGCCCCCCTTCAATTATAGCATTTTTGTAACTCATAATTTAATTATGTGAGCATAGATGGTTACCTACTGGTGCATGACAATTAACCAGTGGCTACACCACTGAAGAAAATGTTTCCCAGCAACCAATAGCTGCCAATAGTTCCTTATGGAGGGGTGGGGTTTCATAAATTCCCTCCCACTCCATGGCAGAATGTTGATGGACCCTGTCTGTGTAGGCCTTGTGCAGGTAACCGCAGCTGCTGTGACTTCATGAGTGCAAAGGTCATATCATGTCCAGAAGGTGGCATTCCACAGTACTCTACCCCTCCCTCCAATTCTTACATTCTTTTGCTCCAACTTTCACGTGTTCCCTGAGCCTGATAGGAGGTGATATAGATAACTCATTTAGGGTTGCGTACTTAATAGTCACTTACTCTCAGCAGTCTGACCAGTTATGAATCTGTGTGAACCTCTGCCCACTGCATAAAGAAATTTCTCTGATCCAAGTCAAGAGCAGCACTTATCTATGAGCATTAACACAGATATTTAGAAGACAGTCTGCTGGGCACAGCATGTACATTCAACTAAAAACAGTAGTAGCTTCTTCCCATGGCCAATGACTCCTGACATGCACAGATGGTAAGTATAAATGGTTACTGCTTTAAGTTGCTACTGTCATTATATTTCCAGATAACTAATAAAATATTAAAAATTGTATATAATGTATATAAAGCCACAAAATTTCATGAATGAATTTTATTTGTTTATGGAATGAGCAAATATTAATGCTACTTTTAGACAATATATTTAGTTATCTTTTTTGGCTTTTTTTAACTCTTTAAATTTTTTTATTATTGACAAACTCTATAATTATAGACAATAAACCAGAATTCTCTCCCTCCTCACTTTCCCCTTCACAACTCCACTCTCCATCACATCTCCTCCCCCTCTCAATCAGCCTCTCTTTTATTCTGATGTCATCAGCTTTTCCTCCTACTATGCTGGTCTTGTATAGGTAATACCAGACACTGTGAGGTCATGGGTATCCAGGCCATTTTGTGTCTGGAAGAGGGTCTTATAAGGAGTCTTACCCTTCCTTTGGCTTTTATATTCTTCCTGTCACCTCTTCTACAATGGACCCTGAACCTTGGAAGGTGTGATAGAGATGTTTCAGTGCTGAGCACGCCTCTGTCACTTCTCAGCACTATATTGCCTTTTGAGTCATCCCCGAGGATGTCATGTTGTATTGCCATTAATTTTGAATTTCTTTTAAAATATGTATGTATGTATGCTTACTATTTATAAACAATAAAAGCCAGCAAAATTGTATTACAATAAAATGAACTTGTAATAGAGAAAATTAGACTAATTATAGTAACTTACATTCTACTGACATGTAATTCATAAAGGTTTATTCTCATTCACTTGGCTGGTAAATTTCAGAACAGTTGGAGGCACTAATCATGCTTTTGACTTCATTTGAGCATCGGTCTTTATAATTGAATTATCATTTTCCACCTTTTGGTTTCTGTGTATTTCGTTATTGAGACTGACGAATCTAATTATCCCAAATTTGCTGGAAATAAGGAATCTGCAGTAAAAATAAGTGGAGTCAGGAACTGGTGGGAACAAGGGTATCCCACTCCATGGATAAGGGTACTGCAGCCAAAGACTCCAGCTGTGCTCACCCACAGCGACCCTGGACTATAGTTCCCTCCAGCAGCATATTCTGAGTCCTTTGTTCCTTAAGTGAATGTATTCACCTACATTTCTGGTTTGCAGAATCAGGGGTGCAGCAACTGAACAAACAGTAATATACTTGATATTTATCCAAAGCATAGCACTCAAACAACAATAGAAACTGATCATCTCACTCAGTTCCTAAGTGTCCAAAGATTTGGCTCAGCTGGTCTCAGGATTGGAATCAAGATGTAGACAGCGGATGGCCTGACAGTCATTGATCCATTTTCAGGCTAGCTCACACACATGGTCATGAGCAGGAGACCTCAGCTCTGGACCATCTGGCACTCTCTGTAGGGTGGTTTAGTGTATCACGAACATGCCACAAACTTTCTACAAGCAATCCAGGGAAGCGTGCAGAGATACTGCTGTTTCATGACCTACTGTCAGACATTGCAACCCATGACTTCTGTGATGTCCTTCAGTTTGCACAGAGCGTGCAGCTTTGCAGTAAGAAGGAAATCCACTTATCTTAGTCTGAGTCACTTACAAAATGCACAGCCAATTTTTCATTTCATCATCATTAGAAATACAAGTAACGTAAAGGTATTAAATCAATCTTAAATTGTTTATTCAAAGCTAAGAAAATCCATGATCCTGACGTCTTTAATTATTTTTAAAGCTTCTTGGAAAAGCTAAAACTCCTTGTTTTGAAATTTCTAGTTTATTACACTGATAATTACAGTCCAACAATATACCTCACTAACTATACCTTCAAAACACAAGGGAAAGAAAAGAAAGATAGAAAATATACACTAGTCTTGGAAACAATTAGAGATGCTTTCCTCACGTACAGCAGGGATGACTCAGGTAAACTCTGTACTGTTAAACAGTGCTATGATGATAGTAAGTCATGGTAGAATTATTGTGTGCTTCTCAGTCAAATGGACATAGGAAGGAATCCTTAATTATGTTTAACCTTGATCAAGTAACTTTAACTCCTTGACCTTCCACTGTCTAGCAAATGATACCTATTTTTCAGGTAAATTAGAAGAATAAGAAAGGATTTTAGTAACATTCCTACTGTAAGTTCTGCTATTTTTAGGGGCTCAGAAAGGCAGCTTTATTGTCATTTGTACAATAACATCTATGAGCATTTTGGCATATGTTACATTCTAGATTTAAATCACAGTTAAAATGTGTGTTGGAATTTGCTTTCAGTGAAATCCTTTGTTAGCTTTTATTTGAAAATAGAATCTTTCTGTAGGAAAGCAATGACCTTGAAGTGACCAAGGGGTTGGTCTAGCCGTTTTAATATTAAGTTGACCTTGAGTGGGGTAGAACTCACCTATTCAAGGAACAGTACCTATGGATCTTCATGAAAGAAGAGGAAAAAGAAAGTGTTCTAGCCTTTTATTCTATCCCTTTGAATCCAGCTATAGGTGGTGAAGAGGCCAGAGATAATAAACAAGGATACCTGCTTAGATACAAGGTTATTTGTCTAGCAGAGGGCTTTGACATCATGTAATACAGTATTTGCTTTGTTAATAGGCTTCATTCATATGCTGGTAAAGGTTCTGCTCCTGATGGAGAGGGATACCTTTAAAATTAATATAAAGGGCAGCTGTAAGTTTTCATTTAGTATAGTCTGATCACCCCAATGTGTCTGCAATTTATCATATATTTATCTCTGGTCACACTGGCCCAGTAGAAAATTAGAGAACACACCATTCTCTTACATAGAACACACATGCATTTTGCTTTTAATCCATGCTTATCCTAACAGTTCAAGGAATAAATTAAATTTAGAGTGCAGTTTTCATAGTGGCACATGCAGTGATGTCCTGTAGTTCCACCCCTTCATTTTATCCATGAGAAAATGGCTGTGAAGAGAAGGGATGTCTTCTGAGCCCACACAGCTCCAGAGAAGGAAGTTGGTGGTAGGCCCATGTCTGCTGATTCCTTACTGTATATCAACACTGGGTGAAAGGGGACAAGGTTCTACATGAGGGTCTTCTCCTTCTTATCCACTCTACTCTCTCTTTTGAATGGATTTAATCATCCTGTCAACTTTTCTGTAGAGTAACAGTTATCATTTATTGAAAGGCTTTGGACAGTAATTTCTTTCTTCTCCTTCTATATAGGCTGCACTTATCTCCTCTCATGACAAGTCCATCACAGTGAAGTCATATCCCATGTCTATTACCTCCTTCCTCCAGCCCCACCTGAGAAATACCCTCAGCAATTTCACATACTCAGTCCCATTGCATGGGTCTTACCTGGGCAAGACACAGTGCCAAATGGTAAAGGAGCCAAGAGCCCTGCACTCCTGGTGGACTTTGGGACATTGCAGGTGTTTCTCCCCCAAGCTTTTGTGATCTACTTCACAGAGCCACTTGACCCTCAGTACCCCCAGAACAATCTTCTGTTGCACCTTGATCACTAAGTCTTGGTTTAAAACTAAAATCAGATTTCTGAGCACTATCTCCAGCCCTGAATTAGAATTACTTCACTAAAAAATCTTAAATCCAGGTGACTCTTAGGCACACCACAATCTACAACCTATATGCCCATAAAAATCAATGATTAGTCTTCTGCCACATGCATTATTTTATTATTTGTCTTTTTATGAGTAAAAAAAAATATATCTTACACATTGTGCTGCTGACTTCTTAATAATAGCACCTCTAATTTTTCAATTGTCTCCCTGTCCTGCAGCACCCAGAACCACTTACTGAATAGATTAGCCTTTCAACTTATTAAATCACAGTCTAGTGAAATACGAAGTGAAATTATGCCTTCTTGAAACATGTTTTCCCCAGGAAAGCAGAAGAGGAAACTTTAATTCTTATAATTTTTGAAAATCCTTTCTAAGGAGTGCTTTGCCATACTGTCTTCCAGATATAAACTGGCTGTGGTATTCATGACCTCATAGTGCCCACACTGCCTCCACAAAAACTGCATATTTTTAGGGAAAAAATGATAACATCAAAAAAAAAATAGAAGAGAAACTAATTGAAAAGAAGACATTTGGTGGAGGCTGGATTCATGAGAGAGGAAAGAGAGAGTGGTGGGAGGGGATTATGGCCATGGTAGATTATCTATGTGTATGAAGGCTATCAGCAAAATGTTAAAACAACAAAGCTTTCCTAGAGTTGTCAAGCTTGATTTAAAGATCTTTGAGAACATGAAAGACACTATTGTGGCCCTAACATCCCTGTTTTGTCTTCCCTTCTCTTCCTGACTACTCTGGGTTTATTGGAAATCCGGATTCCTTATACTGGGCCTGTGAGCTTCATCCTCAGCTGAGAATGGTCTAACTGTAGAATAGGGGGTGTGACTTTAGGCTTAGTCCCATCAGCAAGATCCCATCCACTGACCTCAGATTATTCAGGGGTGTGTGGGAGCCAGTTGGAGCTAGGGAACCTGTGAAACCTTCTTCATAGGAAGGAGAAAGTAGGTAAGCTTGGTGGCAGACATCAGCCTCAACACAAGACATATGCTGTGGAAGGCAGCCCAGAGATGGAGAGAAATAGAGTCCCTACTGGTCTCAGTGGGTAGATGAACCCAACCATCCCTCTATCTTTGGCTTTTCTAGTTACATTACATGGGGCTGATTATTTAAGTCACTTTGATCGGTGTGCTTTGTTATATGTAACCGGAAGCTTCCAGAGCATCAAGGCCTATGTTGACCCTCTCCACCACTATATCTTAAAAGCCCAGTATGGTATGTAATGCAAAGTAGTTAAGGAAATTTTTTTTTAGTGAATAAATAAACATGAATCATGCCTTCCCATTTTGTGAGCTTACTGAATGGGATACTCTCAGAAAATGTGGCAAACACACTACTCAACTTGTGGTGTCCAGAAGACTAAGCTATGCATTCAATAGGGGAGTCCATGCTCCATGGTCTGGGCCAATGTCTGGGGAGATTTCAAATAAGGAAGACAAAGCGATTTGGGCTTGCTGGTTTCCTGAGATAATTCATACCCTGTGCTGGGTGGGGTCACATAAATGTTCCCAGTTAATGTCATAGAACAAACAAATATATCGCAAGAGTGATTGTCACATGCAACACTACGTGAGGACATTGTCAAGCTCAGGGTGTGGTCCTTTATCTCATGCCACAATTTGGTGATGGTGCTTAGGGAACCTGACAGGCTCCCCGACCTTGCTGGAGGCTGGAGGGAAAGGACAGCATCAAAGAAGTCTGAAGCTCCTGAAACCTTGCAGTGGGCACTCCATCATTCCCGGTCTCAAGGTCACTCAAGGGGAAGCACCGGCCTCGGCCCCAGAGGGAGAAGCAGTGGTTGACAATCACACTGCTTTGCCTCTTGCTTTGATTGGAGCTTGTGTTCCGTTTCCGTGACCGCCATGTGAGCATTACGCCTGTTGCCCTGCTGGAGGGTTTTCAGCCTCTGTGAGGATTATTTCACTTGACAAGGGGGCCTGCTCTAATGGGAAGCATTGTCACATCTCTTTACATCTTCTTTCTGAGCTCACAGAGGTAGATTTCATTAACCTGCTTTCCGTGCCAGTTTCCCCAGATTTTCCCTCCAGCAGCCCCTTTGATACACAGAGAGCTTGAATCGGTCACATTGCTCCCTGCCTAGGTGGATTTCCAGCAGCAGCTGAGTGAGCTGCTCAATACCCAACCGCGTGGGGCATGGGGCTCCTCCGAAGTCAGCTGCTCCGTAAGTGTAGACAGTACTGGTAGGGATGTCATCAGCCCAGTTTCATGCTTAGCCCTGCAACAGGCTGGGTTGTGAGTATGATGCTGCTGCACTTGGCAGAGGCTCTGATGTCCCTGTAGTGAGCAGGCAGAGCAGCTTGGCATTCCATCCCAGCGGTGGTATCCAGGGCCTGAGAACTCCCTCAGCACTGAGAGACAGCCTCCGGGTTAGGACATCAACACTGAGTGATGGCACAGGGAGAGGATAAGGAAAGGAAGAGAGCGAGGTGAGAGGGGGAGGAAAGAGGAAGGGAAGAGGGAAAGAAGGCAAGTGTCTTGTAGAGAGCCTCTTCTGCTTCCTTTTGTCTGTCATTTCTCAGCATCTTTTGGCCCAGGTTTACTTCCCAGCCTGGGTCCTGGGCTACCAGAGTGCTATCATTGAAGCTGTGGACTAGCATTGGTCTTAGTTAGACAGGACCCTGATCCTGGGGCATTGTGAGGGTTGACAGGAACATTAGGGTTAAAATGGAATAGGCTAGGCATGGTGGTGTGTGCCTTTAATCCCAGCACTTGGGAGGCAGAGGTAGGAGGATCACTGTGATTTCAAAGCCTGCCTGAAGTCTCATAGTAAATTCCAGGTCAGCCTGGGCTAGAGTGAGACACTACCTTGAGAAAAAAAAAAAAAGAAAGAAATGGACAGGGACACCAGGGAAGAGAAATAGGAAAGTTTGCTAGTATATGATGGGGATGATGCCTAGATAAGAGGAAGGACAGGCTTCTGGAAAAACAACAAAGCTGGTTTTGGCAGCTTGCAGAGCCCCTCTGGAGGAGCATGCTGAAGGCACAGTGGCTTTATCCTGTTGAACCTTCTCAGCTTCACAGGTATCTAAGCCTGTTACAATTCCTGCAGCTGATGCATCTAATTGCCACAGACTGAATTGTGGGTAAGCGACTTCTAGGAAAGCTCCAACCTTTGCCAAGAAAGTGATTACTCAGGATCATTCACCGGGGGTGGGCAAGGGAAGAAGAAATGGTAGAACAAGCTTATAAGACAAGATACTAGAGGCAGCCCTTATCACCTTTGACCCTTAACTCAGCCCACTCTTTACTCTGGAGGATGTACATCCATTCCACTTTCCTTTCTCTCACATTAAATGTATTTTTTCTTGCTCTATGTGTGCCTCATTGTGCGAACTCTTCTTCAGGAGTGCAAGACCTGAGACTGTTGCCACAGTTAGATTGGAGGGAGTTCAGGAAGGAGGCTTATCTCCCCATCCTGGGGCTCCCACACACCTGTAGACTTTCAGCCTCCCTCCTATCCTCACCAAGTTGTTCCCCTTTGGATTTCTCTTAGGAATCCTGCTGCTTTGCTGGCTGGAGTCTGCTGAGGCTCCCCAAACCACGCTGTTGCAGCATGGCCCAGCTCCAAGTTGGCCCTCTACCTTGTCACTCATGTGACCCTGCTCCTGGGATCACGCGGGTGCAAACGACCCTGCTCCTAGGATCACGTGGGTGCAAACTGTGAGAACCGCTGCCAATCTCAACATCGTTATTACAGGTTGAGGAATGATGTCTTGGACCCAAATCTGGCCTAGTCTCCTGTCTCACAGATCAGTAGTTCTGCCTTCAGAAATGCATGGCTGTTTGTTGTGATTCCAGCCAAGAACCTTCCTTGCAGGACTCTGAGCTGGGCCTGAACAGGACAAAAGTCCTCAACACCCATCAGGGCCTGCATCACCCCCACCCAGTCCTTGAGTCTCTCTGGCCTGGTAGCTGGGCCCTGGAAATCCCCGGCATGAGGGGATCCCTGCCTGGCTTGGGGTTCCCTGCTTATCCCCATGCCCATTTCCTGCAGGGTGATTGTGTGAGTCCCTCAGCCCTCCCACCTCCTCAATCTTCAGTGGTATCCTACTGTTCACAGAAGGAAAAGGAATTAAAAAAATGAAATCAGAGAAGTTTTAAATGTCTATCAATTCAAATCAAAAGCAGATGCAGGGATGGAGAGATTGCTTAGTGGTTAATTGTGCTTGCACACAAAGCCTAATGGATTTGATTCTCTAGTACCCCACATAAAGCCAGATGCAAAATGTTGCACATGCACCTGGAGTTCATTTGCAGGGATAAGAGGCACACCCGTCCCTCCTCTCATTCTCTCTCTGCTTACAAATAAATAAATGCAAATATTCAAAATATATTTTTTAAACTTTTTGTTCATTTATTTGAGAGAGAGAAAGAAGAAGAGAAATTGCCAGGACCTCCAGCTGTTGCAAATGAGCTTCAGACACATGTGCCACCTTGTGCATTTGGCTTATGTGTGTCCTAGAGAATCAAACCTGGGTCCTTTGGCTTTTCAGGCATGTACCTTAACTGCTAAGCCATCTTTCCAGCCCTCAAAAAATATTTTATAAAGTAGATGCACCTATGAAGTAAAACTATCAAGTTCTTTCTAATTTTATTAAGAAAAATATCTAAAAATGTAGATACAATATAGATTTATACAGAGTATTTACATATATATATGAACATTATAGTTATAAACAGTTATATATTTGGATTAACTTTAATAGTAGTAATACTAAAATTAAAGATCTTAATTAAATTTGGTTAAACTTAGGTCTTAAATAATTAATGTACTGGAAGAAAACTAGTAAAGTGAAATGTAAAAGAAACCCTTAAAAAGCTTATGAACAATGGGCTGAGGATGAATCTTAGTGTGAGCACTTTCATATCATGTTCCAGGCCCTGTGTTCAGTCCCCAGCATTGAAAAAAATATAAGTAAATGAACAAACAAACAAAGAAACACATTTTATGAAAGAATGACTTCTAGGGAAGACGTCAGTGGGATTGGTAGAAGTTGTTGCAAATGGTAAAGGAATAGACTGTCTTGTACTACTTAGATGGTTCCAGAGGACTTGAAAGGAGTGAAAGTCACTCATCAAATTAATCAGGGGAATAGAGGGTATGTGAGAAGAGTAACACCCTCTGCCAAGGAAGATTTATCTAAGAGTACCCAGACAATTAGATAGTAGGAAGCCTAGGAAGGTGATATGTAATATTAATAGATGAAGCAAAAAAAACATGCAATTAACAGTAAAAAATTCATTCCAGATTTTTTAAGCCAGTATAATAAGAATAGAGAAATGAATCATTAACACGATAAACAGTCATCAAACAAGACAAACCTCTAATTTAAAAGTCAGCATCGTGGTGCTGTTCCTAAATCAAACATAAGCCACACAAAAAAGCTCTTTACATTCAACATTGTCATTACGGACATTTTAGTCATTGTAATGTGATAAACTAAATCTAGACTAAAAGGGGAAAATACATTTATCAATTTGTATGCCAGCCTTTCTGAAGGGTCAAGAATGGAGCATTTTCATACTCAGGGGTTGATGCTGTGAGGATGTACTTCTGGAAGATAGTTTGAAAGTGCTATCCAAAACCTCACACATACATATGAAATTCTTCAAGATAGACAAAAGTATATGTGCGTGAGTGAAAATGATGTATTTTCAATATTTACATAGGTAGAAAGTACTATTATTTGGCTCCTTTCCAAGTTCATGAATATTTTTTCTTGAAATGAATATGACTCTTTTTAGTTTTAGTTTTTATAATTTCACATAAAGTCTTAAGTAAGCACTCACTATATACTTAAAATATATTACTTTTACATGCAGGAGTGAATACCTGAGTTAGGTGAGAAGAAAGCACGTGGAGCAGGTCCTGCAAGGAACTCTAACATGTCAGCTCTGAAGTCCTCCTGTGAGTTTCTTTCACTCATTACTTTTTATTTTTTAATTTTTGACAACTTCCACAATTATAGACAATAAGCCATGATAATTTCCTCCCACCACTACAATCTCCCCCCTCCCAAATCTACCCTCCATTAAACCCCTTTTTATTTCAATTAGTCTCTCTTCTATTTTAATGCCATCATTTTATTTCTCCTCTTCAGGTCCTGCATAGTTAGTATCAGGCTCTGTGAGGTCATGAATATCAAGGCCATTTTGTGTCTAAGAGACAGCACCATAAGCAGTACTCCCCTCCATTTGGCTGTTACATTCTTTCTGTCACCTCTTTCATAATGGTCCCTGAGCCTTGAAGGGTGTGATAGAGATGTCTCACTTAGTGCTGAATACTCCACTATCATTTCTCAGCACTCTGGTGAGGTTTGGGAGCCCATTGGTCACTGGCAACTGAAAAAAGAAGCTTCTCTAGCCAAAAGTGAGAGTAGCATTAATATGTAGGCATAAGCACAAGTGTTTAGAGGGCAGTTTGATGTGCATGATATATCCATTTAGCCAGAAAACTGTAGTTGTTACTCCCCTAGGGCTTATGACTTCCCTAAACATAGACTTTTTATTTTAGGCAGCCAAGCCAAAGGCTTATTCCAAGGCCTCTGATGTGAGCCTTTTGAGCCATGTTGGAAGGAGGTTCACTGTACAATTCAATGAAAAGAATAGCCTCTGGGGTTGAAGAGATGGCTTAGCAGTTAAGATGTTGCCTGAGAAGCCTGAGGACCCACGTTTGATTCTTCAGATCCAATGTTAGCCACATGCACAAAGGGGAGGGAAGAGCAAGGTGGCACATGCCCACTAGGTGGTGAAAGCATCTGTATTTCAATCACAGTGACTGAGGCTCTGGTGTGCCAATTCTCTCTCTCTAAAAAAAAAAAAAAAAAAAAAAAAGCAGCCTCTGGAATAGGTAGAAAGTCTGTCAGTTCTACATAAGTCCAGCAGGAAAGTCAGGTAGGCATGAGTAGGCATGAGTTCCAGGCTTTGGGAGAAAGAGGGGAAGTAAAGATACACAACAGAAGACCCCCAAAGAACCCATGTACACAGTTGGTCACTACCTGAGAGGGTTTACTAGATGTGTGGGGACCCGTAGGCCCTATTTCTTAGCTAACTTCAGCATTACAACCCTCACAGGTATGACTCAACTTCTGTGGGTAACTCAGGTCCCTGAGGAAGTCTCTTTAGAGGATATTGGTTTTGCATATCTTAGTGTCCCATCTACGGGTGAAATTTAGAAAGAAAGAAGAATTCACTAGGACTTACCTTCTGAACTTATGTTATATTCACCAGAGTCATTTTGTAAATCACCTATATACATGAAGACAGTTGTGATACAATTAGAAAGCAAAGTGATCTTACAAGTTTTTTTCCCCCAAATTATAAACATTATCTCTGAAGCATATAAAATAAAATGAAGTAGCACTATCTCTAATCTTTGGGTATTGAAGAGGATTTTTCTTTATTAGTTTTGTACTCAGTGAATACAGTCAAGTTGGTACCATTGTTAGCCTCCTCCCTGTCCTCCCCGCTCTGCAGGGAATCGCCTAGTTGGGGAATATGGGTCGTACATTGTGGGTTAGTCATTAGTTATGGGTAGGAGGCAATGTCTCTGTGTATCATAACCCAACGTGTGGCTCTGACATTCTTTCCGCCCCCTCTTCCACAAATTTCCCTGAGCCACGTTGGGTTCATTTTAGGTCTGCTTCAGTAATGAGGTCTTGGGAGCTTCTGTGTCTCTGGATATCTGGTTTGGTAGGAGTCGATTGTTCTCTGTATCTATCTCTTCACCCTTGTGTTGGTACCAGGTTCACCCCCAAAACAGCACTCTTGCTTGTTTCTCCACTTATTCTTAGTTTCAGCTGGGGCCGTTTTGAGATATGATGGGGTGGTTCTCTCCTTAGGATCTGCGTCTATCTGAAAAAGAGAAGCAAATTCTCTGAGGGAGAGTAAAGGTAGAACCAGATAAATGGGATAGCCTTTGTTTTTTTTAGAGATAATTGAATAGGTGTAGGCCCTCTTGTAGCCCACAATTGGTGGGAGCTTGATAATGGTGAGTGGGCTCATTTTTGAATATGATTCTGACTTGTTTCCCAGCTCCAGTTATGGGTTCTATTCCACTGAGCAGATCAGTTACCAAATCAAGATCAGCTGGTTTCCCACCATGGCTGTGTACCACTATTGCACTTGTACGAGCATCACATCAGGTTGTTTGCTGCTAAGTAGGTTAGACCATGTGGTGGTTTGATTCAGGTGTCCCCATAAACTTAGACCTTCTGAACGCTAGGTTTCTAGCTGATGGAGATTTGGGAATTAATGCCTCCTGGAGGAAGTCTATTGTTGGGGTGGGCTTATGGGTGTTATGGCTAGTTTCCCCTTGCCAGTATTAGACACACTCTCCTGTTGTTATGGTCCACCTTATATTGGCCAGGGGGGTGATGTCCACCCTCTGCTCATGCCATTGTTTTCCCTGTCATATCATGGAGCTTCCCCCTTGAGCCTGTAAGCCAAAATAAACCTCTTTGTTTCCTCACTAGCTGCTCTTGGTTGGGTGATTTCTACCAGCAATGTGAACCTGACTGAAACAGACCATGATTTTCTTGGACAGATATTGGTCATTTTACCCCAGTCACTCATGTAGCACCTTCTGGCACTAGATGTGCTGCCTGGGGACTGACTATTTTCTAGCTTCCAGCCATGCCACTCCATGTTATGTACCAACAACATATGGTGTCTTCAGCAGCAGGGTCTTACCACTAACCTTTAGTGGGTCATCAAGTACTCTGGCAGAAATCTGTCTTCTTTTGGGAAACCTTGTAGGTCTCTCTGATCAAGAGCTCATTATGGATGATAGCCACATGCTGGTACTGGGAGTTACAGCTCAGTGCCCAAGAAGAGAAGGAAGAAAAAGATAAGTAATATGAAAGAGATAGAGAGAAGAGAGAGAGAGAGAGAGAGAGAGAGAGAGAGAGAGAGAGAGAGAAACAGGAGAAGATTAAGATCAGTCTTCATCATACCCTCTCCAGAGCCTTGTGATTCAGGTGTTCCCTCTAAGTACCTTGTGAAGATTCAATCATTTGGTCTGTCTTTTAGGATGTAGAATTTTATGGTACCATTGCCATTTGGGTCCAATTTTGTGTCTCCCACCCACTCCCTTATCCTCCCCACCTGCCCTATTGTCTGGTCCTTGAGATGCTTGCTAGGTATGTTGGCATCTCGGGTAGATTCATGTTAGGAGCTGTAGATGAGTGAGACTATGTGGTGATTATCTTTCTGTGATTGGGTGAGTTTGCTGAGAATGATCTGTTAGAGGTTCAACCATTTTTTCTTTAAATTTCATTGTGCCGTTTTTCCTTACTGCTGTGTAGAATTCCATTGTGTTCTCATACAGAACAAATGTATTCCTATGAATAATAAAACTACAGTGGCAGTTTGCTTTAAAGTGATAAATTATCTCTCCATTCATTGGTCCAAACAGTTAGCTTCATTAGTAGACATAATAGCAAGAGATGCTACCGCGTCTTCCTCCTCTTTGAATTTCGACCTTCAATCACTTATCAAAATTGTTCATGTTCACCTGCAAACATGTACAGTGAAGTTGCAGAGGTTTCATTGGGGTGAAGTTGCAGAGGTTTCATTGGGGTGAGGTTTTCCAAATAAGCTCAAAGTGAATATCCAGGCGTAATAAAGCAGGCCATGCAGTTGTAGAAATGTATGTCTGATCTGTCCCGACCAGCTGAGCATGTTTGGCCTATTCATATTCCAGGCTCTACTGGCATGTTTTATGTGTCCTATGTGCTCCCTCATGTCCCTCCAGTCCTCCTAGTTCCTCCTTAGATGTGTCGGTTCATTGATTTTCTTGTTTTATTTTTAGTACTGGAGACTAAATCCAGTGCATGCTAATCACATGCTACTCCTGAGCTGCACTCCATCACAGCCTCCTATCATCTCAGCCCTACCCCTATCAACCAGTGTTCTTTTCCATTAAGTCTCAAAGTATGGTGTGAAGACTTTTTAGAATACCTGAGGTCCTTCCACAAATAGCTGAGAGTTCAAAGCTGTGTTTTATTTAAGCGTGTATTTGTGTGTGCAAACACGCATATGTGTGCATGTTTGTGTGGAGACCAGAGGACAACCTCAAGGGTCATTCCTCAGGAACTCTGTTCATCTTCGTTTTTTTAATTTGAGAATATCTCATTTGCCTAGAGTTTGTAAATTCTGCTTGACTGGCAGGTCAGTGAGTCCCAGAGGTCCTCCCATCTGCTTCCCCAGCACTGGGGTAGGCACACACCACCATGCCCAGCATTTTTATTAGGATACTCGAGGTTGAACTCAGGTTCTCATTGTTGTGAGGCAAGCACTTTACAGGCTGAGCTATCTCCCTAGTTCATAATAACAATTAGATCACAGTCTCTGTTGTAGTTACCTTCTCATTGCTGGGACAAAATACTGATGGGAGGAAAGGGTTTATTTTGGATTACTGCCTTGAGGGGAAATTTCATCATGGTAAGGGAAGAATGGCAGAGTAGAAGCTGGGCATCAGGTCTTGCCACAGCAGCTGGGAAGAAGCAGCAAGAGTGAGCTGAGTTGCTACTGGCAGGGGAAGCTAGGATGTTACAGCCCTAAGCCAGCTCCCAGCCACACACCCACCCCAGCAAAGCTCTATCTCCTAAGTTTCCACCAACTGGGTACTCAGTGCATTTCATTTTAATATTCTGCTTGAGAAAATATAAAGTATGCAAAAACACTTTAGATGCTTACCACAGATGACAAATGCCTCAGAGTAAAATTTTACAATGAATGGTTTGTGCTCCTATGTTGAAGTTCATAAGACTATATTCATGCAGTTACACTCATATCCATTAGTCTCCTCTGAGTGGATCTTTCTTCTCTGCTTTTTCTTTTTAATAATATGCATTGGTCATTTGGAAAACATTAGTTCATGAATTATGCAAGACTTACAAGAGTTTTCACAATTACCTGAGTGAGGCCTTAAAATGCTTCAAGTTTCCATCCTTTGAATATGTATGTTGCTCAAGTTTCCTCATATGCACCAATCCAAACAATGTACAATAGACTAAAAGCTAAATCAGATGATCTTCTAATGGTAAATTTGAGACAGACAAAAAATAAAACACATGTGAGTATCTACAGGTCCTTCCTAATGCTTAAGATGGTGGTATGTGGTATGGTTATTAGAATGTCAAGTCTTATCTCACCTGTGGACTTTATTCACTTGCAGTACACATTTGGTTCTCCATTCTCACCTAGAACCATGCTTTCTAACTTCACAGTACATGCAGATGTCTTGGGGAAACTGCAAATTTTGGTCCAGTGTGTGTGTGTGTGTGTGTGTGTGTTTGCGCATGCACGCATGTGGGCATGTGTGCACTCCAACTTTTCTGGCATGCTCCATGAAGGTTCCAATACCACTATTTGTAGGTAGGTAGATATTGGGGTTGGGAGTAATTGAAGTATAGACCCCTCCTCCTGTTTTACTGAGAACATTAGATAGGAAAACATTGTAATTGTCCCTAGATAGGATTTAAAATATCATGAAAGGGAAGAGTCACTTCCTCTGGCCCTAGGTGGAGGCTAAGTTATCCCTCTTAAGAGTTAATCCAATAGAGCCTGACAATCAATCACTTGTCAATCGCTCCATTCCCAAGACATGCTAAGGAGATGGGAAAAATAGCTAACCCTTACAGAAATAATGTATCCTTCTAGCAGAAGCTCCTCTCTCTCTCTCTCTCTCTCTCTCTCTTTTTTTTTTTTTTTTTTTTTTTTTTCAAGGTAGGGTCTCAATCTAGCTCAGGCTGACCTGGAATTCACTATGTAGTCTCAGGGTGGCTTTGAACTCATGGTGATCCTCCTACCTCTGCCTCCTGAGTGCTGGGATAAAAGGCTTGTGCCACCATACCTGGCTCAGAAGCTCCACTCTTGGTTTGGTTGTTTAGGCTTAGAATTATAAAATCTTCTCTGAGTTCCAAGTCAGTGTTGTCGTTACCTTTGTGTTGCTGAGATAAAACACCCAGCCAAAAGCAGCTAACGGGAGGAGATGGTTTGTTTTGGCTTACAATTTGAAAGGGAAGCCTCCTGATGGCAGGAAAAAGATGGGAAAGCAGAGGCTGAAAATATGTCCTGAAACTTTGGGGTTTTTACACCTTTTATTAATAAATCTACTATGCCTGTAGTCCTCATTGTCTGCTCTTCTTCCTGTATCTAGTTTTTCATGGTCAGGAGACACTGGATTCCACAATATGAAGATCTACAATACTTTAGTGCACCCCACCTTAAATTAAAAGACCCTGCTCATGATTCACATGGTCTTCAGCACTTGAGCCTCATGATATTGCATTAAGTCACGTCTGTTGCTATTATTGCCTTCTTTATTGCCCTCATTGTTACTATTGCATGTATTAAGTTAGTGCTAGACTCTGGGGTAAAAGTGAAATTTTGGTGTAACATCTCAATCAGGGCTTCTAGAACCCCTATGAAAGCCATCCCATGAGGAAGATATGATATTTTGAAGCAGACATCACTCATAGGCTCATGTGTTTTCAATACTTTGTTCCCAGATAGTATCAGTTTGGGAGATGGAACCTTGCTGGGGAAGGTGTGTAACTGAGGGCAGGCCTTGAGGCATTCTAATGCAAGAGCTTCCCTTTGCCTGCCAGATCACTCTTACTGCTTTCTGTGAGCTGTTGGGGCAAGAAAGGATGCTCACTTTCTGCTCTGCCATGCTTTTCTGGCATGACAAACCTTCCCCTCAAGACTATAAGCTGAAATAAACATTTTCCTCCCATCAGCTGCATGTGATGGGGTATTTTTTTCCAAAAAATGAGAAGCTAACTGCAACAGAAGGTGTGTACAATGGAGGATAAGTAATTTTTCTCAAATTGTGCCACACAATCGGAGAGCAGGGAAAGCTCCCCAACTCCTTCTATGAAGCTAGTATTACCCTAATACCAAAACCAGGCAGAGATGCCACAAGAAAATAAAACTACAGGCCTATTTCCCTGATGAACATAGATGCAATGATCCTGAACAAAATCCTCACAAACTGAATTCAAAAGCACATCAAAAGCATTATCCACGTGGATCAAATGGGCTTCATTCCTGGAATGCAGGTGTGGTTTAATATATGGAAATCTGTCAATATAATGCACAACATAAATAAGCTTAAGCACAAAAACCACATGACCATCTTGATAGATGCAGAAAAGGCCTTTGCCAAAATACAACATTACTTCATGATCAAAACATTGGAGAGAATAGGTATGGATGGTCTATATCTCAACATAATAAGGCTATATATAAAGATACTAAAACCCAAATAATACTTAATGGGGAGAGACTGAAGGAATTCCCATTGAGATCAGGAACAAGGCAGGGATGATCACTCTCACCTCTGCTCTTCAACATAGTACTGGAAGTTCTAGCTTAAGCAATAAGACAGGAGAACAAAATAAAAGGGGTACAAATTGTAAAGGAAGAAGTTAAGTTAGCCCTATTTGCAGACAGCATGATTCTATACATAAGTGAACAGAAAACCTCCATCTCAAAACTCTTAAAAGTGATTAACTCCTTCAGTAATGTAGCCAGATACAAAATCAATGTACAAAAATCCGTAGTCTTTCTATATGCAAAAGACAAAGGTACAGAGAAAGAAATAAGTGATATTGTCCCATTTTCAATAGCATCAAAAAATAAAATAAAAGACCTTGGAATAAAATTAACCAAATAGGTGAAAGACCTTTACAATGAAAACATAAAAACACTCAAGAAAGAAATTGAGGGGGACTTCAGAAAATGGAAAGACCTCCTATACTCCCGGATATGCAGAATTAACATTGTGAAAATGACAAGCTTACCAAAAGCAATATATATATATATATTTAATGCAATACCAATAATAATCCCAATATCTTTCTTCACATAGATAGAAAAAAAATCATCTCAAAATTCATAGGGCATGGCAGAAGGCATAGGATATCCAAGAATATCCTCAGCAAAAGAAAGACCTCTAGAGGCATCATAATAACTGATTTAAAGCTATACTAAAAATCCATAGTAATAAAAACAACATGGTACTGGCATAAAACATGAACATATGTAGAGAGCCGAGAGGTGACCGCCATTACTAGATGGCGCTGACATCCGGCCTCGGCCCTGGTGAACAAGTAGAATAGCGCATGTGCAAGTGGCAAAAGCGCGCCAAGTCACTGCCCAGCCCGGGCATATGAGCGTCATATGAGCGCGCAGCCAATCAGCAGAGTACACGCCACCTAGGGGCTATATAAGCGGCGCCATTTCGGGGCTCTGGGTCTTCCTCTTTCATCTGTTCAATAAACGCTTGCTGCAGAAGGATCCTTGTGTCCGCGTGCGTTCTTGCTGGCGAGACGACTACGCGGGCTACAACTGGTGCCGAAACATCCGGGACGCCGGGTGCCTGTCATCGCCGGCGCCGAGGAGACCCCCCATTCATGGGGAAGGATTCAGAACTGCAGGACTGAGGTAGGTTCTGAGAGGCATGTTTGGTCTTGACTTGTCTCATCTTTCATCCAAATTGGTAGGAGCAATTTTCGCTCTCCCTATTGTGATGGTGGCTCTCGTTCTCTTCTTTGTGAACATGGGAGCCTCACATTCGGAGCTACAAGACAGCATGTCAGAAACAGAACGGGATAAAAGGTTAGGGGCCCTTGAGGAAAAAGAAAAAGACGTCTCTAAGAAAAAAGGCCTTTCCGCGGACGCTAAGTCCACAGAAAGAAAAGACAAGGGAAAGGACGCCCTGGGAGAGAAACATGAGAGGGAAAAGAGAAGTCCAAAAAGGAGGCTTCTTTATCCGATAAAAGAATTGGAGGCTTTAGGAATTGATAGCTCAGAGTCTGAGGATCTTAGTCCCTCCGAGGAGGAAGAATTAGATGGCGAAGCGGCTCGCTATGGGGAGGAGAGATATTATTTTGATGAGCTACCGCAAAATCGAAAACAAAAGAAGATAGGAGATAAGAACCGCGCGGCTTTTCAATCTGCCGCCCCTGTCATTCCCAGTGCTCCTCCGCCTTATGCCGGCAAGCATTGTTCAGATTCCTTCCTTTCAGGGACCTTGTTGGAACTGGGCTATTGGAATAAGGGCTGGCTGCGTTCTGCTGCTGAGGTCCAGAGTGTTTGATCAAGGTTAAATTTGTAATGGACTGATGTGCTTGGCTAAAGATATTGGACTGAGAGATTTAAGATTTTAAGCTGGAAAACCTCAAGAAAGTTAAAATTACAGGCACTGAGACTGGTTTTAGGTTACTGAACCTGCTATTGTCAAACACATTAGCAATCTTAAGGAAGATGTTCCAACTGCTTTACATTCAAACAATGGAAAGGATGCCTGAGGAAAGGCTATCATAGAAATGCAAACACTTTTGGAAAGAGTTGACTGGAGGAGGAACCTGCTTTTCAAGGCTATTGAACTTGAACTGCAGAAGTTTGATGTTTGTTTGATGGTGGTTGAATTTGCATTGTTTTAGTCTCTCCTTGCTTTAATCCCAGAGGAATTCGCCCATTACAAATTTGGCAGATGGATGTTACTCACGTCCCATCTTTTGGCAAATTACAATATTTACATGTTTCCATTGATACTTGTTCTGGAGTTATGTTTGCTTCCCCATTAACCGGGGAGAAAGCAGCCCATGTTATTCAACACTGCCTCGAGGCATGGAGTGCCTGGGGGAAGCCCAAAATTCTTAAAACTGACAATGGACCAGCTTATACTTCTCAAAAATTTGGACAGTTCTGTCACCAGATGGGAGTGACCCATTTGACAGGTCTCCCATATAATCCTCAAGGACAGGGTATTATAGAACGGGCTCATCGCACTCTAAAGTCTTATTTAATAAAACAAAAAGGGGGAGTCGATGAGGCTCTGCCCTCAGTCCCACGAGTGACTATATCCATAGCACTCTTTACTCTTAATTTTTTAAATTTGGACAGTCAGGGCCATTCGGCGGCTGACCGTCATTGCTCAGAGCCTAACAGGCCACAGGAGATGGTTAAGTGGAAAGATGTTTTGACTGGTCAATGGAGAGGCCCGGATCCTATTTTAATAAGATCCAGGGGAGCTGTTTGTGTTTTTCCACAGGAAGAAGACAATCCATTCTGGCTACCAGAACGCCTAACACGTAGACTTGTGAGACCTGACGAATCATCGAGATCCTGTGCGGGAGCCGAAGAAGTGGATAAGATCCATTATGAAGACCCTACTCTACTAGAGTTGACCCCTCCCTAGCTGTGGGCCTGACATCCTGGATTTCTTCAGCCTTCTCTTTCTTTAAGGAATGGGTGGGAGTAGCGCTGTTTGGTGCAGCCCTATGTTGTGGCTTAGTGTTCCTGCTTTGGTTGTTCTGCAAGCTCAGAGCTCAATAGCAATGTGACAAGGCCGTTATTGCGCAAGCACTTGTGGCTATGGAACAGGGATCATCTCCTGAAATTTGGTTAATTAATTAGACTGAGACCCTCAGTCGATGCACCTCAAGGGTTTAGCCCATTGCACTGAGTCGATGGGAGATCTAAGTCTAATCAGCCCTTGCCTAAGTGGCTGCAGCACCAAAATATGAGATTGACAGCCCTTGCACCCCCAGGAACAATATTCCATTGCACAGGGATGGGTGTTAACTCCCCTTTTTGTCTCTCCCTTGGCCTTTGCACTCAGAGGACTTGTCTCCATTGCACCTGATAAGGTGAGGGAGTGAGCTCTTGATCGCTTATTCCCCAAGGAAGGAATTTGCTTGATCGAGCATAGGGTTGTTTGGTGCTGCGCTGGCTGGGCTATGAGGCAGTTGTCATCTTATTAAAACAAACAGGGGGAGATGTAGAGAGCCGAGAGGTGACCGCCATTACTAGATGGCGCTGACATCCGGCCTCGGCCCTGGTGAACAAGTAGAATAGCGCATGTGCAAGTGGCAAAAGCGCGCCAAGTCACTGCCCAGCCCGGGCATATGAGCGTCATATGAGCGCGCAGCCAATCAGCAGAGTACACGCCACCTAGGGGCTATATAAGCGGCGCCATTTCGGGGCTCTGGGTCTTCCTCTTTCATCTGTTCAATAAACGCTTGCTGCAGAAGGATCCTGGTGTCCGCGTGCGTTCTTGCTGGCGAGACGACTACGCGGGCTACAAACATAGATCAATGGAACAGAATCAAGGACCCAGACTTTGGGTCAAGTAACTTTAGCTACTTGATATTTGACAAAGGCCCTAAAAATGTAGACTGGAAAAAAAGACAGCATCTTCAACAAATGGTGCTAGACAAACTGGATAACCATATGCAGAAAAATGAAACTTGTTCCACACATCTCACCATACACAAAAATCAAGTGCAGATGGATCAAAGGCCTCAATATAAGGCCAGAAACTCTGATACTACTGGAAGAAAAAAATAGGAGGAGCTTCCCATGATATAGGAGTGGGAAAAGCCTTCCCGAACAAAATCCCAGTAGCTCAGGAAATTAAACAATCCTTCAATCATTGGGATGTCAGGAAGCTGAAAAGCTTTCCCACAGACAAACAAACAATAAGCAGAGCCAATAGATTTCCCACAGAGTGGAAGAAAATCTTTGCCAGATACACAACGGATAGAGGCCTAATTTCTAGAATCTACAAAGAATCTTTTTCTTTTCATAGGGCATCATTGTTACAGACTAAAGTTCCTGAAAACCAACTGTACCTACTTTAAATGACCTGTAAGACTATCATCTGATTATAATTTCAATGTACAGATATTGAAATGTTGCAGCTCAGATTTTCTTGGGTTCCTTAGCCCCTCTGAAGGCCAATAAGCATCACTTCTGTGTCTGATCTAACATTCTGGGACCAAATGAATCCTATTGAAATATGAACAGATCCTCTAGCTTCCCCAACCGTCAAAGATAAGAATACCATAGGGTAGCACCTGAGATCAATACCAAAGATTTCACCACTTTGCTGTAAACCACCTACCTGATGTTCCCACCAAGTGTACCCTTATGAAAGAAGAAAGTATCAATGAGCATTTGAACGGATGTCTTTTATTTGACTCTATTGCTTACATTAACTCTTTGGATTGCTCCTACAAACAGGTGATGCAGATGTCAATCATAAGGACACTAGAGCTCAAAGCACCTCTTCATGTGTCACTTTTTTCTTAACTAGATAGAACAACCTCACCATATCTTAAATATTCTACTGTTGGTTAGCAGTGTGAGACTAACACAAACACATAGAGAGCACTGGAGCGCCTTGGAAGTATGAACACCCAAATTTATCCCTGAATTTCCATATAAACAATTGGCCAATGTTTAATTAACTTGATCTTCAAAGCACTTGGTTCTTTTTTGTACTATGTTCACTACAGTTACCTGAATTTATTAAGACTACTCTCCATCCTCTGCCCATCTCTGCTATGAAGCCATGTTCGTTTCTTCTGTGTACTAAACAAATAGTATGTGTATAGATAAGCTATGGAAACCCTGTTGCCTGCTGGTCCTGATTCTAGTGGGTATGTTTGTGTGCATTTGCATTTACAGAGACAGAGTCAGTGATTAGATTAAAAATCAGTTGTTGTCCACATGTATGCCTTTACCCTAACATTTGACTAATATTTTTTCTTTTCTGCCATGCTATTGTTTTAGCCATAAAGCAAGGAAATTGGCTGATATGACTTATGATACCCAGCTAGTATGAAACTCTTTGTGTCAATATTTTTATTTTATAAACATATCATATCATATGGCTTTTCTCCTCTGGGAGTGCTATGATGTCATCCTGGAATAGAAAATGTCTGGGCCCAGTAGCCACATCAGCTTTGGAGCAGAACACACACAGTGATAGCCAGGTTTTTCAGGATGGTAACGGAGCTATTGATAGTCCTCTAGAAGGAGGAGGAGAGGGTCTCAAAACTCTCACCTGGCATTCCCGTTATTGTTCTCTACTGCCTCCCTCCAGCTGCAAGTAGTCTTGGGTGATGCTAGATTTTACAGGATGTGTAAACTGGAAAAGGTACTGATTGTCTGAGGTTGCTATCCACAAGGGGGTAGGATTTTACAGTGATGCAGCTGCCTTTGACTCACCCATGATCTATAAATAATTCCAACGAACCCATTGGTTCACCAAGACTGCATTTTGGCGCAATTGTTATTTTGGGCTGTCATTTGGTGCCCTATCTCAGGCTGAATATATCACATCTTCCCAGAGAACAAGTTTCTAGCAACAAACCATGTTGGCTAAGACACCAGTAGAGGCATCAAGAACTGTGTGGAAAGGGCTGGAAAGGTGGTTCAGTCAGGAGAGTGCTTGCCTCACAAGCATAAGAATCTGAGTTCAGATCTCCTGCACACACATAGCATGTCAGGTGTGGTGTTGTGTGGCTATAGTGCCAAGCACTAGACAGATTGAGACAAGAGGATCCCTGAGGCTTGCTGGCCAGCTAGTCTAGCCTAATTTTGGTAAACTCCAGGCCAATGAAAGACGAAGTCTCAACAAAAAGGCAGAGAGCATTCCTGAGGATGATATCCAGAGTTGTCTTCTGGCCTCCATCCACACACATACCTGCACACAAGCACACAGTCACACCCACACGGGCATGAATACACCTAAAAACAAACATGGTGAGAAAGAAGTTTTTTTGTCCCCATCCTTTGACACAAATAATTGACTCTAGTCATTTGAAAATTTTATGCAGACATGCCTTGATCAGTCCCTTATTCCCTCATTTCCAACTCAACTTCCATCCCTCAGTAAGACTTTGGAGTCATCATTTTTTTATAGTACCAAACTGGAAGGTCAGAGTCATGCATTATATTTCCACAGAGCCAATATGCATGCTGAGGAAGTGCTGTTCTTGTAGGGCTGTCAAAGGCCTCCTTATCAAATTACATACACATGGGTCTGGATGTGTCCCTTCATGTGTGAAGTTTAGCAAAATATCAGTTTAACTATATTCCTGTTTAGACCACAATTCTTATACCTTTCTCATTCCTCATTGATAAAACTGGATAACATTTAGAAAATGTTTACCATGTGCTAAACATTTGACATATATTGTCTCTAATCCTTGTAAAACGTGCAAAATATAATCAGCCCCAAGTTACTTAATGAAAGAGATTGATTCAGAAAGGATGCATAGTTGATTCCAGAACTGAACTTGACTCCAAGAAGACTGCCAAGTCATGTACATTGGAATGTTCTGACCTTTTCCTGGCTGTAATTAACATCTATGAGTCCAAAACAATTCATCTCCAATATAAAAAAAAAATTAAAAAAAGCACCAGCAAGTACTCTCAGAATGGTTTGCATGTGCACCGTCACTATCCCATTGTGAATTCGTTTTGGATAATGACAAGTAACCAGAAATAATAGCAATTACTTAGGAAACTTTAGGTCATGCATGTTGTATTTCATCTCATATGCCAGCAGACACACACACACACACACACACACACACACACACTTGCAAACACAAACACACAGTGCCGATTTCCATGCTTTTCCCCATTTTGAAACACAAATTTAAATACACACACACACATATGTAGCTACTTCTCTCTGAAGACAATTAAACCATATCTAGGTGAGGCATACCAGGGAGATGGTGGAAGAGGGTACCCAACATTGAGACTTCTTTCAAGGCACTATCAGATCCCAGTGGCATCTGGACAGTAGGAAAGCACTCAGGCATCTCCTCTGGTCCAGTTGAACCAATACCCAATAAGGGTGTGGGAATTTGCAAGCATCCAAAAAGTGACCAAGGATGAGGGTTGAAAAGCCCGTTGTCTTAGATCACATAGAAAAGTTCCCTGCTATCAGACAACCCAGCTAGAAGCCCAAAGGTATGTGGCGGCATCCTGTTGGCTGGAAACGGGCATCCTGCTGGCAAGTTATACACTTAAAAACAGTTACATTTTAACTTGTCTGAAAACAAACATCCAAATGCTGCAGAGCCAAAAGCTTACTGAGCGCAGAGCTGACAGTGCAGGACTCTCACTGAGGTAATTTCCTGTCCTCCCCTCCACACATACTGGGAATTTTAAAGCTAATACCAAAATGTGGTGATGGGTGACCACAGTGAGGACTGAGCTTGAAAAGAAAGGGGGCTTGTCCTTCACCAATGAATGGGGACATGGGCTACACCTTTCAAACCAGGAGACTTCAAAGGAGTCAACTTCACTTCTCTTGTTCACAAAATGAGGCTTAGGCCAAGCCACTCCTAACACCATTTTAGCTCTTCTGAGATAAGCCAGAGACATTTCAAACTACCAGTACCTGTCACCTAGATTTTATTTCCATTCTTACTGGGCATGCTTCCTAGCCTTCCTTGATCTCAAGGCTCTTATTCGCTTCTCAGCCTCTCTTGCCTTACCTTCTGAACTTTCAAAATAGCTCCCACTGCTGACAGCGCTCTTCCCACTTTGTCTTTCTACATCAGCCGCTTTGATAATTCCTCCTATTTGACCTGTTTAGTTTCCTATTCCTAAGGAGCTGCTTCACTTGGAGAAATAAAACGACTTAGTTATATCACTTGGGCACATTTCACATTTACGATTTTCTTTTGCCAGTAGATTTTCAATGCTCCTCAGAAATTCTCTCAATCTTTTCTAGTTGGCTTCTTTGTCATGCCCTATAATAGAAAGCCCAGACATTTACCATTTTTCTTAATATTATTCATGCAAGATTATAAATTAGATAGCATTTTCTTAAAATGCACAAGACATTTTATTATTAAGAGTCATCAGCTGTTAGTTTAGCAGTACTAACTATTAGCATTACTAAGCACTGTTACAGATAAAAAGCAATAAAATAATATTTGTGTTCTTATATTTCAGTGGAGCAAATGGAAATAAACACATAAATGAAACTTTCAAAGCTCAGGAATTCTAAACTGCCCATGTGAAGGGAAAGAATCCATGATGCCAGGCACCAGATAGGTATTGTGTAGTTCTGAACCAAGTATGCGTATCAGAGCTCCTACAGAACGTAGGGGTTTTATACTATGTTAAGTATTGCTAAGTTGCACTTTAAAACACATGAAGGCCCCGCTTATAGATAAATTTGGGTCAAATAACTAAAAGAAATGAGAGTGAAATTATACAGATAACCAGGAAAGCAATATTACTCACAGAAAAGTATAAAAAGCATCCTGCACGAAAGCTTGCACACCTGAATTTGGGAGAATGAGGACTAGAATGGTATTCCTGGTCAGAGAAGCATAAGATGGAAACGGAGTCAGGTCTTGAAAGCCTTCAAAATGCTTTATATGGTTCTGACTTGGGGCTGAGGATCAGTCCAGGGTTTTACTCTACTACTGAGCTCATATGGACAGTTTTGCTCCTGAGTCAGTTAGGAAACCTCTGAAGGAATTAGAAATAATAATAATAATAAAAAAAGAATAACAGCAGGGCACCATAATACTTTGTTCAGTCTGTAAGATTTTTAGTTATTAAAAGGTATTTGGTCCCAGACTACACCCTCCAATACAAGACTACTCCAATCAGCATAAGACTATCCCCCTTCAGTATAAGACTACACCCTCCAGCACAAGAAACCAATTCCAGTACAAGATTACCCCCTCCAGAACAGACAGCCACCTCTAATTCAAGACTACACCCTCCAAGACAAGACTACATCCTCCAGCCCAGACTACCCCCCAGTATAAGACTACCCCATCTAGTACAAGACTAACCCCTAGTACAAGACAACCACCTGTAGTTCAAGACTATCCCCTCCAGTATACCTAGGTGGGATGCCCTACTTTAGATTCCATTCAAGTGCATACAAAAAAAAAATAAAAAGCACTATGGAAGGGGGGCAGAAAGATTGGAAGAGTTACAGAGTGCGAGGGAATACCCAGAGGCACAGTCTTCCCACTATCCCACTGGGACTGACTGAGGCCTTTATGACCCCACAGTAAATCTCATGAACCACAGAGGAGGGCCCCGAGGAAATGGTAACAGGGGAGGGGGAGTAAAAGTGTATAATCTGTTTAATCTGTTAATAAATAAATAATCAGGATGAAAAAAGCATTACATAAATTATTGTGGGCTTGCAGGATTAAGGACATATAAACTGAAGTTTTGGACTGAGGTAAATGGGGATTTGTTAGAGTATGCAATGTTTAAGACATTTGCCTGCAAAGCCTAATGACCTGGGTTTGATTCCCAGCAGCCACATAAAGCCAGATGCATAGAGAGACACATGCATCTGGAGATCATTTGTAGTAGCCAGAGGTCCTGGTGTGCCCATTCCCCCCACCCAACCCCTGGTTCTCCTCTCTGTCTCTCTCTGCTTACAAATAAATAAATAAAAATATATTTTTTAAAGTAAGAATCTAGCCAGGCATGATGGTATGCACCTTTGATTCCAGCGCTTGGGAGGCAACAGTAGGAGGATCACTGAGTTCGAGGCCACCCTGAGACTACATAGTGAATTCCAGGTCAGCCTGGGCTAGAGTGAGATGCTACCTTGGAAAAAAAAAAAAAGTAAGAATGTTAAAAAAACTACTACGGAGACTGGGAGATTGGGGAGATAGGTCTGTTGGTAAACACCGGAGAGCGTGCCAATGCCACGCAAGGGAAAGAGGAATTTAGAATATTTAGAATACCCCTTTACCTCTCGCAAAAAGTCATGTAAACCAGAACGGCAGTGCATGCTATCATTAAAGTAAAGAAAATAACCTTTAACTTTCAGTTCAGAATTCTATATCTATTAAAAAATGGCCTGCAAAAGATGAAAGCGGCCTCTTCATTACTGTGGAGCTACACTATAAGAAGTACTGAATAACAGGACATTACATGAAGGGATTAAAGCATGTACATTATTTACTTAGATAGAATTCAGGGCCTAATCTGTGTGAGACAAGGACATCTAAACAAAATACCAGAAAATTAGAAGGTGAGGAAAATTATCATCTCAGAAGCTCATTACTATAAGAATTATTGAGAGAAATTTTTCAATTGACAACAGGTAAATTGAAAATTATGGACCATGCTGGAGGCGGCACTCGGGGCCGCCATGGCGGAGGTGCAGCAGCTCCGCGTGCAGGAAGCCGTGGATGCCATGGTGAAGAACGAAGAACGAGAGAACATCCGGAAGATGCAGGGCCTCATGCTCTGGTGCAGCGCTGGCTGCTGTGAAGACAACCAGGCATCCATGCAGCAGGTGCACCAGAGCATCGAGCGCTGCCAGGCGCCTCTGGCTCAAGTCCAGGCCTTGGTGACCAGTGAGCCGGAAAAGTTCCAGGACCGGCTGGCCCGGTGCACCATGCACTGCAATGACAAAGCCAGAGACGCCATGGATGCAGGGAACAAGGAGCTGCAGGTAAAACGGCAGCTGGACAGCTGTGTGGCCAAGTGTGTGGATGACCACATGCACCTTATCCCAACGATGACCAAGAAGATGAAAGAGTCTCTCTCATCCATTGGGAAATAAACAGCTTTGCCAATAACCATTGGAGCCGAGGGCAGGAATCTGTTTTAAAAGAATGGAAACGTTGTCTTTTAAGCCAAGATTATGAGTAGGGAAAACCACAATGGCAACAAATTGAAGCAGCTCATTGGTCTTTGAACACTGGTTTCTCTATATTTTGATCCTAAGAAGTGAAATGGGAAAAACTGGTGCTAAATGTTGGGTCAGAGATTGCACGCACGCATGTTTAGACCCTAAATTTCATGTGGCAAGTGCTTTTCCCTGACAGAGACTGCCCTCATACCAAATCAGAGACCACGATCCCGGATTCTCTGACTGCACAGACACCCACAGGCTGGCAGTTTCCTCCAACTGGCCTATGATCTAGAGAAATGGGAGGAGGAGTGTGTCTGTTGCCAACCTGTTTACCAAAAGTATCACCACACCATTTTGTATAAGCTATAAAACAAAACTTAGGGAAAAGGAGCCAGGCATGGTGGCACATGCCTTTAATCCCAGCACTCAGGAGGCAGAGGAGGATCGCTGTGAGTTCAAGACCACTCTGAGACTACATAGTAAATTCCAGGTCAGCCTGAGCTAGAGTGAAATCATACCTCGAAGAAAAAAGAGGGGGGGGGGAGTCTAGATCTTAATTTCGTTGTTATTGCTTTGTTTTATATACAAGGACATGGTATGGAGTTGAGAGGGAGGACAATTTGAGTAAGCATATTGAAAGGTTCCTTGTGTTTATCTTTTTCTGGTCAGTTCTTCCATGGTATCTTTCAATCTGGTGACCCATGAAAAAGCATGGTAATGTCACACTGAGGGTGGAAAACAGCTTTCTTCACTAGCTTATAGGGCCTGGAGACTTTCTGCAATAGAATGACAGAACAATCTTGCAATGACATTTTCCCCCTGAAGAGAAAAGGGGTTTGGTTGTGAGATACACACATCACAGATCCCAGATTCCAGGAATAAACAGTAAAATAAGAACTGTTGGAAAATTGGGAAGTATTGCACTTGGGAAAAAAATCTGTATTTCATAAAGGCCTGAACACCCAGCATTATGGAGCCCCCTGAATTAACAGAGCTTTGTGGAGGTAATCCTCTGACAACCAGAAGGCCAAAACAGTACACACCTTAAGCTAAGAAAAGCTGGGACTGCTATAGAGCCAAAAGGAGGCACACAAATCCCTCTGCCAAGTGACATTTTTGCCTGGGGTCATTGCACCATGCAGTGTTCCTACCCCCAGCCTGGCACCTTATCTTTTGAATGAGCACCATGTTGTCTTTTTTTTTTTTTTTTAACCAACTTCTTACTTGAAATGGCGATATAGCCAGTAGATTTGTTGTGTCAAAGCTGTGGTCTATTTTCCTAGTGGTTTGATTTTTAAATAAAGTTTCATTATCTCCAAAAAAAAAAGAAAAAAGAAAATTGTGGACCATACCTGAGAACTGCAGAAAAAGTCTCAAGTTTGGAACAACGACAAAGCACAACATATGCTTGGAAGTAAAACAAGTTTCAATAAGTTGAAAGAGAGTAAGATTACAAATCTGGAAAAAAAATGTTAGCTAGACTTACTAAAATGAAAAGAGCAAAGACTCAGGATCTGTCTATGCATAAATAGAGACTATTGCTACCATTATTATAAAAATATGCTTATATAACGGGATATTTTCATTGGGTGTGTTTAATCCCAGCACACAGGAGGCTTGGATGGGAGGATCACCATGAGCTTGAGGTCATCCTGGAGCTGTAGAATGAGTTCCAGCTCAGCCTGGGCTACAGGGAAACCTACCTCGAAAACACAAAACACAAATAAGGGGGCATTTTCACAACCATATTTAAAATGATAAATTCCTACAAAGACATAAACTATCAAACTTTACTTAAGGGGATGGGAAGATGGCCAAGCAATCAAAGGCAAAGCCTGCTGGATTGGGGACAATTCGTCACCACACACACAAGTTTGGTTGCAAAGTGGCAAGCTCATCTGTGATCCCCAAACACCTACAGCAGTGGGAGGTGAAGCCAGGTGAACCTGAAGTTTGTAAGCCAGTGAGAGACCCTGTCTCGAAGGTGGACCACAAACTCCTTGAAGTTATCTGACTTCCACATATGTATCCATACATACACATACATATGCATACATGCAAATGAATAAAATTTTATTCAAAAACAGAACATTTACCTATACTTATAAAATTTATTACTAATTAAAATATTTCACAAAGAAAAACCCAGACCCATGTGCTTTCATGGAATTATTTGCCCCCAAGTTTAAAAAAAAAAGTATAATTATATAACCATTGAATTGTGGAATTAATTGTGTATTAATGCAAAGGCTTCACAAAATCTTTCAAGAAATAAGAGGAAGAATCACATACTAATTCACCTCATTAGAGCAGAATGGCTATTCTTTCAAACACAAAAATATCAAATGAAAGAAACAGATACATATCTATACATATGTAGATGTAAAAATCACCAAGAAAAAATACCAAACTGAAGCCAGCAACATATAAAAAGAATGATCAAATATACATAAGTGAGACCTATTCTATGAAAGAAAGGTGGTTTCATATCGGGAAATCAATTGACATGACATTTCATTTTAATAGGATAAGGATAAAAATGTTCATCCCAGTAGGTGCAGAATAAATTGATATCAGATCCCATACCTGTCACAATACAAAATACAGAAACAGAGAAATAATATCTGTGAAACCCACATAGCTAGCATTATTAACAATGGTGAGACTGAATATTTCACCTGACATCAGAATCACCCATGGATATCTGTGTTTGGCCATGTTTACTCAATATAGTGTTGGCAGTCTTAGGCTGGAATATTAGAAAAAAAAGTAAATGGCATCCTAACCAGAAAAGAAGAAATAAAGTGGTTTTCTATTTAGAAGCTAACATGATTCCAGATATAGAAAATCTTAAGAAATTTACTAAAGTTCTACACACACACACACACACACACACACACACGAGTTGACCAAGGATTCAGAGCACAGTATCAACATACAAAAATGAAGTACTTCTCCACAATATTGATTAACTATCCAAAAATAAAATGAGAAGATAATTCTAATTGCATTAGGATTAAAGAGAATAAATCACTTAGGGATATATCTAACAGAGAAGCTCCATGGCCTCTATGATGAAATCTACCAAATCACTATAAAAGGAAAAGCAGAAGTCTCTAAAGAAATGGGATGGAATCTCATGTGCGTGAATTACAAGTCATAATATCAAGATAACAATGCTTAACTTAATCCACAGATTCTATGTGACCCCTCTCAAAATTCCACCTAGTTTATTGTAAGAATTGACAGGTCAGTCCTATGAAATGTACAGAATTGCAGAGGACCAGAATAGTCACAACAATCATATAAAAAGAAGGAAAAGAAATGAACAAAGTTGTACCATTCATACTTTCCAATCCAAAGTCTTTTACAGAGCAGCTGTAATCAAGACATGGAAGTGTGGTCATTAGAATTAAAAAAAAATATTTATATACTTTTTTATTTATTTGCAAGAAGTAAAAACATGTGTGCATGCACATAAGAGAGAGAGAGAGAGACAAAAACAAGAATGGGAGTATCAGGGCCTCTTGCACTGCAAACAACCTCCAGATGCATGCATTTATTCTTGCATCTGGCTTTATTTTATTTATTTTTTTTTGAAAAAAAAAACTTTTATTGACAATTTTTTTTTGTATCTGGCTTTATGTGGGTACTAGAAATTGAACCCTGGCCATCAGGCTTTCCAAGAAAGTGCCTTTAACTGCTGACCCATTTCTCTAGTCTTTATTCTTATTGATGATGACGCCAAGACAATGCAAAAGAGGAAGAATAGTCATTCAACAAATGTATATCCACAATGGAAACATGAATTTGGACCATTACCTCAACCTATATACAAAAATATAAAAATGGATGATGAGCCTAGTATAACAGCTAAATTCAAAAAATTCTATAAGAAAAGAAAAAAATTTAGGCATAAATATTTATTGCCTTCACTTAATAGTACCTTCCTAGATATAATACTAAAAATACAAACATCAAAAGAGAAACAAAGTGATCTTTATCAAAATTTAACTATGTATCTACCTTGCTGAGACAAAATATTATTATATAGGCCAGGCTGACCTAGAACTTATGATTTTCTTGCTTCAACTTCCTGAGTGCTTGGGTTATAGTCATCTACCTCCACATCCACCATAAATAAACATTTGTATTTTATAGTATATTACTGATAGATTGCAAAGATAACTATAAGCTTTGAATAAAACTTTCAAATTGTACCTAAAAGATTATAGAATCTATATAAGAGTTATTATAGCACGATGATAAAAAGCATGTGAAAAAGAAACAAATTCCTTCAACTCACCAATAAAGACACAAAGTGGCAGATTATACTTAAAAATAAACTATATCTAACTGTCTGTTATTTGCAAGAAACACATTCACTGGTAAAGATATCCATCAATGGAGTTGAAACTGAAAAGCAATCTATCAACTGTATAAAAGTCAAAACAATATGACATATCTATTTTTACAGCTGATAAAGTAGAGCTCAAACCAAAATTTGTTAGAAGAGATAAAGGTCACTGCATATTAGTAAATGAATAATTTATCAAGGAAATATAATCACTATAAATGCATAAATATATGCATATATATCAAAGGTTCCACATCCATGCAGAGAGAAACACACCACCAGCAGCACCATAAGCGCCCTCCAGGAACCCCAGGCAGAGCTCAAGCACTCTGCATACACTTAAATGGAATTCCATATCCGCCCGCAAACACACCTTAGGGCTGGACCCTAGAATCCATGCACAGGGACACCAGGTTACAAGTTTGAGTAGAACAACTGAATCTATTTGGGGGACATCCATTCAAACTTCCAGAACCCCAAACCAAGGAACTGCTAAGGGAACAAGTAGAGAGCACACTCTAAGACATAGGTAGAGGTAAGGATTTTCTGAATAGGACTCCAGTTGCTCAGGAAATAAGGTCAACAATTGACACATGGGATCACATAAAATTAAAAAGCTTTTGTAGAGTGGAACACATGGGACACCAAAGCAGAGAGGTGTGATAATAATAACAGCAGAGCAAGCTTTAATCAGGGTCAGGAATGGGGGGGGATGAGAAAGGCATGGGGGTTCTAGGAAGATGAATCTGGAGTAGAACATGTGAGTATGCCATACAGAAACCTACTACATCGTGAGCCAACTTAAAATACAATTTGGGGGGCTTGAGAGATGGCTCAGCAGTTATGGCACTTGCCTGCAAAGCGTAAGGACTTTGGTTTGATTCCCTGGTACCCGTGTAAAGCCAGATGTACAAGGTAGTGCATGCCTCTGGAGTTAATTTTAACTGGCTAGAGGCCCTGGTGCTCCCATTATATATCTGCCTCTCTTTCTCTCAAATAAATAAATAAAATGTAAAATGTAACTTTTTACTTATTTAGAGAGAGAGAGAGAGAGAGAGAGAGAGAGAATGGGTACACCAGGGCCTCTGCCCACTGCAAACAAATTCCAGACACATTAGCCACCATGTGCATCTGCCTTATGGAGTACTGGGGAATTAAACTTGGGTCCTTAGGCTTGCTAATTTATCTCTTCAGCCCTAAAATATAACCTTTTTGAAAAAAAAATGTATTTTAACAAATGTCTCCTACATGGGTTGATAAAGCTGCCCTGAAAAGCCCTATGGTATTAATTGAAAATCCCAGTGCCAGGGATGAGACACCTCCCAGTGAGTTGTTGATTATGGAGGCCCATAAAACAATACTGGTGATGGGTATCGCTCCTGGTTTCCCTCCAACACTAGACAGTAAGTGCCCACTGCTGAAGACACTCGGTGCTTTGGTTGCAGGAAGTAAAGAAACCACGCTGGAACTGAGCTGGAAGTCTCCTCCCTACTAGCCAGCTTTCTTCCCGCCAGACTGTGCCGAGGACCCTGTGTGCAAAGGCAAGATGTGTCCACTGTGCAGTAGGGAGTGGAGAGTTATGGGAACAAATAATTGCCCACTGATTCAATTTGAGGCCTGCTCTACAGGAGGGAAATCATGCCTGGCATTATCAATCTGGCTAAAAATCTATTGTTGGGGACTTAGGCCATCAAGGGAACTATGCTGTAATAATGGTATTTGGACAGCTTCTGGAGTTTGTTTGCAAGAGGCCCTGGCATGCCACCTTCTAAATATCTGTGTTGCCTCCCACTGATTGGTACTGTTCATAGCCTCAAAAACAGAAGTTTATTTATGCAAAGAGTAGAGGTGTTGTGGTAGGTTGGATTACCTGTTCCTCATAAACTCATGTGTTCTGAATGCTTGACTCCCCAGCTGATGGCAATTTGAGAGGTGGAGTCTTGAAGGTGGAGGTGCATCATGAGGGGTGAATTTTGATGTTTATCAGCCCCTAGTTTTCCAGGGTCAGTCATCACACTCCCCTGCTGCTATTGTCCATCTGATGCTAGGCAGGAGGTGATATCCAGCATCTGTTAAGGCTACATTTTCCCCTGCCATCCTGGAGCTTCTCCTGGAATCTGTAAGCCAAAATATATCCCTTCCTCCCATCAGTGGCTTTTGGTCAGGTGCTTTGTGTCAGCAACACAAAGTGAACCACACCCCCAAGGCTCAGGAACCCTCATGGAGGAGGGGATAGAAGAATAATGTAAGAGGACTGGAGAGATAGCTCAGTGGTTAAAGGCACTTGCTTTCAAATCCTGATGGCCTGGGTTCAATTCCCCAGTACCCACATAAAGCTCTATGTACAAAGTTGTGCGTGCTTCTGGAGTTTGTTTGCAGTAGCAAGAGGTCCTGGCATGCCTATACCTACCCCCTCTTTCTCTGTCTACCTCTTTCTCTCTGTCTCATTCTGAAAAAGAAAAGAAGGAAGGAAGGAAGGAAGGAAGGAAGGAAGGAAATGAAAAAAGAAAGAAAATGTAAGATCAGAAGTGTGGCTGCGGAATGCTCTCTTCTGGATCTGACTAGTCCACTATCACATGGACTCACAGTAAGTGAGGTTTTCTGCACGTGACTGAGTCTGTCAGTATTTCACCATTGATCAGGGAGGGGTTCATGAGACCCTGCACCTGCCAGAGTAAATAGTGGAAACTGATGATTGCCGGGAGAGGGGGATTCATGACCATTAGAGGTTCAGCCACTGGAGGGTGCCCATTCTCCAGAAAATAAACTCCCACCCATGTGTGTGCAAATGACCCTAATTTACATCAGTGGGTCAATCAAACAGGACTCAAGTAGAATCAGAACCTAATGGGAGGAAGAAGCAATTTAGTGAAAGGGGAAAGGGAAGATTGAAAGGGTAACTGAGGGGGTTGATGATATCAAAATTCATTATATATATGTGTGTATGAAATTGTCAAAAATAAAATGAAAATAGCATGTTGGATGGTTTAAATATCATTTTTCATAATTCTGGAGGTTTAGAAATCCAAGGCCAAGTTGGTGGCAAAGTATGTTTCATCCTGAGGCTTCATTTCTTGTCATGTGCTCTCATGACCTCTTGTGTGTGCAGAGCTGGAAGCAAGGGCTAAAGCAAGCGCCTTGGTACTTCTCTTTTAAGGGCACTAATTTATGACAATAGGGCCCTGACCTCCACGACCTCATTTACCTCTAAGTACCTTTATATTGCCCCTTCTCGCTTCTTTACATACTATCACAATGGATCTTAGGACATCAGTACATGAATTTTGAAGGAACACAACCATTCAGTCCATAATGTTCTCAATAAATTTTAAAACCAGAATCTTTTTTTTTTTTTGTTTTTTTGAGGTAGGGTCTCACTCTAGCCAAGGCTGACCTGGAATTCACTATGGAGTCTCAGGGTGGCCTTGAACTCACAGCAATCCTCCTATCTCTGCCTCCCTAGTGCTGGGATTAAAGGTGTGCGCCACCATGCCGGGCCAGAATCTTTAACATAGTTCTACTGCATGCAACTGAGAGGGCTCAGGGCGTCCTTTTAAACCCTTAGTCTCCTACACTATAAACAGAAGACAGGATGACCTTTGCTTCTACCTTATGGCTTTATGTGCCATCAAACCTATTTGTTCCTATTTCAGTGACACAAACACCCACTCACATCGCATAGGCTCGAGCTAATTTTTCTGTGCCTTTGAACTCTGTCTTTATAGTTTGGAACAGGGTTCCTTTCTCTTAGCTTTCTGGCTCTTCTCCTCTCCAGTCTATCATCTCATTTCTCTCCTCCATAAACAGTTTGCATTGAGAATGTGCCCCAATGGCCAAGTGAGGAATGGCTCCTCAGCCCTTGCCACTACTAGCAGATGGTGGAACCTTAAAGAGGTGAGTCCTAGCTATGGAGGGTAGATTCCTGGGGCTTTGTTCTCCTGTCCTCTCCTCCCCTCTCGCTCCCAGCAAGTGGGAATGATCCTCCCCGCCATGCTGTCTTGTGCTGCCACAGGACCAGAGCAGCAGGGCTCAACTACCAAGGACTCAAGCTGCCAAACACTGCAAGACAAAATGAACCTCTCCTTTCCATAAGTTATCAGGAAGCCGACGAACATCGCTATGGCCTCATCCTAATCACCATAAAGGTTGTAGCACTTTCTGTTTTGTTTTGATTTTGTATTTGTAAATAAGGCCAGTTGCTATCCACTACTTTTTTCTATAAGAGAGAGAGAGAGAGAGAAAGAGAGAGAGAATTGGCATACAGGGCCTCCAGCCCCTGCAATTGAACTCCAAATGCATGTGCCACCTAGTGTGCATGCGCGTGGGGAGTTGAACATGGGTCCTTAGGCTTTGCAGGCCATGGTCACTTAACTGACAAACCATCTCCACAGCCCCACTTTCTGTTTTATATTATTCTTTTCTTACCAATAATGCTTGTGGGGGCATTTAAAATATAATCTCATGGGCTAGAGATATAGCTCAGTGGTAGAGAACTTGCCCTGAACTGCAAAAGAAAAAAAAAAATCTCCTTTAAAGATGCTTTTCTTTGTTTTTAATATTGCACTGCAGACATCACAACCACAAATAAACTAATTATTTACTTGCGGAAAAAATAACTGAAGCTATCCTGTGGAAAAATTGAACAAGCTTACAGGACTAGGAAGAAGCTTTGGTTTTATATGTTCAAGACCAAAATGCACAGGAAATACAAGCTGGAATGGAGTCTGCTCAGCCTTCCTATGAAGCTGACTGCCGTGGATGTCTTCTCTTGGCACAGACAGAGGACGGAAGACTGGATGAGATTAATATCTATCAAAATCAGTGTTACTTGAGAGAAAATTGGCTTCTCGTGCAGGAAAAAAAAAAAAGACAGAAATAAGCAACCCATGAACAAAGCAACAATATGGCCATGGCAAAATGGTAGCCTGAAAATTATCAAGAATTTACCAGTCCAAACAGTGATTGGCACAAATCCCCTTCCTCCACCCTCGAATCAGGCCCTTTAGAGCATCAGTGGTCAGACTGGACTGTCTGAAAGAGCTGGTGCTGGCCATTTACTTGGGGCAACCATCTAAAAGTCCCGTTTTATTGGATACTGATCTGGATTTCAGAGTTTACTCTCAAAATACAATTACCTTTCTCCCCTCACCTTCCTTCACACTGGACCCTAACCTTCCTTTCAGTTTCAACAAATAATACAAATCAAGAGAAAGGAGCTCTCTCACTCCCCCGTCTATTGTTTATTTCACCACCCCAAAGACTACATTCACTTCAGTTAAATTCTGGTAATTCACCTCTCCTGTCTTAAGTTCTCCTAATACTCAGATTTTGACAGAAAACCATCCCCTGGCCGCATGTCTCCCAGTCTTCTCTGACATCCAGTTCCAAACTCTATGGAACATCTTCATTGTTAGTTCTCTCTTTCCTTACCTTCCATTATCTTATTTACTAGCTGCAGTTTGGTTCAGGCCTCAGCATTCTCCTGAAGTAACCAGCAGGTCTCATGGTTACAAAGCACCTCTGTTCTCAAGGTTTATTGGCTGTGGGATCAGATGCCCTAGGGTAGGAGATCTAGTTCCTTCACTTCCCAACCCTTCCTTCTTTGAAGTTGCTTAAGTTTAAATCACATATTTCTTCAAGGCACAATGAATGTAAGAATCCTTCCTCAGAAGAGTGTCCTGACAACCAGATGAGGAAATGTGCCTCGATGAGACTTGCTCAGCCCTGTCAGAGAGCTTCCTGGGCTTAGACTCTCGATAGCTTTTGAGGGTGCAAGTGCCTTCCTTCTTGACCCTCTGTCTGACCTCAACTTCTAAAGCTGTTGGTTGTTTCTACAAAGCTACCAATCTTCTTCCCCAATGGGTCTGAACAAATTGAGAAATATAGAAATCAAATCAGAATTGATATGGTAGAGAAAATTGCACTAGACTTTTTCTCTTATAAGCATTTTTCCTCCCCTAAATTTTGCTCAGTTGTTTGGGAAACATTACTATATCTGTGCTGACCTACTGGGGCAGGTTTTCCCCCAAATTTTATATTGTGCAAAAAAAAAAAAAAAATCCCTTCTTTTAGCATTTTTAAACTAGCCCTTCATGGTTGAAATGTAATACATTTTGACCTCTATCCTCCTCTGCTGGTTTTGCAAGTGATAGAAAAAGCCTGTACTTTGCAGAAATTGTGTCCATGGAGTTCTGATCCCACAGCGCCTGCCGGCCTGGGTCAATGCACCAGCAGGCAGAGTAAAAGTGAGACTTCCCTGCATTGAACCTCAACTTTCACTCAACAGAAGCCATGAGGCTTCCATGGAATTCTTCCATACTCATGTCCAGCTATATGGGCACCTCTCAAGGCTGACACAGGGTAGACAGAAACAGATAAATGGCGTGAGCGTGAGACCATCAGTGGTGCTTGCTTACGTTTTGCTGTACCGCTTTAAGGCCAGTCCTGCATTTCAAGCCTTCTCTGGGTGTCTTTGTTTTTTTTTTTTTTTCCTGTAGCCCCTAAACATGGTGGCAACTGTGTAAGGAGAAATGCTCAGGCTGTGTAGCAACTAGTGTGGTTCATGTTATAGCCGCAGCCCACTCGCCTCACAGGTTCTGTTAAGAGAGCGCATTAAAGATCCCCAGTGGCGGCAACTGTGTGAAGGTCAGCATGCAATTATAAAAGGGAATAGCAGCACACAGGAAGTGTGCTGGAATGTATTTTTATCCTAAAATAAGGTTTTTTTTTTTTTTTTTCTAGAAAGAGCAGAGTCCTAGGCAGTAGCATTTTTTTTTTTTTAACTGAGTTATATGACTGCCAACCTTTCTTAGGGCACAAGGGGCAGATCTCAGAGAGGACTTGATTTCATAGAATTGTACCTTAGCCTAACATTAAGACAAAAAAAATTTTTTTCTGTAGTAAGTTAACAACCATGTGTCCTATAGTGCATGGTTGGTTGTTCATTGTGACTCCATCCGCGAGCTTACTTCTGGCAGGTTCTATGCACCTGGCACCATGGCAAGTTGGACAGACATAATGATAACTGCAAAATGACAGCTTCTTGCCTCTGCCCAGGAGCAACAAGTCATGCAGCATGGGGTGTCATGCAAGATTGCTACACACAAATACTTCATGCCATTGGAGAGAGAGGACAAGCTGCCCATGCTGCATGTGATCTAGCAGTTGCAGCTGTGGCTATCCAGGGTGTAATGGAAATACTGCTGATGTGCGATTTGAGAGTTACTGGGAAGATTAAGTGAATTTCTCCAGGAAAGTGCTTTATAAATGGTATCATTAATTAATGGGGCCAAAAAGGTGTACTTTGATACAACACAAAGGAAAATTGATAATTATATAATAAATTGCCCACCATAATTAAGCAAGAAATAGGTGAAATATGTGAAAGTTGGATTTCCTGGGGGCTGAAATAGCTAAAGCATGAAGACGGCATCAAGGAAGAGGGCTGTCAGTTTGGGCTGGAGTCCATGCTTGCGTGGGCCTGAGGAGGATGAGTAGGAGGTGGTGGGGCAGGTGGAGGCTATAACAAGATGGTTTAAAATTTCATCATCAGATTTTGGTGCACACAAATACTTGGGAATTCAACGCAAGAATAAAGGTGTTATGAAAATCTACATACAGAATATTCAAGGAAACATAGTTTTGAATCATATAATTGTTTTTGCAAAGCCTCTTCATGTTAGTTCACACCCACCTGAGCAGATGTCTAAGGTGTCTATGTTACTTTTTATCATTGCTGTGACCAAAATATATGACCAAAGCAACCCAAGGAAGGAAAGGTCTGTTCTTAGTTTCAGAGGATTCTCTCCATGGTCGTTTGGTCCCATGTGCTTCAGCAGGATATCATTGCAGCAGGAACAGGGAGTAGTGGAGACCTATTCACCTCATGGCTGACAGGGAACAGAGAGAGCAGGGATAAGGATCCCCAAGAACCCTCCCCCAGTGCCATACCTCCTTCAGATACATACCACCCCCTAAAGTTTCCACAACCTCCCTGAAGAGTACTGCCCGTTGGGACAAAGCATCCAAACACATAAGCCTATGGGGGTTCGTTTCATATTCAAGTCATGACAGCATGGTCACCTCAGCTTTAGTATGCACAACATACACCTCATCCAATTGCATCTTCCTCAACCATTGGGAAGCAAGAAAGGTTAAAATGCAGTCTCCTCATAATTAACAAAGATTTTTTTCACAATAGGAGGTTATATCCTAAAAATATGCTCAGATACCCTCATATATATAATCAAGCCTACCAAAGTGTGACAAAGATGAACTGTAAATTTATTAGTTACCTCATGGTGCATTTTGAGGTACTTGCATACCCAGCAGGCAAAAAAAAAAAAAAAATCAGCTCAAGGAAATCAACAATAAACAGAACACAGGACAACAGGGAAAGATGGTTAGGGTATTCCAAGGGTTAGTGTGAAGAATAAAAGGGCCTGATGTACTAATTAATATGAAAGACAACAAGCGCCATGGCAGTGTTTTACATATATAATTAACATCCATCAGCTGCTAGCTATGGTACATGATGAAAGTTCAGAACAAATTAGAAATAAACATATGTTTAGCCTAGTTGTCTAATCCATAATACATGATTAAGTGGATAAGATTTTTTTGTGGAATATAAAATAAATGTACGAGTACTCAGCTCCAACCCCACCTCATTCTTTACTGGGTGCGTAACGAGCAAAGGGTTTATGTACCAGTATACCAGTGACCCCCCTACACAAACATGCTCCTGGAGACACCTGCTGCCATTTCCTGAGAAGACAGGCATGTGGCTCGACTGTGGACAAAGTGCAGAATCAGGGTGGACTCTGGCAACCTGGATCCCTGAGGCCATGGTAATGAGGGGTTCCCTGTACCATCCACATGTGCTTCATTCACAGAGAGATGAACAGACACCATTTGACCAAGCCTCATTCTCCCTCCTTCTCATGTCCTCCTGGATGCACTCATGCGTGCAATGTTCCTCCCCAGCCCTTCCTTATTTTGGTGCAAGGTACGTGGAAAAAAAAAATTACTGCAAATGTTGCTTCACTACCACATGACCTATCACAAATTTAGAAGACTCCAACTGCATTATAAAATAATGGGGCTGTCTTGAGAGAATTTGCCTGTGTCTCTCCTGCATTGCCCTGGGCAGAGGCATAGCAGCTGCCGTTTTAGTCTCTTACAGAGAGTAGTTCTTGGCATTACAGATAACACTTCAGAGTGAAATGAAATATTTCAACCATCTATGCATCTATTCCTTGCTCTCTAAGCCATGGGCAATTGCTATTTTGCAATGAGAAATCCAAGCAGACACTTACTGTGTTTGCACTGGGCAGTTGGAGAACAAGCAAATGTGCGTGCAGTCTAGTGAGGAAAGTGGTCATTAAGCAGGTGATTAGAGGGGCGTCAGAGGCTCACGTGGGCTGACCCAGCAGACCTATTACAGGAGGCCGTGCAAGTGTAGGGAGTCAAAGAGGTCATGCCCATAGATATGATTTTTAAGCTGAAAAATGAGAAGTCCTTTGCTGAGAGAAGGGAAATGGGCAGGAATAACCGTGTGTAGGCAGAAGGAACGCATCAGATGAGAGCAGAGAGGGTAAGAGATGCTATTCAAAGATCTAGTTCAAGCAATGGTTTGCCTGTTTGATTATAAGTCTGCCTTCTGTGGGTTTGCTGTCCGCCTCAGGATACTGACCTACACTGGCACCATCTAAAGGTTCATTTGCTCCCTGGCTTCTGTTTGGTTTGGTTAATAGAGTGGGAGGTTTGGCGTATGTAAGAGTGAAGGCTGGCAGTTCGTTCAGCTATTGGTTTCTGTCCTTTTTGCCTATGGTTTTCTTAGGCTGATTGCCAAAAGTCATAGCTTGTTCAAGATGGCATGCTTTACCTGCCTGCTTCTTGCCCTTCTTAGTACTTCTAAAGTTCTCTCTTCTTCCTGTGGAGCATAACGGAGCCTCTGTTGCCAGTTCCAGGTTGCTTTATCAACTCTCTGAAACGCTGACCCCTAGCCATGGCGTTATGCTGACTACTGACGATTATAGAACTGAATTCCAGCTAAAATACCAACGTAATGATCTTAAAACTGAAGAAGCTCATTTTAACTCCTTCTCTACCAGGAGTGGATATGTGACATAATATAGGCCAATAACACGCAACTAAATATTGGAGAGGAGAAGGGAAGCTTCCAGAATTGTTCCTGAGCTGGGTGTGGTGGTGCACACCTATAATCCCAAAGATTAGTGAGGCCAAAGCAGGAGGGCCACAAGTTCAAACCAAGCATATCTCAGAAAAGGGTGTGAGCTGGGGTGGCAATCTCAGCTGGTTTCATTTGCCTCTCCATTTATATATATATATATATTTATTTTTTTTCTATTTCAGGGTCTCATTTAGTGCAGGCTGGCTTCTCATTAATAATATAGTCAAAGATAACCCTGAACCCCTGATCCTCCTGACTCTGCCTCCTCAGTGCTAGGATTATAGGCATATGTCACCATGCCTTGTGCGTCACTGTCTTTATTCTAGAACAGGGAGCAAAACGCAACAGTTTGACCAGGAGAATGAAAGGTGCTAAGTTGCTAAGACTGGAGTAGCTGGAAGCTAAGAAGTCTGGAAGCCTCAAGGCATCGAAGTATCAAGTGCCAGCCCTGGGTCTTCCATTTATGGATTAGTTGCTACACAACAAAAAAGTAAACCAGCACATGGATGAGCCGCTGTGGTTAGTTTCACCATTTACCGAGAACAATCCTCATGATTGGGTCACCCTCCAGCTCTGCTTGCCGTATGATGGCTGGCCATTAGCCATCTCGGCTTCTCTGCAACAATGTCTCAAGCTTTGAACACCTTTTCCTTTCTGCTTCCAAGTTCCAACCAAGAAACTAGATCAGCTTTCCCCAAGCCAGGACTCCTCCTGGGAAAACTGCTTTCCGCCGAGCCGTCTGGACAACAGTGAATGGCGTGGCAGTGAGGGGGCTTCGACCAGGCAAATTTATGCCTCAGGCTCCTCCTCCCAGTTGTTACCGTAACTTTCTACCTGTGATCAGCACCAGGTTTAGTCATCTTTCTTGGACTTGGGTCTTATCATTAAGCATTTTGGAGGCTGCAGAGATGGCCCAGTGGTTAAAACTAACGACCTTGGGTTCAATTCCCCAGTGCCCACATAAATCCAAATGTACAGTACATATGCCTGGGGTTTGTTTGCAGTAGCAGGAGGCCCTGGTTCACCCATACTTTCTTTCTGTTTTCACCCTTCTGTCTCTCTCTTTAAGTCAATAAATAAACATTTTTGATATGTTGGCTCTCCTTATGCCACAATTATGAGATTCAACAATCAAATAGAAATGTCTTTATGTTCTGAATAAAACAACCCCAATGGCTGCATAATAATGTAGGCATTACTGTTGGAATCTTGGAGAAACAGAGCTAGAACACTGGGCTGGATACCAGGGAGATGTGAGCCTAGAGAAGTTGGTTAGCCCTCTGTCACTTCAGGGTATCCTAGCTAAATAGTGGTATTAACAGCTCCATCTGCCTCACAGGCTCTTCGGGCCATCACTATTCCCAGTAAGGAAAATTCCTGGATGCTTGATTTTTATTTTTATTTTTTTGTAGTTGAGATTTTAGCTAGTGATATCATTGGAATGAGAGGGCCATAAATAATACTTTCCTATTATTGCAATAAAAGAATTTGGAAACGTCTTGCAATACAGCTTATTTTCCCCTATGGAGCTGAAAAGAAAAAAAGGCTCCTGGCAGATATTTGCTTTTATCCAAATCTGGCTTTCTCTTCAATTCATTTGGCACTTTCTCTGCCTGACTAAAGTCACAGGTAATTAACCTCCATCTACTAAGTCACCAAGGTCCTCTGCACTGTTCCCTCAAGAATTAATTTCAGAAATGAATCTCCATCAAGCTTTTCCTACAGACAAGCTGTCAACTCCCAGAAGCTGCTTACCAAGAAGACCCAGCAGGAGGGCTCATCCCCCCCCCCCAGTCTCTCTCTCTCTCTCTCTCTCTCTCTCTCTCACACACACACACACACACACACACACACACCAGAGACTCACTGGTTAACATGAAGGATGTGGTGATATAATAGTTTGAGAGTAAAATGCTGGAGCTAGCCTTGCTGGTTGAAATCCCACCCTGCCATTTCTCAGTGCATGGCTGCAGGCACCTTATTAGACCTTCTTGTGCCTCAGTTTTTCTTTGAAAAACAATGCTGGTAAGAGTGCATCTCCCTCATCGGAATGCTCAGAGTGGTCTCCGGTGTGTAGTGGCTTTCATGGTTTTTCACCTTCCCCATCAAGCTGGAACTCCTGTGCTGTACTCAAGGGCCTCCAGCAACCAGGCAAGAGTAATGGGTGAGGATGAACTGAGCCTCCGTAGAGGTGGAGGCTGTAGCAGCCATGGCTGCAAGGCAGCGTGGAGCAGGTAGCTGCTATTCCATTGTTATAGAGGTGAGGAAGTAGGCCAAGTGCTTCAGGGAGAATTTTTTTATTAGGATTCTTAAATGCTGACAGCTACTTTTAAAGCGTCAACACCACACACACAACACACGCACGCACGCACGCACGCACACACACACCAAAATGACTTCCAGATTATAAGATTCAAATTCAAGAAATCTATAGCAGTTGCATCACTGATTTCATGGACTGATATGTTCATGTGGTCTCTGACCTTGGGAATCCTGAACCAGGGCTGCACCTAGATCTTCGGTGTAAGAAATCCTTAGGAGAAAAGGAAAACAAATGCTTCACAGATGATCTTGTTACCGTCTGCCAGTGATGTGAAGTGTGGACCACCTGGTTTTGTCAGTAGGAGAACTGAGATTCAGAGTCACTAAACAATTTGTCCAAGTTCGCATAGCCCTTCAGATCTGCCTGACACCAAAGTCCACTAAGTTCTTTTTGCTGTTGTTAGTACTTTTTTTGAAGTGGGGACTCTTTTAAATAGTCTAGGCTAGTACTGGATGCCCAGGGCTGCTCTCAGTCTCCCAAATGCTGACACTATGGTGGTACTGCTGTCTTATTACCAAATCATAGTTGCCTATGGTCAGGAGGCACAAAAGCGATGCTAGAAAGTTTGAATACAAGTAGAAAGAATAAATCAAGCTAATTATGAAATAAATCTAAGTAACACGTTTGTCTCCTCAAATGTACATTTTTTTTGTCATCAAAGCATTTGAATTGTACACTACTAGCAAAACTTCAATGCATAGCATTCAACTATTAGATACATGTATTATAGAATTCTCATTTGGTATAACAAACTCTCTTATGGATATTTACCTGAAGGATTTAAAATCAGTTTGAAGAGATATTTACATGCTTGTGCTCACAAAATCCAAGTTATGAAACCAATACAAGTGTTTACCAAGGTATAAATTGATAAAGAAAATATTGTAGTTTTGTATGATAAATACTAAGGTATAAATTGATAAAGAAAATATGGTAGTTTTAGCCGGGCGTGGTGGCGCAGGCCTTTAATCCCAGCACCCAGGAGGCAGAGGTAGGAGGATCCCGGTGAGTTCGAGGCCACCCTGAGACTCCATAGTGAATTCCAGGTCAGCCTGGGCTAGAGTGAAACCCTACCTCGAAAAACCAAAAAAAAAAAAAAAAAAAAAAAAGAAAGAAAATATGGTAGTTTTGTATAATAAGTACTATTCAGCCTTTATACAGTAAGGCATTATGGGGTTGGAGACTTAGATCCATGCTATCCTGCTTGCCTAGCAACTATATGACCCTGGCGTTCAGTACCCAACACCAAATAAACAAATAGTAAAACATTTTATCATCTACAAAAGCATGGATAAGTTGGATACCATGCTAAATGATGTGAGATGGACACAGAAGAATTAATACTGCATGTTTTCCCTTGTAATGTGGATCTAAAATAGTTAAACTCATAAAAGAAGAGAGTAGAAAGGTAGTTATCAGAGGCTGGGGGAGGGTAGTCAATGACTAAGCAGTACAAAGCTGCAGCTATATAGGGAAGCTAAATTTATATTTTAGGTCAGTTGTACCTCAAAGCTCATAGTCTTGATTTTTAAAAAATATTTATCTATTATGCTAAAAATTAAGATACTGTTAGCCAACGATGTGAAAGGTATGTTCATGCAATCATCTTTAACTGCTGAGCCATCTCCCCAGTGAGAGGTAAGTTCAAAGTCTTAGGGATTTAATGCAATAGTAGCTCATATTTCATTCACATAACACTCTAACGTACCTGGTCTGTGGACATCATTTCTCCAGCCATTCAGGGACCTGGTGCCATCCTTTGGCCAGCACAGCCAATTTTTATATATAGTTGCCAAGTGAAAGAGCATGGAAGGAGTCACAGGAGGCATTTTATGAGGAGCATTGTGTCAATTCCAATCACATACCTTGGCCTCAGAACAGCCACGGGACATCACAGGTGAGGCAGGAGGCTGGGAAATGTAATCCAACTATGGGTCTGAGGTGGGGGAGAAACAGGTCTGATGAATGTCTGTCAGAGTTTTGGTGGTCAGTGTTCCTACCTGGGAGGCAGTGAGATGTTTTAACACCCTAGACTCACTGCATTCTTCCATGGGGAGGGGGGGTCTTTGAAACTAGATGGGTAGAATATGTCAGCCGATCTTGTCCGTGAGTTGATAATAACATTTCCAGAATATCTATTTTCTCAAGAACATGTACATGTTACAGAGACATTTTGTTTCGTCAGTTTATAACCCTGAAAAAATTATGATGTGGACATTCCTTTTAAGTCCTGTAATCCATCATCAACAAGGGTATTAAGTGTTAACTCCCACTCCTAAATTGAATTTTAGTACTCTCCATTACCCGTTCATGAGAGAGAAATGACAAATAATTTCATGGCTCAAGAGCAGCAGACAGATGAGTTCAGCAAAAAGAGGGTCAAGTACCAGGAGGGGGTGAACAAAATGTGTAGCCTTCAAATTAAGGGCATTTGCTTCTCATCTTCCTAATTGCATAATTTAGTATCCCCAAGGGTCATTAGAGCCACTGTTTTGCAGAGGAGCAGTTAGCTGTTGTTGTGGAATAAGAGTCTGTTTTCTTATGTTCTTGTTTCTGGCTTCCTCGTGTTTTCTCTCAGCAGAGCTGACCAGAACCCTTTGGCACCTTGAAAGTTGAAGTTCTCACTTCAAAATATGAACACACTCCCATTTAAAAGGAAAATGTTCCACAATGCCTAATGTTCCCTTCTCTTGAGAGTTTCTTCCCTTTTAGACTCTTTGAAGAAGACTAGCCCATGACAGCCTTGGTTTATTCAGAAGATGTGTCGAACTACCCCGGATTTGGTGTTTTTGAACAATGTCTGTTTAATGCAAGGAGAATCCTCCAAGACATTGCCTGCACTCAGCACAGGTCCCTCTGCACTAGTCACAGCACAAAAGGGGGCCAGGATGACTGTCTGGTGTAACTTCTGCGAAGGGACCTCTGCAGGCACTGTATCTCTGGGGGCATTTCTTTAGGAACAAGCCAATGCCAACCTACAGAGACATTCTGTCCATATCCTTTGTTCCTTAAACACCATATTCTCTGGCTACAGTGTATAAAAAGGAAATCCAAGGCATAGGAAAAGCTAATGGCTTTGTTTGTTCACTAACAGGTATTAAAAATTGTCAAGTCCTGCCAATCGCATTAAAAAGCTCGCCTCCTCACTTTCAGCTGCTGGAAAGAGGTGGCTACATCTGAGCCCACCCAAGTCTATGGCTTGCAATGCCTGCTACCAGAAAATCAGATCCCTGCCTCTTGAAGAGCACCCAAATGTTTTCAAAGGTTCTGAACAGATGGCTTTGTTGTTTCACTCCCCAGTAGAAAATAATCACCCACTTTATTGGCATAGCTCAAAGAAACAAGGAGAAAGGTCTTAGTGACCCTTACAAAGCAGCTACAACAGTCAAAACCATGTTTTCCTTTCAGACGCTGTGTCCTTAACTCACTTTTAAGTTCTACACCATCAGCTCTGCTTCACGTAAAACATCCCAATGTTATTTTGTGTATATTAAAATACGTATATAGTAAAAATAAAATTATATATAATAATTTTTTTAAATTCTAAGGTAACATTTTCTTACATTCAAGTTACATTATCTGTTCATTTACCAATTCATTTGTTCCTTTATGAGATCTTGTCCTCTTAACATACCAATTTGTTTAAAGGTGATTGATAATCCATTTACTATGCCTAATCCCAGAAGAGATCTACCAGATAGACATACTAGGTGATAGACACTACAGCACTCTCAAGAAGAGGGACATTTTCATCCTAGCTGGAGAGCCTGTTATGTAAACAGGTTGTTGTACTGTGCACGACATTGCGTGACATGCACATGACATCACTACTATGACGCAGTAGTGGGATTTTTATGAGACATAACACCTACCCTCATGATTGATAGATACATGCTCTCCCTTAGCTGTATTCTCAGCAAAGCTGATTATGTTGCTGACTTCAGCCATACCACAAGACTTTCCAGTGTCACTGATTCTGATGTTATTAGGTCTTCTTTCTCTACCTGCCACAAATGTGATTGGCTTTGTTGTTTGCTTTTCTTCCCATGCTCCTAACACTGGGCCAGTTGTCATTTTTAATACTGAGTTCTAAGACTTCTTTATATATGCTAGATATAAATCCCTTATCATACATATCATTCGAAAATATTTTCTCCCATTTTCAAAGTTGCCTTTTCACTTTCTTGGTGATGTTCTTTGATGTATAAATACATTACAGTTTTACCTAAAGTGTTTTAAATAAATAAATAAATAAATAAACATTTCTATCATAACTCCCACCCATTACTTTCTGTTGTTCCTATCCCCATTCCTCTTCCATTGAACCCATTCTTCTTACCAAGTAGTCCCTCCTTTATCCTCCATTAACCATGATGATATGTTGATAAATCCAATATTATGAAGGTCTTGTGCAGGTAATGACAGACACTGTGAGGTCATGATTGCAACAGTAATTTTGTGTCCAGAAGGCAGCGTTCCAAAGCACTCCTCCCTATCCTCTGGCTATTACATTCTTTCTGCCACTTCCTCCACAATGGTCCCAGGCCTAAGAATGTGATAGAGACGTCTCATTTAGTGCCGAGCACTAAACTGTCACTTTTCAGCACTGGATGAGTTTTGAGTCTCTCCAATAGTCATTGTCATCTGAAAAGACAAGCTTCTCTGACTAAAAGTTAGAGCAACACTAATACATGGGAAGAAATATAAATATTTAGAGGATAATTTGATGGACACAATATATCCATTCATCCAAAGTGTTTTAGTTTGTTTAAGTTAACATAATAACTTGCCATAAATTGCAAGGCTTATTAATGACAATAACTTATGTTTCTCAGTCCTGGAGGCTTGAAAGTCCACAGAGCTGACAGATGTGGAGTCTGGTGACTGATAAAGTTTGTACAAATGGCTGTGTTCATGCTATAACATCACATGGTTAAAGAGGTAGGTAGTTTCTCTTTTTTGTAAGTTTATAAGGCCTACAAAAGCACAGCCTAAACTACATTTCATAGGATGCAACTCCTAATACCACCCACCTTTGTAGTAAGGATTTCAATATATAAATTGTGTGGGATATAAGCATTATATAAAATATATAAGCATTATATAGAATAGATATAATCTATTATTAATACTTCATTCTTCCCAATTTATTCCTCAATTTTTTGTTACAAAAGTATTTTTTTATTTATTTGACAGACAGAAAGAGAGAGAGGAGCATGGACATGCCAAGGCCTCCTGCCAAAAAAGGTAAACTCTAGACATGTGTACCACTTTGTGAATTTGGCTTCAGGTGGGTACTGGGGAATTAAACCACCTTTAACCACTGATCCATCTCTCCAGCTCTGCTTCTCCTTTTCCAGATTATTTTGGCTATTCTGGGTCCATTGAGTTATCATAAAAACATCAGGATCGATTTTTAATAAATTTTGCTAAAATTATTGGATATACAGAAAGTATAAGTGGTCTTCTACCTCAAGTTATATACAGAAAGCAATTCAAAATAGGTCAACAACCTAAAAAGCTAAAGCTATAAACGTCATAGAGGAAAACATAAGAATAAACTCTGTGATATTAGATTTAATGGTTTCTTAGAGATGGTACCAAAAACATAAGCTGAAAAAACATTAAAGAATAAGTAGAAATTAATCAAAACTGAAAATTTTTGTACATCAAAGGTCATTATCTACAGAGCAACAAGACAACTCACCAAGAGGAGAAAACTTTCATATATCTGATAATGGACTAGTTTCTATAATGTAGAATGAATATTGAACATAACATTAAAACACCAAGTTAAATATGAGCAATGGACCTGAACAAACACATTTCTAGACAGTGCATGATAAAACAGCACATGAAACTATGTTCAAACTCATTTGTGACTAAGGAAACACAAATTTAAAAACATGTCGTATTACCTGTGTCAGTAAGATTTCTAGTGCTGTGCAGAAGACCTGGGAAAATGAGCTAAATGAAGAGACATTTGTTTGGCTTATGATCCAGAGGTTCCAGGTCATGGTCTTAACCTGATTTCATTTGGGCCTATGATAATGTAGTCCATCATGGTAGAAGCTTGGGACAGAAGAAAGCTGTTTGTTAATGGCATCTGAGAAGGAAAGATGATGCTAGATAAATATATCGATAGATAGATACATAAATAGATGATAGATAGGTAGCTAGGTAGATGGATAGATAGATAACCAAGAACAAGATATACCCAAGAACAAGATATACCCTCCAATGGCACAGGTCCAGTGATTAGGGGCCAAGACATCAATACATGAGACTTTGGCAAGCATTCAACATCATAAGGGAAATGATCATCAAAAGTACAACGAAGTATTACCTCATCCTGCTTATAATGGCAGTTACCAAGAGGGAAAAATGTGTTGGTGGAGCTGTTGGGAAATGGGAATTTAATGCTAGCACAGTTATGTTCCTTAAAAAAAAAAAAAAACTGAAAATGGAACAACTGCCCTTTTATCTGGTATTTCAACTCTTGGGCACATGCAAAGGAAATCAAATCATGCTGCCAAAGCACTAGGTCTGTGTTCGCACTGACTATAGTGCTTTTTACCATAGCTCAGGACCACGGGTGAGACCAGAAGTAACCAAGCTGCCCACTAAATTCCATCATTTATAAAAACCTGAGAGGAGCAGGGGGGCATTATTTTATGTGAAATAAGCTAGGTACAACATAAATAAATCCCTCATGTTCTTGCTCATTTACAGAAGCTAGAAGAGTTGGCCACATAGAAGCAAGGAACAGAATTATAGTCACTAAATGATAGGAAGGGAACAGGGGAAGGAGGATAGAATTTGGCAATCAGGTGGCACAATAAGTTAGGCATGGCACTAAGCTCTATTGTTCTATTGTTTAGTAAGATAACTACTAGAGAGGAAGACCTTGAAGGTTCCTTATACATAAAAATGATAATGCCTGTGATACCATAAATTCCTGATAATTTGATTTTATTATTATTATTATTATTATTATTATACATTTATATGTGTAATATATTGTAAAAATTAGGAAGAAAGAAAAAACAGGCCAGGAGAGATAGCTCAGCAATTAAAGGCACTTGCTTGCAAAGCCTCCCTGCTCTGGGTTTGATTTCCCAGTATTCATATAAAGCCAGATACACAAGGTGTCACATGCATCTGGAGGTTGTTTGCACGAGCAAGATGCCCTGATGCACCCATTTTCTCTCTCTTTCTCTCTCCCTCCCTCTCTCTCTCTCTCTCTCTTTGTTCCTCTCTCTGTCTCTCTTGCAAATAAATTTAAGCAGGAAAAAATCATTGTCAATGCATGCTAGAATGAGTTTTTAAGATATATTGCTAAGGAAAAGGAATCAGACAGGAATTCACAAATTTTATGACTTCAGTTATATTAACTAGATTAGTATGTAAACTTGTGTATGCAAAATGATAGTTACTGGGTTCTACAGAGAAGGGAGAATTGAGTACAGACTGCTTAAGTGTATGGCTTTCATTATGAGTGATGGGAAACCTTTATACCGAGAAAAAGAATTGGTTGTGTGGCACTATAGATGGACTCAATGGGGTTCACTTTGATAGAAGCACTTTAAAGGGTGCATTTTAGAGCATGTGAATCTTGTCAACCTAAAAACAGCCTCTGTGGATGTTTGCTGTCCTACTTGAGCCTCTCGTTCGCTGACAGATGATCGGGGTGGCAGGTCTTGCACTCCATTTCTCCTCCCTTTGCCCTGGCACGCCCACAGCAGCCCATTCCCCTCAGCTGACAGACCATGCATGGTGGGGGAAGTGCAATTCTCCAGTCTCATTGACTGGAAATGAAGACCATGCTGATAAGTAGCCAAGAATAGCCACACACTTGCAAGTAGACAAGAGACAGAATGTGGCGCAGCCCCTGAAAGACAGAAGCTGGGTGGTTTAGACACCGCTGCTGCCACTGGGAGGAAGGGACTTGCAATCATCATAGAGATTAGGGGGCGATGTGTACTTATCTGAGGAGAATGTTTCAAAGGCATAATGAATGCGAATACACATCTCACCTAAAGCTCCTTAAAGGGATTGGAGCACGTGATTTGGGGTGATGCAGGGGAACAGAAAGCTGATTAAGTGCGCAGCCTTTAGGTGAGGGCACATTAGAGTGTGGCCCTCAGACGGCGCAGTGGAGCTTGCCACTAAGGGAATGAATGGGTGACAAAACTTCAGAATCTGAGAGGACTTCAAGAAAGAAGTTTACATGATGAGCAATTTTTGAAGTTTCCTTTTGTTCTAATCCTAGTGGAGTAGAGAACTTAATTAAGGCATGTTCCTGCAGTCTCCATCTTGCCCCGCTCAGCGCTTCCTTCAGACTTTGGACGAAACTTCTGAAGCAAAGGGAGGCTTCACCTACCCTCTACCCTCCACTAGCCTGTATGGAAATACAACTCATCTGTCTGATGCCTGGTCATCATGTCTGGATATTTAGTACCACATGGGCTGTGTTTCACTTAAAATGCCATCTGCCTACACAATCAGATGTTGGCTGTTCATTAGCTGACACTGTATTATAAGGCTGTCTGCTATAATCCTGAGTCCATTCCTGGCATCATAGGCAAACCCACGTTAGAGGTAGCTAGGTTTATTTTATTTAGCTTAAACTGAACAAACACATTTGTTTATTGCATGCCAGGCACTGGGCTAAATGCTTTAGAATTACAAAGTCCTATTAACACATGAATAATACAAGTGCTTCAGCTGTCTTTATCTCCCACCAGCATCAGAGGCTTTAGAAATTAGTGTGATGAATATTAAATATAAGTTCTCATAGTTGAATTAGTGGCATGACTAGATTCTTACAGAGAAAAATGTCACTTTTTACTCGAACATCTAATCATTTCTATAACCTTTTCTCCGAAGGATAGTACTTGAGATTTGATCTCAAATAAAATGTCCCAGTTATTGTCCACATAGGGTACAGGGAGAGTTCAAAGCCTCCACTGTGCACTATGATACGAGCACTCAGCCTTTAGCATATTGCTTTATTAGCATTAAAGAGATTTCTGTGCAGGACTGGTGGGATGGCCTGTAAGGGACAGGTTGGGAATCTGTCACATTGACTGGAGGATGTATGGATTGTTTCATGCTGATCTGCCAACAAATATTTACTTAGTATACGGCCGACTGTGGGCGGTAAAGCCAGTAGAACATGACAGAAGTAGTGGCACGCTCTTTCCAGGATGAGCTCCTAGAGGACACATCTGTTTCGGTTGCCGCTGTCTTACTCACGGCTGCCATGCAGCCATGAAGAGGATAAGTTGCCTGCAGCCAAGTGCAGGACGGTCTAGACTCCTGGGAAGTGGCTGTAATATCTGGGTACAGAGCTGCGTGCCTGTAATCCCGGAACTCTGGAGGCACAGATCAGGTTAGTGGATAGAGAATTCGTGACCAGTCTGGCCTACATAAGTGAATCCCTGTTCAAAGCAATAAAAATAACTGAATTTTTTTTGAAAGTGCCTTCTCATGCTAGGAATCTGGCATGGAGGGACCTCCTTGGGGAATCAGCCATTTCTCCAGGCAGACTTAGAGTTCCAGGTGCCTGCCAGCCGTTCTCATAGTCCTTCCCTCTCACCAAGAAGAGAGGTGGCTATTCCCACTATCTGAGCGACAATGATTCAGCAAATGTAGGAATTCACAAAACCACCAGTTCTAGTGCTAGCCTGGAATCACAGAAGTCAGAATGTGAGAAGGTCAGAGTAATGGCAGTAGAGTCTTTTAAGCTACCATTGTGAAATGGGGGCACACTGGCTATGATGGTGTCTGGTTTTAGCTTTGGCCACTTGCTGTGTGACTTTGGGAAAGTCACACACTCTCTAATTTGGCCTTATCATCTGGAATACACTTGTTATATTCTATGCTCCACATGCTTATGAGAGAATGAAATAAGCTAAAATATGTAGAAGTGTTCAGTAAACTATGAAATGCTATATAACTATGAAAGATTTTTTTTTTATTATTCAGCCACACCAATTCAAAAAAACCAAATGTAAATTCAGAAATTAGAAAGTCATTATGTGCTAAAAATATTGTTCCAAACCTAATTAAATTAGAACAATGGTTCATTTGTCAATTCGTATGCCAAGTATCCAAATAGTTATGCTACAGAATGTAACTAATGAGCAGGAACAGACCAAAATAATAGGTTGGCTACGAAGCAAGAGCAACTCCCTATATATTAGCCAAGTCTTAATAATAATCTTATTTAGAATTCATTTCTTGAAAGACTGGAAAAATAGTGCCTTAATAATACCTAGCTTGTGTAAGTCCCTTATAAGCAATGTTAAAATGCATATGAACTTTTTATTGGCATTGTACATTACGGTTTTCACTATGTTCTTCGTGTGCTTTCTCACTTGATTATCATAAAATACTCTGATTCTCGGCAGAACCCTATTACCCGCAGCGCATGTGCAAGTGAAGGAAGTGAGAGGCAGAGGCTGAATATCATTTCCAAGGCCACATAACTGCCATACGCCAGCGCTGCAGCTGGGACTCACGTTCCGCATTTCCCAAGTTCCATGTGTGTCTGTCACCCTGCACACGCCGCGGAGTCAGAGTGCGAGGAGGGACAGCCTTGTCTATGTGGCCGGGCTTCCTCACCTGGCCTCCTGAGCACACAAAAGACACAGTCATCTTCTTTCTCAGCCATCCACTTCAACTGTCACTTTATCTTGCCCCAGGGACTATTGGAGCTAGGAAGCCTTTGCTAATCGCTCTGTATTTCCCCACTATAGAAGGAATCCCTGTGGCACACCAGTGTTTGCATACCCAGCACTCTGAGGGGCCTTGTGTGGAAAAACAATTTAGCTCAGGAGCAGGCAGTACTGGGGGCTTTGATTGTCCTTGAGGTGCAGCAAGATGCCCAGTGCCTGGATGCATCAGAATGTGACCACCCAGTTGCAGGAGAGACTTTAATATAGGCATTATCTTCCCCAGGAAATATCTTCCCTATGGAATTCATACCTTAAAGAAAAATATGAATTTTCTTATTATTCTTTGCTTCATTTAATGAGTATTTTCAGGGATTTGGCATATCATCAATACAGGATTTCCCTTTAGCCCTTACATGTCAGAAGTAGACATTCACACATGGGGGGGGGGGTGAAACCTGCTTGTCAGACCCCTGCATCAGACCTGAAAGCCATCAGCTGCTTCCTGAATGGCAAGAGTGGTCTGTGTGTAACCTTTCACTGAACTCCTTCCCTTATATCCCTGCAGAGGTTTCCATGCCCCATGGTGAGCGAAATCAGCAAACAACGGCATGAACCCCCTCTCTCCCCTGCTTATTTCTGCCGCTGCTTAAAATAGAAAGGAAATATAGCTTCAGTCATTTGGCTTGCTTCACACAATAGAGATAAGCCCATGGGTGGCAGTGCAGATTTCTTTGGGGAGTGTACTGGGCTGAGAGCAGCAGGCGCTGTTGAAAGCATTTGCTTCTAGCAAACAATTTTTCATTTGGTCGGGGAACGTGAGCCATGAGAATAAGTAAATATATTCATATAAGAGTTTCTGAAAGCAAAAAACAACGAGTTGAGGATCAGAATTCTTTCTTCATTCTGCAGAGCAGAGTGTGGACTTGGGAAACACCATGGGAGCATATGTCACACGCACCTCTGTGTACAGACCAGAAGCCACAGACTTCAAGATGAACTCCCGAATGTGGAAAAAGGGCAGTTCTTATACACTAGTGATGTGAATGTGAATTAGTCCATCCCTATGGAAAATCATACGGAGAATCCTCAAAAATACCACATGACTCAGCAATGATACCAGCAGTTCAGTTTATCACAGCACTGTTTATAATAGCCAAGACTTAGCCTCAACCTGGGGGTCCACTGAGGATGCAGGCTTCAACAAATGTGGTATGTATATGCAGTCTGCCCTAGCACATAAGGAAATATTGTCATTGGGCAATGCAGGAAAGGCTGGGGATGAGTGAAATGAGCTGGACACAGAAACACAATTACTGCACACTCTTGTTCACGTGCAGAGGCTAGGAAAGTTGCTCATCAATGTAGAAGCATGGTCATGGCCCCCAGAGACTGGCAAGGATGGGGCAAGGCAGATGAGAGAGGATGGCTAACGACACAAGAACACGTCTAGACTGCAGGGATATTTTCTAGGATTCCGTAGCACCTTAGAGGACTCCAGTTAACTTACTAGATTTCAAAATACCTAGAAGAGAGGACATAAATGTTCCAAACACAAAGAAATGATAAATGTTTGAAGTCACAGACATGCTAATTCCTCTGCTGGGATTGTTGTGTGTTACATGCACAATGAAATATCACATTTTACCTAATGAGTATAAACAACCGTGAACCAATCGAAAATAAAAATAATTTTAAAAAATCAATCCCTTGAGTCAGAGGCCATTTATAAATTGGTTTGTAACAACTTCAGAAACAATACTACATAGAATGGTTGGCTGCCTTTAACACATCATAGAGGCCTCTTTTATCCCACATTTTCCTAATCATTAATGTTCTTTGAGAATGATGGTGAATTGTGATATCTCTAAAAGAAAATGCTTTCAGTTTTATAAAATGAGAAAATCCATAAACAAAGATTAAATACACAAAAACCATTGGGTTTAAGTTAAAAAAAAATGTAAATATTGAGAATGTCAAATCATGACAGATTTTTTTTTTTTTTCAAGGTAGGGTTTGGCTCTGGCTCAGGCTGGCCTGGAATTCACTATGTAGTCTCAGGGTGGCCTCGAACTCATGGCGATCCTCCTACCTCTGCCTCCCGAGTGCTGGGATTAAAGGCGTGCGCCACCACGCCCGGCTCATGACAGATTTTAAGTGCAAATAGTACTTGACAGATTTTGTATTTAAACTTAATTTATTCCAATAAATGCTTTTGATAACATGCACAAATAAATTGGCTTCAGCTTGTACTCATGTCCTAATGATTCCCAGTTTAGACGTCAACTCTGGCTGGTTTCAACCGGATCCAGAAACAGCTCTCAGGCTACAGGTTAACAGAGCTGTGGCTGTGATCTTAGTCACAATCAGCTCAGCCCACTGTCTTCTGCCACAGTAGAATTCTATGGACTTGGTAATTTGTGAAGAATAGAAGCTTTTAAAATATTTTACTTAATTAAGAGAGAAGGGGGCGGGGAGAAAGAGTATTGGGTACTCCAGGGCTTCTTGCTGCTACAGATGAATGCCAAGCACGTGTGCCCACCACTTTGTGCATATGGTTTTAGGTGGGTGTTCGGAAATTGATCCCAGGCTGACAGGTTTACAAGCAAGTGCCTTTAACTGCTGAGCCATCTCCCCAGTCCAGAACAAAAGAAGTTTACCTGGTGCTCACCTCTTGGAACGTGGCCAGTCCATGAGCTTACTGTGCTTCAACACATGATGGAGAGGCAGAAGGGAAGGACAGCATATGCAGACGGCAAAGTTCTGGGCTGCTTTAGAACACCATATGCTCAGCGATAATGGAATTAATTCATTCATGAGGGTTCTGTGTACACACTTCCCACTGAGCCTCAGCTTGTACGATGGCTACGGTGGCAGTTAAATTGCACCGCGACTTGCGAAGAGAACAAACATTCCAGCCATGATAGAGCAGACAAGCTTCTGACTCTCATAACCTTTGTAATATTGGGCTGGATGCCCAAGGTGTCTGTGTCTCAATATCTGTGTGTCCAGGACAGAAAAGTCCTATTTTTAAGTGGTCTCGAGCTTTCCACTGGGCTACAATCCACCTGTGCTTGCCTTACAGGTAATGCACTTTCTTCTCGGTAGATCCTGTGGCCCAGCCACAGAAGTGCAGTCTGCAGTTTTTGGTGTGTCGTGAGTGACCCGAAGCATGACCACCAGCTATATGACTCAGCAGAGTTTGTAAAATAAAGCAGCCAACCATCTCTTAACCAGTGCTAGTCAACTTTCTGTTACTGTAAGAAATCACCAAGATAATCAACTTATGAGGAGAAAAAAGTTTGTTTTTGCACACCATGTTAGAAGTTCAGTCTATGGTTTTCCCTATGCCTTGGGCCTATGGTGATACAGCAGTTGGTGGCCGAAGTGCACGGTAGAGAACTTCATGGCCAGCAAGCAAAAGAAAGAATGAGGACAGAGCCAAGTTTTCACTGCTCCCCTCAAGCACACACCCCCTAGTAGCCCAAACACTTCCTACTTGGCCTCACCTCCCAAAGGCTCCACTCTCTCCCAGTAGCGCTCTTGGTTTAACACAGGGACCTTTGGAAAACATTCAAGATCCAAGCTACAGCAGAGCCCAAGACTTCAACCTGACTGATCTGTAGCAGCAGGTAAGTAACTATTTCTGCCCTGCTATGTCAAAACTCCCTTATAACCTCACAAACACAAGTGAGGATCAATGAGAGTGCACTCTGAAAGTTAGTGCTGGGATATAAAGTGTTGTTTATGCTGATAGTTAGTCCTACATTACAACCTCAATGAAATCCGCAGCTACGTTCCCTTTTCTGTGCCATGTTATATATGGGGCGGTGTCTAAATGCAGGCATAAACATATTCACAGAGAAAGATGGCCGTGACTCTGGCACAAATGTGCTGTGAGCTTTTTTTTTCTCCTGGTGCAGATGACTATGTGCCTTAAACCCTTTTTTTGTGAGCTATATTTGGCTTTAAAAAGCTGGTGCTCTAAATATAAGGCTTGGGCTGAGTCACCAAGTCCTGGGCCCAGGGAGAGGAGATGGGGAGGCCTTCCAAGCAAAGTTGCACTGAACAAGGTGGAAAAGACTTTATTTAGTGCTATGACCTGTGACCTACAGCCTAGATTAAATCCACTGCCTTTGTATGCATGAAGATCTGCTGAAAAAGCCACACTACTCATTCTTTAGATACTCTTTGATGCTATATTGTGTAATGACAGCAGAATGCAATGGCTGCAATCAAGGCTGAATTTGGCCTAAAAAAACTAAAATATTGCTATCTAGCCTTTCAAAAAGAGTTGGCTAAGTTCTACTTTCTTATGACATGAGCACACATGCATATTTTCCACAGTTTTCTACGTACTGACTCATATTGGAACAGTAACACCCTCAGAAGAAGTTACAGTTTATGTTTTCATGCCCAGTTTTCTGATGAACCTGAAAGAGACTATATGACTTTGTCCCCTGTCCATCACTAGCCCTAGCCAGGAGGGCCTGGCAAAAGGACTTTCCAGTGTTCATCCCTTTCCCTGTGTGCCTGGCCACGTTAACTTCTGAGTTGGAGCCTTCCTTTTCTATCTGAAGAGTTTCAGTGAAAGTTAGTAGACATATGAAGAACCCCAGTGTGTACTCCTCAGTGTTTGCTATTCACCAAATAAGAAAGTCTGGGCAGGCCACAGGACACAGTTCTTCTGAGTCTGAGTTCCCCATTTGTAATAGAAATGAGTTTTTTTTTTTTTTTTTTTTAAGTACTGGAATCTAAATTAGTGACAACTGAAACTTACTGCAAAGTATCTCAGTCACCTCCCTCATCACCCTTCCCCGTCCTGTCTTATTTCCTTACATTAGCCCCATGTGGCTCCAGCAACCCCTAGTAATGTACCCATGTAGCCCATGTGACCGTAGGTGAGTTGTTCGGGGAGTATAGGGATTCAGCAGGCAGCAGAAGAGGGAGGTTGGTCTTACACTGTCCTTCCCTGGCCTAGTTATTGTCCTTTTCCAGGTCCACTCATACTGCAGTCATGCACTACTGAACCCTAACACTTCCTGTAAAGTTCCAAATCTGCACAGAATCTCATGAGGGGTTTAGTGCCTGTATTTAGAAAGGGACAAGGAGGACAACCACTTATTTTGTTAGTCCTTTAATGCAATGCGCTGTTTTTAAGTTTCTATCTGCCTCTGAGTTCATGTGCAGCGACTGTCCCGACACATTTGAGTTACGCCGCTCCTCCTCTGTGTGATGGGGTGCAGAGCAGCCACGTTGGACTTTGCGTTTTCATTGGGATGAATATATTTTATGAATGTTTAAGGCTGTAATTTTATTTTCCTGAAAACAACACATTTGTAGACCACTTGTACAAAATGAACATGACCTAGATCAACTGCCTCTTTGGAAACCTGGTTGTTCTCCATAGCAGTAAGAACCCCAGGGACTCTGGGACATTTGGAGCCTTTAGGTACAGTTTAGCCTCAGTCTCCTGACCATAGTCCACCAACTGTGGGCAATGTCACCGTCAGTGTTTAGTGATCTTTCTTTCCACTGTTACTTTCTCCTTTCCTACCCTAGGGGAATTTACCATGTGTGAGTGAGTGTTTCTCTGTGTGTGTGTGTACATGTGTACACACATGCTAGTACAGAGATGATTACGAAGATAATTATAGGAGCCAGGCAATTCAGAGCAGGTTGAGAGACAACCGGAGGTAGAATAGCAGGAAACTGCTCAGCTCTAGGACCAGAGAAAACTGGAGGGAAATGTGCTACCAGGTCCATACGAAGACCTCGTGTAGGAGTTTAATCACAAAGACCGAGAGCTGGGAGCATGGAGGAAACAAACACCTCTAGAATCTTCGCAAGCAGAGGGGCTGGGGAAGAGAAATTCTTTGGCCTCCCCTTCCTGTCCTCAGTCTCTTACCAGTGACTCCCACTGGCTGGCCTACTTAGTTTTGTGTACCAGCTTCTTAAAACACAAGCTGGAGCAGTGAAGGCTGTTCTAGAATCTATCTGAGAGACATCATGCTACATAAATAAACAGTACTCCAGGCAACAGAGAATGCTATCAACCAATTTCCTCTCTAAAAGGAAACTTTTGTGTTCCTGGAAAGATGTCCTTCTGCACAAAGTACATTCTCAAAAGATGAGAGAAAAGGAGCCCAGGAACAGATGAGACTGCAGGACTGGGCCTAGGCTAGGGAGGAAGGGCAGAGGGCCAGGGACTACATGGACTGGTGCTAAGGTCTAGAGTTGCAGTTGAAAGAGGCTACTGTAGACTTGCAGATCAGGGGAAATTCTCACAGCCACACATAATGACCGCTCTGTGGTATCTGCTGGTTGGCTCATCTTTGTGCAGATTCTAGCTAGCAGCTAGTAGTCTCAGGGAAATGCTTTCTAAAGGAGGGGTTAGCAAGATGTGAACCTGATATCTAGTCCCCCATCACACAGGGCAGAACTTAAGCTGTCAACCAGACTAGCCACTCCATACAGAACCCATACATTCATGCACCATGCCTTCCAGGAGTGCAGAAGCTCACCTCGCCCAGTAAGCTGCTATCAGGACAAGTCCATGCTGTCTATCCATGTTGTCCCAACCCCTTTTGCATGGCCCAGGCTTTCTGATTCCCAAGACTTGACTTCTATCTCCACCTTTGTTCTGTCTGGGCTGCGTTTCTGTGCTTCTGGCTATTTCAGCCCTGATCCCTCTGTTGGGCTCAGAGAAGTTCCTCTCACTCATTCAGTCATGTGGGTCACAGTCTCACATGAGGGTGTATCTGAAAAGTAAATATTCAATGTGTCAGCAGAAAGGGAAAAAGTATCTGCTGGATGGATGGATATTGTGGTGGGACCACAGAAGAATCTGCACCTGTCTTGGGCCAGCTGGGGAGATGAGACTATCAATGTTTAACATACCATCCACCACAAGGTATGGCTCTTCCCTGGTTCTTCACTGTACCTCACATACCTCTTCATCTCGTATAGACACTCCAGGGGAAGCTGCCACCCAACCCCATCTTTCCAAATTCATGACCACTTCCTTGTTCCCAGAATGTCTTTGTCTGTGTATTAAGCCAGGAAATTAAACTTAAAAAAAAAAACAATTTTATTTGTAACTAGAGAGACAATGAGCGGGGGGGGGGGAGGGGGGTAGACAAGCCAGCACCTCTTGCCATTGCAAATGAACACCAGATTCATGCACCACGTTGTGCATCTGGCTTTACATGGATACTGGGGAAACAAACCCAGGCCTTCAGGCTTTGCAAGCAAGTGCCTTTAACCACTGAGCCACCTCTGCAGCGAAGTTAAACTTTCTGTACTAATTTCATCACTGACTCATCTATAGATTCAGAGAATAATTTTCCCCAAGTCTTCAACTCAACATTGATTAAAAAATAATAATAAGATATCAGCACTGTCACAGTCGCCTTCTCATTCCTGTCACAAAACACCTGAGCAAAAGCAGCTGATGGAGGGAGAGAATTTAATTTGGCTTACAGTCCTGAGGGGAAGCTCCATGATGGCAGGGGCAAGCAAGACATGAGCAGAGACTGGGCATCAGCTATGCCATCGCAGGTGGAAAACGGCAGCAGGAGAGTGAGCCATCTTCTGGAAGCCAAGCACTGAGGACACATGAGTTTATGAGGACCACCTAATCCAAACCAGCACAAGCACCTTCTGTATGAGGTTGCAATGAATACTGAGACAGATTCACGAGGAGCTCAACATAGTCAGTGCTCCGTCAGCACTGACAGGCAGGACCATCGCCTCCATCATCATTATCATCCAAGATTTGGCGGTAGAAGTCATCTTCCTAGCTCTCTAGTTCCCACAATAACATTACCAGCTAATTTAGTAGTTTTTTTTTTTTTTAAACAGCCACTTCCTGCCAGATAGAACACAGCAGGTGCCATGTGTCACAACAGGTTTTTTAAAAAATTCCTTAAAAAGTCTCTTCCTCATAGTCCTCTGCTTTATCCTCAACTAGTATCCTAAATCTTTTAAAGCTTTGTGTGTGTGTGTGTGTGTGTGTGTGTGAGAGAGAGAGAGAGAGAGAGAGAGGTGTCAACGCTGCTTGCTGTTACAAATGAACTCCACATGCATGTTCTACTTTGTGCATCTGGCTTTACATGGGTACTGGGGAACCAAACCAATAGGCCAATAGGCTTTGCAAGCAAGCATCTTTAGCCACTGAACCATCTCCCCAGCCTATCCTATTTTTTTTTTACATCTTTTGGATATCAATAAATTTTCTAGGCTCCTATTTTTTTTAATCTAACAACATCTACTGTCTCTGATTCTACATGTCTCCACCTATTTTGTATGCTATGAGAATCTTGTTCTACAGAACCCAAGTTAAGGTGCATATTTTGGGTCCTTTAAGTCTCATCTGTGGACAGATGGCCTGCTTACCTCTCAAATGCATTATTCGTCTGTGAATTCGGTTTCCAAAAAGAACAACACCCTCCCTCATTTAGGAGTTTGAAGCAAAAAGAGAATCATCACTTGTAAAAATCTGAAATGTGGCCCATCTCTAAAACAGTATTCCCTCGTGGTCATTGAGACATGCCTTGGTTGAATTCTAGACAGATGTCCTTCCTTTTATGACATAATGTTTAACAAACAAGACATGAGAGCTAGCCCCAAATAAGAACCAGAAAAATGTATTCCGGCCTCGAGAATGTGGGTAATGGATTAGCGAGTGTTTGTTTTTCTTTGCAAGTATTTACTTTTCATGTTTTAGGATCTCTGTGTGTATGCCAAGTTCCTGTCATTCTCCTTGGGCCAGTGGGCTACAGAGAAACAGTCCTCTATTCCTATGACAAACAGACGGGAAAACAAGCTCAGCAGACAAGAAAGCTGAGTGAGGTCCTGCTATTTTTCTACTCTGCTCACACAAAGTGGACCCAATGAGACATGTGCAAGCCCGAGATCAGGGAACAAGGACTCTTCTCTTTGGGAGTGACTGCAAAGTTAGATGACCATGGACATGGACTCGACGAGGAGGGAGTGTGGAGAATCAGGACCCATCACATTGTCATCTAGCACACTGACATATGACCACGCCAATGTCAGCTCTGTGCAGGTGCTGTCGTAAACACACTGGAAAGAAGAAAGAGCTGGTTTCCTACATCTACATAATGCTCTCTTTCTTTGTCTCATCTCTGCCTTAATCATCATCTCCAGCCCCTGTTATTAATTGATGGGCTCGGGGTTCCATCCAGCACAGGGTCTTTATGGATTGATTGCATGCCTGGGCTCACCCTCACAATACACTCAATTCCTCCTGTATCAGCCAACTTTTAGTAAGCCCAGAGTCACATGTTCTTCCTCTCCAAGACAGTTTCAGAGTGAAAAGGATTCTGAAGAACAGCTAATAGCTTTGCATGTCAGTGAAGATATTTTTATTTTTAAACTTTTCATGACAACCTTTATATACATACAGATAATATACTATGATCATAATCCCATAATCCCCTCCTACCACCTTCCTTTAATGACTTAGACAGCATAGTAGGCTTTCAGAGAGAACTATGTAGGAACCTAGAAGATGTAGGACAATAAGCCCAGATGCCAGAGTATCAAGGTGAACTTTGTATCTGTAGCTCTAATCTCAAGGGTGCATAAATACATCACCTCACATGGCAATTTCTTTTCTTTTCTTGAGACAGGTTCTCTTATCAGCCTGGATCTCACCAATTAGGCTAGATTGGCTGTCCAGTGAGTCTCCCAGGGGTCCTCATATTTCTACTTCTCCTATACTGGATGACAAACATACATCATCTGGAATTTTAATGTGGATTTTGGGTAATCAAACCCAGCTCCTCATGCTTCTACAACAAGCACTTTATCAGCTGACTTATATCTCCAGCTCTATAGTTTTGATGAAGGATCCTGAGATACAGAGATCATTTTAGAATGCAGAAGGCAGCATCTTCAAAGAGAGGGGATGTAAGCTTAAATCCAGACAGAAGACTATTTAAGGATAGAAGGAGAGAGACCCAGACTGACTGGAAAATGGTTTGAAGAAGATAATTGGGACTAAAAGTCAAGGACTGCAGGAAACTTCTGGAGGCTGAATAAGACCATGACATACATTATTTTGCCCACTCATAATGAGCCACTTTAGGACTTCTGACCATCAGAACTGTAACAGAATACACTTGTGATGTCACATAAGCCACTAGGTCCATGGCAATTCACTATAGCAGTAATAGGAGACTCAGTTATGGGATCACTGGCACCTTTAGAAAATTAAGATTAGGCAGTAGCCTATACCACTGCTCTTATATGGCCCAGTAGAAAATCCCTCATTTTCTTCTCTGCTAGGCCATGAGACTCTTAGCAGTAGTGCACCAGTGATAATACAATGGACACAGGGCCGGGGAATCAATCATCCAGGCCTCTTGGACTCCTTGCCAGCTAACTCCAACAAGAGCCTGCCTAAGATCTATCTATCCCTGGCCCCAGGTCTGCCCTGCAGGCCTAGAAGCCCATAAAAAACCTTCTTTATAGCCATGTTTTGCCCATGTAACTGGTTTCCTAGTATCTTCTAAACACTGGGCTTCGCAGTATTTACTGTCAGAACATGGCAACTGCTTAGCCTGGAATGTGGGTGATGCCTCATAGGACTTTTCCACAGATGGGTAGTACAACCAGCCATGACTCCTGACATAACATATGAAATTAAGCTAGCCTACATATAACAAAAGCACAGTAGCTCCACCAAGCAAATGTGTGTTTATTATTCTTAAGAAAAAAATTGTATTAATACTGATAGCAGGTAACAAAGACTGCTGTATAAGCATGACTAGTCAGGGTAGGGCAGCCCCCTTCTGCCTTTCTCTTCTATCACCTTGAAGCATGGCCTCATGCCCAAGGTTGATTTATAGACCAAGGTCACTGGCAGAGATCAAGGCACTATCCCCATGTTTTTGTCAGGAACAAGGAAAAAGAAAGAATGCAAAAGAGCAACTAGCTCCCTTTAAAGAGCTTTCCTGAAAGTGCCATAATCACCACATAAATGTCACTAGGAACTCCTTGCTTTAAAGAGAGTTCTGGGGTGGAGATGGCTCAGAGATTACATTATAGCGCTGGCTTGCAAAGCCTGACAACCTGAGCTTAATTCCTGGTATTCCTGCAACGCCACAAGTAAATAGTCATATGTTGTCTAATGTTTGTTTGCAACCCATACACAATAGACATGTGCTTGTATGTGTGTGCAGATACATAGAGTCATTCTTTTAGAAAAGGAAATTGCTAAAAAGATTCCCCTTTTCTGTTTTGGTAAACAGGACCATTGTCTCTGTTAGAAAGAGGGAGAAAGGGAAGAATGGAATGAGCCTAGGTGAGCACCCATCTGCCCTTTCCATACCCAACGTCCAAGAGAGTGGGCATAGAAAGCATTAGCCACCTCCCTCACAAGCCATTCCACATCTTCTCAGATCACTTTTCCCAGCCTCAAGGTCAGGATATTTGAAGGAGGAGCATTCCTGTCCGTCACATCAGAGTGCTTTTTCTTGTGGTCCAGTGAGACACAAGCTCAACAGCTTCCTCAGAAACCGAAGCCTTAAGGATGGAGAAGCAGTGGCATGATTACTATTAGACCTGTAAATAAATAAAAGCCTTTTATCTTAAAAGTGGAAAGTGGGAGAAGGATCCCTAGAAATGGGCAAAGATTCCTATCGTGTCCGTGGAGGATTTCAGCAGAATATGTGATGCCCAGGCAGCCTTGGGGTTTGCACGGGGAGAACCGTCTGCCTTTTCTCCTTTGTCGCCATAAACCAACTTTTGTCGTTGCCTTCCATCCGCTACCACACCTTGAACAGGTACAAAGAGTGTTTTCTTAGGGGACATTCATTCTCTTCTCATATTCTGCTTGGTGCTGGCACTGCTTGGAGGCACAGAGAATGTTTTGAAGGTACAGAAGACTCAGGGGCTTTCTGACGCTGTGCTTAGTTTACTCTTATTACAATCTCATTTCCCTGAGGTTGAGTACTTCCATCTTCCTGTTTCTATTTATCCATATGAGAAGTTATCACAGGCCAAGGCTAGAAAGAACTTTCAAGAAGTAGGTCTCCATTTATCTACTGGCCACGGTGCTCAACTGTGGCCTTCATTCTCAAATTAATAGCCACTTCCTTGACTTATTTGAAGAATAAGCTTCCAATAAGTCCTTAACCTTATTTTAAAAATTAATTTATTTACTTCTAGAGAGACAGAGTGTGTGTCAGTTGCAAACAAATTCCAGACACATGTGCCACTTTGTGCATCTGGCTTTATGTTGATACTGAGGAATTGAACTCAGACTGATAGGTTTTGCAAGCAAGCACCTATAACTGCTGAGTCATTTCCCCAGCCCAGAGCCCCTACCATTCATTGAGAAGAGATCGGCCTAATCTGTTGAAAAGGCTGCGGTTTTATGACCAGTATTTGCAACTGCTCCAGTGTGTGCCTTTTCAACTGGGAAGCCTTGAATATGCTCCCTGACTAGAGCCCATGGGCAGGAGTCTCTCCCTTAGGAAACTGGTATTTCTCTCCAAAGGTGTCTGTAGTGTGGCTAGTGCTCCCTAATGCCCCCCCCCCTTGGAGATTTGTGCAGAGAGAAGTAAGAATAGGCTAGCACATGCCAGAAATTTCCATTGTTCTGTTTTCCTGATACTTAGACTACAGTTAGCATGCAAAGTGATTTACAAGGTAGAAACTGACACAAGTTTCATCAATGCATTTGCAAGAACCAGAAGGTCTCCAAAACAGTAGCTGGATCCCTGCCTGTCCCCATCTTCTACAGTGAGCCAGGCCAATATTTAGGCCTCTGTTTCTCTGCCGTCTCATTTCCAAGACCCACACAATTAGGATTTGCTTATTTCAGCTGCACAAAACCCAGCAAGATAGAGGTTCATTTCTCCCTCATATGATGGAAATGGGTTATCTAGTATTGGTGTTGCCATTCTAGTCTTTCCAAGAGCTTAGGTGATTTTTTTTTTTTCCTTTTCCATCATCTACAAGGCTATTTCATTTTGCAGAATGTTTCCAGACTCTTCCATCATCATGTTCAGGTTCCAAACAGCAGGGGGGAAAATGGAAAGGGGATTTTGAATAAGAAACAAAACCCACTAGCTGAGTAAGCTTGATTTGAAATCCCTTCCTCCAGCCTCACCCCCTTCCCTACCCCCAGTGACTATTACCTAAATCAGTGTGGCACATCTGAATGTAGAGAAGGCTGAGAATGTCTTCTAGCTATGCACATGTAAAGTAGGATTTCTGCTAGCAAAAATAAAAAGGCAGGGCTGGAGAGACGGCTTAGCGGTTAAGCGCTTGCCTGTGAAGCCTAAGGACCCCAGTTCGAGGCTCGATTCCCCAGGACCCACGTTATCCAGATGCACAAGGGGGGCACACGCGTCTGGATTTCGTTTGCAGTGGCTGGAGGCCCTGGCGCGCCCATTCTCTCTCTCTCTCTCTCTCTCCCTATTTCTTTGTCTGTTGCTCTCAAATAAATAAATAAAAAAAAAATAAAAAGGCAAAATAACAATGGGCAGGAAACTATCAGTCTCTTCCACAGTCTCCAGAAATTCTGTTCTCCCCTGATGTAGATGTCCAAAAACAAGCCCAGTACCTCAAGGCGTGGTAGCTGATGCCAGTGGATGTGAACTGAGCATTCCAGGGGAGTCAGGAGGGAGTTACTGTCATGAGTCAGCCATGCCTTGATGCCAACTCACTTAATGTCACTTCCCTGTGCGTGGCAAGGAGTTTAGATGTAAAAGAGAAAGGGGAAGAGAGGCTGTACAGGGAGACAGGTACCAAAGTAGAGAAGAGTAAGGAATGAGCACCGCAGATCCTCCCACTGGATTGTCCAGGTCTCCATGCCTGGCTCAAGGACAGATGGTGAACTGCCCTTTGGCATAGCCCTACCATAGTCAAGGTCAAAGTTGGGGGGAATTGTTTTATGTCTATATCTGTCAGCCCAGAGAAGCCTTCCCGATCACTGCTGCTGAGCCAGAGTGCCTCTGTGAGTATGGGGAGGGAGAGGGACTGCATTCAGCAATACCACGTGACGATGGGAGCCATAGCGTCACACAGGAAGCATATTGTATTGATGGCGGAATCACTTCGCATCTAGAATGGTGTTTTCCACCCTGAGATAATACCTCTTAACATCAACATGTTACCAGGAATATTACAGTTCCAAAAATGGGCTTATTGGGCTGGTGAAATGGCTCAGCAGTTAAAGGCACTTGCTTGCAAAACCTGCCAGCCATGGTTCAGTTCTCCAGTACTCATGTAAAACCAGATGCACAAAGTGTCACATGTGCGTAGAGTTCATTTGCACAGGCCCTAGCATACCCATTCTTTCTCTCCTTAATGAACAAAAATACTAAAATATGGGTTTGTCCTCAACTTGCCTGAACAGATGCTGTATAGGGGGTAAGGTGTGTGAGCACTCATTGGATGCTATGGTGCGCTGCTCAAGGATGCAACATTCATTGCCCTAGCTATTGGGAGTGAGCAGTTAAAGATGCTCTCAGAATTTCTCCCCAGGATATGTCCTCAAACAAAGATAGACAACACAGTGAAGTCAGTCACTCACACTTACTGTGGAAAGATGCAGAAGCTAATGATGACCATCATTCTTTGTAATAATCTATGAAAGTATGACAAGAATTTATTTAAAACTCTGTGTGCCTACTATTTCATGACCACCGTCACCCACTTAGGAGACTGATTTTACAAGTGAAATTCATTAGAAATTTTATTAAAGACTTTACTTGCAATGAAATATCTCTTTCAAGTTTGAAGAGATACCATTGGCTTCTGCCATATTCCGGTCAATGTCATATACCCTAACTAAATTTCAGATAACACATAACTATTTGTTTCCTAAAATGAACGTTTTTTGCTTACATACCTGATTATCTGTCACCTGCCAGGCTTTTAACAGGTGATGTTGTGGGGTTGGGAGAGTGTGTGAGAGATTTTCCTGCAGTGATCCGGAGACAAGAGAAATTATATGTGGTTCCAAACATGCAGCTAGGAAAACCCACGCACAGGATTTAGCAATTGAGATGAGTAAATAAGCCGCCATATCAATATGTGAGCAAAGGATTTTTTGTGCAAGGTGACCTGGGTTTCATAGAGGCGGAGCGGGAATACGGTTTACCATTTAGCAAGCAGAAGCCTGGTCTAAACGACTGTGTCGTAAGGTATGGGCATAAACAAAGAGCTTGGATCCCAGGCAGAGCAGCTCAACAGGCCAAAAACTTGGCAGTGCTTTTGTAGCATTGCCCAAGCCAAGGAGACACTGAATCTGCAAGGCAGCCTTAATTTAATTACTAGAGAGGTGCTCTGTTCCAAGGGCCGGGAATGATTCATCACACCACACGATGGCCTGGATATAAAACCTCCTTGCTAGCCGCCTCCCTTTGCTCTGATTTCATACTTAACTATTCAGCTTAGAGTTACTATTTTGACCTCCTCAGGAAGAAACTGTCCCACAGCAAGAGTCATGAAAAGTCCTTTGATCGAATCAAAATATCTTCCCTTTTGTTCTAATAAGGGTTCCATCTCCTGGTGTGCTCTCGTTTTAATTTGGTTAGAGTGAGTCAGTGTCCCTGATGCACTTTCACTCTAGAACAATGACAAAGTTTAGGACTTCCGGGAACAGTGCATTCAAGGTGAACACCTGCTGCTGTGACCAGACTCAAAGGCCCACCCAGCCTCCTCTAATAAAACTGTCAGCTCTCAGAAGAGGCATGGCTCTTTGAAAGTTTCATATGTCTACTTAATACTTGTATAACCAGGAAGTGGTGAAATGCTATGCCATTGGCAACTCTGGAGAATTCTCTACGAAACTGTTCTGCCAGATTTCTCCTAAAACCAAGGCAAAGTGAGACCTGCTGTATACACACACTCGTAGCTGGAGAGCCTGTTTATTCCCACTTGTGGACTATTTCTCTCTAATTGATGAAATGTTCCCCTACACCCACAGATGGTTAGATAAAAGGGAAATTGCTGACCTTTTGTTTCAGGTAAACTTGTATAAGTCATAAAACCAGTGCCTTCTCTACTCTGGAGCCTGGCTGGTTCTCTAGCACATCACTACCCCTCATGAGCAAGGAGAGATTGCTCAGAATACCACACTCTGTTCACTTGCATTTTTAATTTTGTCTTGTTTGAAAGGTTAGGCTCTTCTATCTCCTCTCCCCTGTCACTATTTAACTGAAATGCCTCCACAGTGGGGTCATTGGCCTTCACTGTGGGGTTATGAACTCCTCAGTCAGTCTCTGTGGGGGAGGACTATACCTCATGATATTCTGACCCACCCTGTGGCACTTACAATCTCTCTGCTCCTTCTTCTGCAATGTTCCCTGAGCCATGGCATGCCAGTTAGCAGTCTGATTTAGTGTTGAGTTCACTGTAGCCTCTGGATTTCTGTTTTCATGGATTGTGAGTACCTATAGTATCTGTTGTCATCTCCCTGGAGCTGGTTGTCAGGTTAGCAGAAAGAGAAGCACTTGTATTAAAATCACCTTTTGATGGAAATTGTTTTCTTTTATACCAAGCCCAAATCTCAATTCAGCTTCTCAAATCATCTGCCCAGACTAAGTGTTCTCCTGCAACTTCCTTTTAATGGTTTTCAAATACTCCCTGGGCAGCCAGTACTCCAACTCCAATGTGTTAGGTTATCGCTGGTAAGTTTTCCAAGGCTCAGCCTCTACTCCTTTCTATAAGAAAATGGGAAGAGTCAGCAAAGTTCCCAGAAGCCATAGTTCTTTGGATACTGTCCTCACCATTGAGTTGTCCTTTCTCTTTATACTTACTACCTGGATCACTGCGTGATCCCTGGACAGAGGAGCTCTTGCTAGATTCCAGAAACAGTTTCTTTCTCTTGCCCCTTCTGCCTAGCTCAAGACAGCTTCTCTTCTGACCATTTTGTAGTCCCTTATTAGTCCATTGACCATGCTGAACTTTTGTAGGATCCTGTCATTAAGTTTCTCTCCAATTCAATCCATGGAATCTGCGCACATGAACTCTGATTTATATAGCAACAATGCAGTGGACTAGGCAAATCCTACCTCTGCAGCAGACAGGAACTGTTTGATGCTACTGACGGAGCTTGCTGTAAAAGAGAAAACCTAGGAGAGGTGCATGACTGACCGGATCAGGCCCTCTGAGAGGCTGACATGACTTGCCATTATGACAAAGCTCTCTTCTGCAGCAGGGCAGAGTAAGTACTTAGTGGTTCATGTATGCAGCCATGCCTCTCTCAGCTTAGGGAGCACACTTGACCAGTAATGTAAAAGCCCAACTCTATGGAGGCAACATGGCCTGTGCTTGGAACCCCAGCAGTACCATGGCAGGGTACAAGAAAGAACCAGTGCCTCTGGCAAAGAGGTGCCCTGAATCCTCCCCTCACGGAGCGCATAGACCCGGTGTTGGCAGTACAGCAATGTGAGCAGAGCTACAACAGAAGCATTTGCCTCCCCACCTTGTGCTGAGTCCTGGAAAGATTCCAGCTAGACCAGTAATAACTGAGCAAGCAGACGATTAGCCTGAAGAGAGTATTTTTCATGTGAGGAAGTGTGGGATGGTCCAAAGCAGTGGGTTCTGGCTTAGGTCTAGAGGGAAGGTCACTCAGGGAAGTTCCTCAGGATATTGGTATTATTTCTTTCTAAATCCAATAGAGATTGCTTCTCCTCACTGAAATAAGATTGCTCACCTCCATGGCAGCTGGAAGAGTGAGCGAGGCAACCACTCTACCAACTGAAAAAGTATTCCTGTGCTTGAGTTTTGAAGTCATATTCAACAAGATGAATAAAATTTCTCTTCAAATCCTAGGCTGAAGGAAGGTGCATTCACCTTTGGAAGATGTTGGCTGCACATGCATATGGCTTTCATCTCCGGAGTGATGCCATATATCATAGCAGGAGCCAGGAACACCATCCATTCAGATAATTGCTTCCTCTCCCCATTCCTGTTCCCCTCAGGTCAAGAGCCTCAGTGAATTAACCTATGATTTGTCCACAAATGGCAAGAAGTGTTCACAGCTGGCAGGACTGGAGCAGCTAGGGGCAGGAGAAGAGGAAACACTGGAGAGGAATCTGGTCAAGTGCCATACTCTGGTGTGTGCTGTGTGCCGTGCCAGAAATCTGCGACAGGAACTTCATGTCATCCTGCTGTGAGACTGGAGGTTAGGTCATAGAGTTAAAACATAGGTGATAAAACCTTCCAGAAAGCCCTTAAAAATTCAAACAAGGGCTGGAGAGATGGCTTAGTCGTTAAGGCGTTCACCTGCAAAGCCAAAGGACCTTGTTTCAATTCCCTAGGGCCCACGTAAGCCAGATGCACAAGGTAGGGCATGTGTCTGGAGTCCTTTTGCAGTGGCTGGAGGCCCTGACATGTCCATTCTCTCTCTCTCTCTCTTACTCTCTCACTCTTTCTCTCTCTCAAGTAATAAATAAATTAAAAAAATATACAAACAAGTGATGATCAATTTCATAACTAAGTTAGACACTAGACGAGAGAAGGAAATACCCATTTCCAGAAATATCTGGGTACACATCTGGTAGGACTTGGTAACTTGTGGGATTAGAGATTCAAGACAGAAAGATTAAAATGATTGAAATTCTTGATTTAAGGATCAAGGGATTTATCTAAATCATCAAAACCACTACAGAGAAAAGATATCTTATTAAATCATATTAATTTGAGCAATATTGTAATGGGGGTCTAAATACAATGGTTCTGAGATCACACTTTTAGAAATAGTGAGTTCATTTTAGTGGCTCAGAGGGGTAGTTTTAAGACAAAGGGGCAGAGGAGCAAAGGGACAGGTGAGGAGCTCCAAAATCGCCTACTGGGGCTCAAAGTGACAAGGCTTCAGAGGAGAGGAAAGTAATAGGAGGGAATGCAGGTGTGCAGTGCTGGCCCAGGGCTGCAGGAGGCTGATGGTGCACATGCAAAAGTGATGATGGGTATGAGCCCAGTGAGAGAGGAGGAAGGGAGCGAGAGAGACGAAGGGGGGAGAGTGAAAAAGAGGAAGATGCATATATGAACAGAATACAGAGACAGAGAGATAGACAAAGAAATATATGCACATGTGTCTGAAGGAGAAAGAAGGAAGGACATGGTGCCAGGACTTTTCTGTTTGTATCCTTGGAGCATGGATGACTGGCCAGAGGGAGGGAACTTGAGGGGTGCCTGAGCCAGGGCTCCAGACAGGAGAGAGGTAGGCTGGATCCCCCATGGGGAGAGCAGACTCTTTGAAGGAAGACATCAGTTTTGGTCAGTTGAGAGAGGAAAGGAGCTCTAAGACTAATAAATATCACTTCTTGCTTGCTTGCTTGCTTTTTAAAGGCCTCCTTGCTTTCTCTTTCTTTTGATGTTTTCCTCAATTTTGCATTTGTTTCTTTTTTTTTCACTGAGTCTACCAGAAGTATTGGAAAGGTGCATGGCAACACGAAATGCACAGGAAGTTGGGTACAGGAAGCTGGATACAGGAAACTGGGACTAGAGGACCAAGGCTAAGAAATGGTTCTGGAGGTGAAACAAACAAGTCCTGTGAAACAGAGCACTCTGAGAAAGCTGCTGATCTCTGATGAGGGCCTCAGCCATCCCAGCTGAACTCACAGGGAAGGAGCTACTCACCCTCCCATCTCCATCGGATCTGAAGAGGCTTCCTCTTGACACACCAGTGGGGATGCTGTGTCTGGAAGACTGTTGGTCTAATCCTTCCAGGCAAAGCTTCCAGGAGAGGGGTGGGAGGAAAAGGGTAATGGAGGTAATCTCAGTCCAGAAAAAGGGACAGACCTAAGATCTCCATCTCAGGTGCTTTCAGACAGATAAGAAATTAGCAGGAAAAAAAGCAAGCTGAACAGAGAAGACACTACACTTAGTTTATAGAAGATGAAAATTCAGAAACTTAGAATCCTACACCAGAATACCAAACACACACACACACACACACACACACACACACACACACACACACACCCTGAATAAAAACCCAATAAATGCCAGGCCTTGACCTACGTTTTAAATAGCTAATTGCATTCAGTTCTTATTAAAATACTTCAAAGAAATACTGTTTCTTCATGTTGCAGATAAGGGAAATATGACAATGAGAAGGTGATTACTCCAGAATCAGACATCCGGTAAATGCTGAAGACAAGATCTGCACCCAGGCCTGCCTGGATCTGAAGGGAATGCTATTTCCTTTGGGAAAGTTAATTAAACTTGTGCACAGAACAAGAGGGGAGGATGGAGACTATAGTGTCCCACTTCAATGCCTCCAATTATCCAGACAATTTACAAACAATTTCACATACTTCACCTTCAAGTTCGGATCAATGTCTATTTTCTATGGCTTTTCTCGCAGTGGTTCATTTACCAATCAGTTCCCTACAGACTTGGAAGGCCTGTGCGATAGTATTTGGGATTTTCTGTAGCCGCACTTAGAACAGAGGAAAAAGCACACAGTGGTGTGCGCATGAAGGGATGGTGTCCGGAGACACAGGTACTACCTGTGTGGGGTCTGTCCTCCATGCCAGAGATCACGGCCAAAGGCAAGGTGGCCTGCGGGATCCCTCGAAGGTGACCGTGCATAAAGCAGAGACCGGGTCTTGCTGGCAAAATGAGCTTGGTGTATTTACTTCTTGCCCCTGACCTGAGTGAGGAGTGACAGTTGGGACAGTCTGTGCTTCTTTGTTAACCACCATCCTTCTTACACGTTTACCTCTTCAGTGTAAGAGGTGTTCTAGCGACTTCCTCACTGCTGTGACCAACAGCTTGACAAGAAGCAGCTTGAGGAAGGAGGGGTTCACCTTGGCTTGCACTTTGAGGGGGTACATTGCATCAGCACAGGAAAGGCCTGGCAGCACAGGCACGAGGCAGCTGGCCTCACCGAGTCCCTGGTCAGGAAGCAGCGAGGCCAATGCGCAGCGTGTTTCCTCCTTATTAGTTCCGGAACCTGAGCCCATGGCATGGTGCTACCCACATTCAGGCTGAGTCTGCTCTCCTCAGTTAAACCTTTCTGGAATCTCCCTCATAGATGCACCCAGAGATGTGTTTCCATGGGGATTCAGTTGACAGGTAAAAATTAACCAACACAGTGGTCATTAAAAAACAAACAAACAAACAAACAAAAACAAAAAAACCACTCCCTGGTCTCACTCATCCCCTCTCCTCTCCTTCCTTCTCCTTCTCACCTCTGCTTTCACCTGTCCTTTCTATGTCATTCTCTTCCTCCTTTCCTTACTCCTCTTTATACTGGTATGGTCTACTTTAGGAATCATGTTATAAACTCTAAATCCAAGCACTTTGCCAAAACTCACTGCATTTCCTAGGCTTTTGCTCACCTAAGGGTTCTCCATTGAAAATTCCAGTTACCCCTTATTACGCTGGCAGCCCCAGGCAGCACGTCCTGACAGTGAGAGAAACTGAGGTAAATACCATGCAGGCCAGAAGTGCAGAGATCAAGGGACGAGGAGGACACTTTACTTTGTGGTCCACAGATTCTTGGAGGTGGCAGCAGCCTGAAGGCCTCCCCGAAGACATGCTGGAGAAGGTTTCTGCCTAGCAGTGTATTTGGGGCCACTGGATACCCAAGCATGCCTGGGGAAGTAAGGGGTGGGGTGTCCTAGAGGTGGGCTGGAGTAAGTATGTGAACCCTGTGCAGTTTGGATATTGAAAAGCTGCAAACACAGCAAGCATCTCCCATACCTCCACCATCAACTGAAGAAGCTATCTGTTATTTACTGAGATGGGGGCAAAGGGGTGCACAACCAAGCAGAACCAGCAATTGTCACTTTCTGTTTCATGTCCTTGGTCTTTCTCATACAGTTCTCTGTTCCTTTCCAGGACGTCATGACATCCTCAGAAGCAAGAAGAAGGGAGTAAACGGTTCTCTCTGACAGTGCTCCATGAGACCAGTCCCCTGATTGGTCAATGCCACACGATTCAGATGCTATATAATGTTTGGGGTTTTATTATTATTTTTGCTTGTTTGTTTTGTTTTGCTCCTTTTCAAGGCAGTATCTTACTCTAGCCCAGGCTGACCTGAAACTCACTCTGTAGCCCCAGAGCACTCTCAAACTCATAGCGATCTCCTACCTTTGCCTCCCATGTCCTGGGATTAGAGGCATGTGCCACCACACCCGGCTATGTTTGGTATTTTTAGAAAGAAGAGAAAGAGGTATATATCTTGGATTGCAAAACCCTCATCACTGTAGAAAACAAACCATACTTCCCTCCTTCATATACAGCCCAACCTCAAAGGTATTGCAGTGTTAATTCCACACAATCACAGTAAATTGAATACCATAATACAGTGAGTCACCCAGTTTATTTTAGTTTCTCTGATGATATAAAAATATTTTTGTTGTACTGCAGTCTCTTAAGTGTGCAATTATATTGTTTTTTTTTAAAAAAAAAGTATATATACTTCGATTAAAAATCTTTTATTGCTAAAAAATGCAAACCATTATCTGTGCCTTGAGAAAGTTGTCATGTTTTGCTGGTAGAAGAAGGTCTTGCTTTGATGTTGTTGACTGCTGACCACAGTGGTGTTTTCTGATGGCCAGCATGGCTGTGGAATTTTCTTTATTTTTAATTTTATTTATTATTATTAATAATTATTTTTGTTTTCCAAGGTAGGGTCTCACTCTAGCTCTGGCTGACCTGGAATTAACTCTGTATTCTCAGGGTGGCCTCGAACTCACGGCAATCCTCCTACCTCTGCCTCCCGAGTGCTGGGATTAAAGGCGTATGCCACCACGCCCGGCTGGAATTTTTTATAAGACAGTAATGAAGTCTTCCCCACTGGTTAACTTCTTCTTCCTCAAAAGGATTCTCTATAGCATGTGAAGCTCTCTGACAACATTTTACCTGAAGAACTTTAATGATTAGACTCAATCCGCTCAAACGGTCACTGCCTTATCAACTCAGCGTACATAATGCCCTCTTTTGTCACCTGAACAGTGTTCATAGTGTCCTCACCAGAACCATGCTCCATTTCAAGAAATGGCTTCCTTCACTTATCTGTTAGAGGCAACATTACTCTTGTATGGATGTGGTTTGTGGAGCTTAAAACAGCACAATAGTGACATCGAAGATCACTGACACAGGTCGCTGCAACTGATATGATTGTCGTGGAAAAAATTAAATACTATGAGAATTTCTAAAATGTGACAGAGACAGGAGATTAGCATGTACTGTTGGAAACATGGTGCCTGTAGATTTATTTGACACACGATTGCCACAGACCTTCAAATTGCACAGACAATACCTATCCAGTACAATAAATTAGAGCCCTCCAGAGCAAGTACCCTAGAGGGAGTACTTGTGCTTATCTTGCCTCTTCAAGGGCTCATGAGGTGGCACTTTCTAGAAAGGTCAAACTAACAAGTTTGGTTCATTACCATCTACCATCTGCAACCAAGTGCTCACTGTAGACAGTGCTTTATGTCTCAGAAAAAAAAAAAAAAGTATCCCCCCCCACACTGAAACTACAGGTGGCAAAGTCACCTGCTATTGGAAATTATTAGATAGTACATTTTTACTCCAGGAACTAAAAACGATGTCATATACTTCTGAAACTTATTATTTTCCTGTAGTACCCAAGTTACAAAATATAAGTTCTTTTTGAAATAATTATATGTCTGGTTACTCCCATACCTTTCTGTCTTTCGCATGGTTTTTGTGAAGTTTACATTTGACAAAGCTCACGTCATTTGTTATGGGATAGGTATCTTGGTGAGGGGGGCTGAGGCTCCTGCTGGGTGCTGTGCTCTGGTGTCCCTGGTGTGACTCTGTGTTGAACATGGGGAGGAACAGAGCTGGCCTTTGAACTAGAATATGCTTGCTTGGCAGACAAGACTCAGGCAGTCTGGCATACCTTCCTGGTCCTCTACCAGTCTGGTCTTGTGGCTCTAAGTGTCCCCTTTGAATGGGTTTGTTTTGAATTTGTCCTTCTCCAGCATACTACAGAGCCCCGCTTGGCACAGATGCACTTCCTACATGAGAGGTACCACACTTCTCAAGCCTAAGGCTGACCTTGTCTGCAAGGTCTTTGACTCATCTCTCACTTCTGTGTGTGAGTGCCCAATGGCTGTCTCTTCCCTGGCCTCAACTCACACTGCGAGCTTCTCCTCCCAAGCTCATTGCCCAGACTCTGGATGTCTTCTCTTTCAAACCTCACATTTTGTCTTCATTTCCTAGTGGTGCGATAATAAGTTACCACAAACTTAGGGATTGAACAAATACCAATTTAATTCCAGGTATGGTGGCATATGCCTGTAATCCAAGTACTCAGCACAATGAAACAGTAACATGGAGGGTTCAAGGCCAGCCCAGGCTGTAAAGTGAAATCCTGTCCCAAGAAACCACATTATACCAAATAAAAGCCTCACAGATTTATTATGTTATGGTGCTATAGGTTAGAAGTACAGCATTAGTCTCACTGGCTAAAAATTAAGATGCCAGAAGGTGTTCCTTCCAACCCTCTAGAAGAATTTGTTTCCTGTTTTTTTTTTCTTGCCTTTTTGTTTTGTTTTGTTTTTTGGAGGTATGGTCTTTCTTTAACTAAGGTTGACCTGAAATTCATATAGTCTCAGGCTGGTGTCAAACTCACAGCAATCCTCCTACCTCTGCCTCCTGTGTTCTGGGATTAAAGGCATGCACCACCATGCCTGGAAGAGAGAGTGAAAGAATAGGTACACCAGGGCCTTTAGCCACTGTAAATGGACTCCAGATGAGTGCACCACTTTTTGTATCTGGATTTTTTTTTTATGTGGGTACTGGGGAATCGAACTTAGGTCATTGGGCTTTATGGGCAAGCACCTTAACTGCTAAGCCATCTCTTCAGCCCTCTTCTGGGTTTCAGAAACCACATAATCCTTGACTCATGTCCCTTTTCTCCATCCTCAGAACCTCAGGGGCAACATTCACAACTGCCTTCCATCCTCACATCTCTGATTCTTCTCTTTGGCCTCCATCTACTATTAAGTCTTGTGTGCTATCACTGGGCTCACTAGATCAATCCAAGATGTCTCAAAGTTTCTACCTTCACTTTCTTTAAAAAAAAAAACAAACATTTTATTTACCTGTGAGGAAAAAGAGAGAAAGGACAGAATAGGATTGGCCATGCCAGAGCCTCTTGCCACTATAAATGAACTCCAGATGCATGTGCCACTTTATGTGGATACTGGGGAATTGCACCCAAAGCTGGACGTCCAAGAAAGCACTTTTAACTATTGAGCCATCTCTCCAGCCTCTAAAGACATTTTCCAAATGATATCTTTGCCACACATTATTATGTATTTACAAGTGCTAGTAATTAAAAGATAAACATCTGTGGAATATTATTTTTTGCCTGTTACTTTGTTGCTAGTCCTTTTTCCCTCAGAATTCTCCAGACCTAACTTTCATTTAGTATACATGTGCTTCCTAGCTTATGATCTGGTTACGTCCTTATAAACTTTGATTTATGGTAATCCCATCAGTCAAAATTCTGTTAACTTCCCCTAATCTACTAAACATTGTAACTTAGCAACACAGCACAGTGTATCAAACAGTTGTCTGTTTGCAGGCTGACTGGGACCTGCAGCTCACTGCTACCCCCACCCACAAACACCACAGAGCATCATGCTGCAAATCATGAGGACAAAACTCAGAATCTGATCAAGCAAATGCATATGCTTTCACACCAATGTCAAATTAAAAAGTCCAAAGTTGAGCCACCATAAGCCTAGAACTCTCCATACTAATGAATGTATATCACTTTTCTTCCCCAGAACATACACATAATGTTTGCCTTATAGCCTCTGACTTCAATACTGAGGCAGAGGGGACCCCATCGTACAGGGGCCTGAGGTGCTATGGTGGCCTTGAAGCAGCTATCATTTTTGTTAGAGATAAAGGTAACTTTCTGTACCTTTGAAGCATGGCATATAGACTTTTGCTTGTTCTGCCTAAGGTCAGATGTATATCCCCTCATGAATCCTTTATCAAAGCATATGTCTTTTGGATTTAGAGTGAAGGTTGTAATCTGCAGCAGAGCAGCATTTTTTGAACCCAAGTAATATTTGCCTCCACCAGTTTTCTGTTACTTCAACTCATTAGAGGAAAGAAATATTTCCATATGACATTAATTCACAGGAAAAAAACCAAACCTTCCTGTATGTTGTCTTTTCTCAGGTTAGTTCCATTCCCTGAGGGTAAAATAAAGTAGATGCTATTGATTTGGATACTTTTGGGAAATATACACTCACAGGCTGATGTGTGCACATCTGTAAACATGTGTATATGTCATGGGACTAGGTAACAATGAGACCAACTCCCACGAAACTGGCAAATTTAAGCTCAGCTCCTCCACTTATGTCCCTGGTGTCTTTGAGCATGAAGATTCATCCAGGAAATGAAAAGTGCTGCACTTCTTTGAGAAAGTTTCGCAGGTACGGTAAGGCTATCGACTGCTGCATGATGAGAAAATGAAGAAGAATGTCGCACATTTCATGATATTGATCCAGCCTATTAGCACCAGTGTCAGGTCACTTCATCCTCCCCAATCCTCCATATTCCAGTGCCACGGGCAGGAGGAAAGGAGGACTGAGTGAAAGGATTCCCTTTGCAGAATCCGTGTGTGTGTGTGTGTGTGTGTGTGTGTGTGTAAGAGAGAGAGAGAGAGAGAGACAGAGAGAGAGAGAGAGACAGAGAGAGAGAGTAATGGAGTGAGAAAAAGAACATCAAACAGAAAAAGGAGCCAGAGAGAGCAGAATATTAAGAATGAGGCAAACAATAACATTTATCAGCTATAAGGCAGGAAACCAGGCACTCCAGTTATGACCTGCCAAGATTTTAGGTCATAAATTTTTGGGAACTTGAATTGAAGCATAAGTAGTTGTCTAAACAAATAGCACGGAGAGACAGAATGATCTTTCAGAAGCTCAGATGCTGGTCTCCACAGCTAGATTTCAGTGCTTTTGGAATTCCCTGGGTTTTTCTTCTCCCCACCAATGATCATGCATGACATTCCGTCAGCACAGATTGATTACAGGAAGGGGATGGAGCTCTGTCTTTGCAGGAAGGAAAACAGCACACCTCCGGTGGAAAATTGCCTGCACTAAAGGACTAACGTTATCAGAGCTGATGCTTAGGGAACTGAAAAGTGGCTAGAGACAGAAACAGATTCTGGAGAAATCACAGATAGCAAACAGACAAACCTCATGAGGAAAAGGGAAATTGACAGCAGGAAAGAAGGAGACTCTAGTCTGAACCGAGGGACAGAGAACACGTCCTTGCCATAAACACCAGGAAGTTGTGACCTGCTTCTGTCTCCAGCAAGCTATAGCCTATCACAAGTTCTTTCATCTCCTTGAGATACTACCGTGCAACCTTTCTGCCTCAGAACCAGGAAATAAAACTTTGGTCCCTGTGAAGGTTAAAGTCAAGTTCCATGAAGCACAGTGTCACGTGCAGAGCAGATGTTGAGCGATAGTTGGTCACTGTCCTCAAGCAGACTAGGAATGTTTGAGAAGCCAAGCAAGGGAAGTAGGGAATGCTGCAGCGAAGACTGCCTGATGTTGGACGGCTTCCTATGTCTCCACTGTATCTCAGTAACTCTTGGAACAGCCTCTCAGAGATGGCAGTTGATGGCACCAACCCACAGGAGAAGCAACGTGACATAACATAGATGGGACATCAATTTAAGAATTGACTCCTTTCTCTCCTGAGTCATTCCTTTTCTTTCTCATGGATCTTTGCAGTCATGTACAAACCATGCTGTAATTCCCCACTTGAACAAAAGAAAGTTTTTCAAACCCTTTTTCTTCCCTACCTCTGTCCCGTTGTTTTGCTCCCTTTTGTAGCAAAACTAGAAAGAACTGTGTCTCTCATTCTCAGAAACCGGTCTGTCTGTTCTCCCACTTAGCTGTTCCTCTAAGTGTTCACTGCCCTACTGCATAGAAGCAGCTCTTGTCCTGGGCTAGACCTAATTATCAAAGAGGGTATTTAAAAAGTCATGCAGATATTTGCCGTCACTTCAAGTTAGTGTGCCGACGTGAGAATCAGCTATTAACACACCTTCTCATTTCTTCGTCTTCCCATCTTAGTGAAGTCAATAATCACCCTGCCTTGGGGACTGCTCTGTCTACTGCGTGTCCCGCCTCATGGGTGTATATTTGTAACTATCATCTGCACATCTTCCTCTGTTCCCAAACTCTTAATGAGGAGGAATCCACAGGATTAACTTGTTGTCTTTTCTCCATGCTGCTTTTTCATTCCCTGGATGATCTCGTGTAATCCATTGTGTTCATGCCCTTGGATTCTTTCCTGAGTAGACTATATCAGCCAGCCTCTCTCTCACCTTGCTGACTGGCTTCTTCCTGGTTGGCCACAAGAAGGGAACAGCAGAAATGGAATTTTCCTTGGCTCTAACCGTCACTGGCTCCAGGCACCCTGTTCTCTCTCCATTTCTCCTTCAAGCTTGAACGTGGTAATGACTTTCCATATTTGCAGGTCCCTTGATGCTCACACTCCCTTGTAAATCCCTTGCTTCCTGCCAACATCTCTGTAAATAGCCCCTTTATTAAATTCTTTTCAGGTAAAGTCTTTGAAGATGTTCCTGTTTACTGCAGGGCCTTGCCGGATACAACATCTATATGCTGATGACTCTAGACTCCTGTCTTCTGCTCAGACATCTAAACTCTACACCTAACTATCAAAGAGGGTACTTAAAAAGTCATGCAGATATTTGCCGTCACTTCAAGTTAGCGTGCCAACGTGAGAATCAGCTATTAACACACCTTCTCATTTCTTTGTCTTCCCACCTTAGTGAAGTCAACATCTTCCTTTTAGATGCTCATCTCCAGAGTACTAGACTCCTTCCTCTCCTCCCACAATTTATATCCTACCTCCAACCCACCAGGAAAATAAATTGGTTTTGCCCTTAAAAGAAATTCAAAATGTCACCAATTCTCTCACACCTTCATTACTCTCACCTTGGGCCAGTACAACATGATGGTAAGCTCATTGCATTTGGTCTTTTGGCTTTCCCTCCTGCCTCTGTGTAATGTTTCAGAAGTCATCAAGAAATCCTTTTAAGAAACAAATTCAGGCAGAGTTTCATGGGCACAACCATAATTCCAGCACTTTGGAGACAGAGGAAGGAGGATTGGGAGTCCCAGGCCAGTTTTAACTCCACAGTGAGACCTTGTGCCTCCCTAACCCTACCAAGAAGAGGCCAAGTCCTTTGGGTGGCCGAAGAGCTCCATCATGAACTGAATGCTCACTATGCCATAATCTTAGGGCAGCCTTGCTGGCCACTGGCTCCTCCTCAAGCATGCCAGGCAACTCTGCTTCAAGGCTTCTAGTCCTCTGCCCAGAATTCTCTTCTCTGATATGAGTTTTACTAAGTACTTCACTTCCTTTAAGTTTCTTCCTTTTCCAAAAATCAAGTACCACCTTCTACATGAGTCTGAGGCTATCCTAACAGTCCACTTTAAATTATTACACAGCCATCCACCCATATCAGATGTTCTTTACTGCCCTTTCCATTACAGGATTGATCTCTTGTTGCCAATATCATGTCTGCTTTTAGTTATTTTCTGTATTTATCTATTTATTTTTTTAAGATATTTTTATTTGTGTAAGATATAAAGAAAGGGAGAGACAGATAAGACAGGGAGAGACAGTGAGAGAGAGAATGGGCAAACCAGGGCTTCTTGCCACTGCAAACTCCAGACACATGCACAACTTTGTGCATCTGGTTTTACATGGGTGATGGGGAGTCAAACCAGGGCCAGCAGGCTTTGCAAGCAAGTGCCTTTAACCACTGAGCAATCTCTCCAGCCCCCAAATTAAGTTTTGCCCCTATAAACTAGGGCTTCAGCCCTGTAAAATATAGCTTTGTTTTTACATGTTAAATTTATAATAAGATTTAAATTATATTTGGAGACTCGCTTATTAGGTGTGTCCTTATCACCTGTGAAACAGCAGAGCTTATCCAACATTACCACATGCTGTCATATAAGTTGATTGAGGACAGGAATCCTGCCTGTCTTTTCACTAGAGCAGGGCCTGCAACATTAAAAGATGTTCCACTTCTTTTAATGAATGCAATTAACTCAATTAAGAAAGCTCCAGGCAGGTCTGACCTAGGGTTCTTCCCAAATACACACCAAGTTCTCCTAAGAGCAGAGCAAAGTGCTTGGGAGGGCAGAGCAGAGTTAACAAACTTTGTGGACCTTGGGCAAGCCACTTAAACCTCTCTAAGACTCACTTGGCTCCTTTGTAGGATGAAGTGCCAATGTCAACCCTCGGGATTATATTGTGAGCAATAAGCCGAAATAAGCACGAGTGGCCTTCTCAGACTTGGACAAACATATGCACTCTACTTAGCATGGCTCCCACATTGCAGTAATGCTGTGAAGTGAACAGAGGGCAAACGTTTTCAGTGTGGAGTTGGAGGCTCCATCCCACACAAGCTGCCAAACTTCAAAGGAAGGGGTAATGCTATTTAAACTTAAAACCACGCCATTCCCTTGATATGGACTCCTTTAAGGATAAAATTTCTGTAGCTCACGTTTAGCCATCAAACGGGTTGAAGACTCAAGAAAGCTCTATTATGAGAGTTGCCCATGTATTCTTTTCTCAGAAATGGGAATGAGAAGCCGTCATCTAAAATGAAAGCCACTGCTCCCTCTTGTCTTTCCAACGATTCCAAACAGGATCAGGAAGAGTTTAAAACAATTCATCCCTAACAGGGGAGTGAGAATTGACTTTAAAAACGTTGCTCTAAAATGTGGGCATGTGGTCTGAGGGTAAAGCCCGAACACCCAGGTGTTCACTGGGTCTGCAGTGCCTGACACACACAAGTTCCTGCTGCGCACCCCAGGGCTAGCCTTTAGGCTTTGAACTCAGGCCAGGTGATAGGGCCAGTCTGACTCTTGGAAATATCGCTAGTGAGATTCCTACACCAGAAACCATACTTCCTTCCAGAAGTCACTGCTTGCTGGCTAGGGTCTTCTCCTAATGATTAGTGCACAGAGAGCTGCCATCATATTTCTCTGAGTGCCTGAGGCAGTTTCCTCAGACATAGTATCTGTGCTGTTGAAATCAGTAGCATTGTGAATCATGGGCTGGGAGCCTGTGATCCTTTTATGTTAGGGTCAAAACAGCAAGGACAGGACTTTGTAGCAGAGAAATTGAGATGGTTTGTAACTGGGTTTGAGATAGCCACAGTAGATAGAAGGGAGCACTGGGCTCTGGCAAAAACAACAAAGCCCCTCTGGTCAGGTTCTAGCTGGTTCCCATGGGACCCCTTTCCAAGGCGTGTGGTATGTTCAAGGCATTATTGCCCTGGCCCTTAGTAAATGTCTCACCTGTACTGGTATTTACACCTCTCTATATTCCTGCATTTAATTGTAATCTACTGACATATGAGTAGAAATGGCTTCTAAGAAAGCCTCCACCAATTCCAGGAAAGGGACCACCCTGGATTGCCCCAGGAGTGGGTAAGGGGAGGAGAGATGGCAGAGAAAGACTTACAAATCCAGATTATACAGGCAGCCATTCGCCTTTGCCCCTTGGCATGATCTGACCTCCACCCTGGATGGTATACTCACTTGCCATGTTTGCTTTCTCACCGGCTAAAATAACTTTGATGATTTCCTCGATCTACCTGTACCTTGGTGTGAATTCTTCTCCTTTGGGAGCACATAAGCTGAGACTGTTAGCAAGGCTGGGATTATAGGCAGTGTGAGGAAGAGGCATATCTCTCCATCCATGGCCATGGATACTGTGACTCTGATCCACTTTCTCCAGAGAGAAGGAAAAAGGAGGTGGACTCCCTCCTGGTTGAGAGCACTAGGCCTCTGTATTCTCTTTTGCACTTGGCAAAGACTCCATTAGCCTCCTGCATCTTATGACTACTTCATGCCAGGTAAATGAACTGAACGCTTTTGTCTGGTTGCTTTCTCTGCTGTGGGAAGCCTATCCTCTTCTCCGTTCATATGAGTGCTCTACTATCACCACTCTTCCTTCTTTGCCTCAATCTCTGTTCTCCCACATATATCTACTTCACTTCTTTCTAACATGAGGACCGCTGCTGCCTCCTTGAGTTCCCGTGAGAACTTGGGACAGCCAAGGCCCTTGCCTTCCCCCTTCTCCTATGGCGTTCCCTCAGAGAAAACCCTTTAACCCTTTTGCTCCCTCGTGACTGGTGCCTCCTGTCCCCAGCATTTTACCTGTTGTCAGATGACTAGGCAGAGCGTAAGTTACCAGGACCCCCGTACTCTCCAACATCAGGTATATATCACCTGGAAAAGGGGACCATAATTTTTAGAAGGAAATTACATAAGTCTAGAACTTATCTGGGAATTGGACAGCAAAAGTTTGGAAAGATAGCCCAGATATAGAAGGGAAAGAATTAGGAAAAGTGGGGATCTGGCAGGAATGATTCAAGGAGACCAATCAATGTGGGATCACAAAGACAAAAGCCTTAGGGGTGCCTGGAGGGCTCTACAATTAGCCATCCATCCATCCACCAGGAGATAGACCTGTTCACATAGGGCTGTGATCAAGGAGTAGCAGGAGAGTACAGGAGATACTTCATCTTTGACATTGCCTACCTCACTGATCCATATTCCCTCGGTTACAGGGAGATGGGAGATCAATCAAGTCTGCCTGAGACTCAGGACAGGAAATTTAATTTGTTACATTATGTCATAAATTTAATTTGGATTCAACTCTCCTTTAATAAATTGGCAAATCTGTTTATACGGCTCTGTTTCACGTTATTAAATAATAAAAAGAGGGCAACCTGGGGAGCTTGAGTTCATGGCAGCAAGTCTGAGTAAGTCACATAAGGTCTGTAAAGGATGAAACATAAGGATATGGGCTGGAGAGATGGCTTAGCAGTTAAGCACTTGCCTGTGAAGCCTAAGGACCCCAATTCGAGACTCAATTCCCCAGGACCCACATAAGCCAGATCACAAGGTGGCACATGCATCTGGAATTCGTTAGCAGTGGCTGGAGGCCCTGGGGTGCCCATTTTCTCTCTCTCTCTCTGCTTCTTTCTCCCTGTCTGTCTGCCACTCTCAAATAAATGAATAAAAGTAAACAAAAATTTTAAAAAAACATAAGGAAAATCTATGTGTGACGATTAAAGCTTATTAGAACTTTTAAGGTCAGACCTGTGTGAATAAATGGGAACCTCTTAAGATATTGATCTACTCTTGGTAATGTTGACCAAAAGAAAGAAGGTATGTTTAATCAAGATAACTACTTGTGTGTGTGTTCTGCTAAGGGTTTTTTTTTTTTTTTTTTTTTTTGGTTGGGGAAGATTTTGACTACTTGGGAAACTAAATTGTAACAGAATCAAAAATTACTTAAAAATCTATTTTTGTCTGAGACTTGTCTAAATGTTACAGAAAACCTAGAGCTAGCACTCCTAAAAACATATAAAGACAGTCATTCAGATGACCAGATTTAGCTAATTTAAAAGGGATAGTACCCTACCAGCTGTCAAACCCTAGGGAATTACTAACTGGCTTTAAAACAGAATTGAATCCTATTTTCTAGAAAGACTTAAAATGAGAAGCAAGCGAGCCATTCTAGAGCAGTAAACTGAGGGCTTGTACTTCTCTTCAGAGGGGACCCCAAGGACCATATTGAAATAAGTAAATCTATGGATTGGAGCAATAGGCCAGTTCTCCTACTACTGAAATTTTTATATTCACTGTCTCAGTCTTATCACACTTATAACTACCATTACCTGTGCCCCTCTAGACAAAGCCTTTCTTATCTATTCCAAACATTGTTTGAATAGGCTTGGCCATGGTTTACCCTTCTTTTCCCTCAAATAAGATTTCTATGCCCTTGCTTCCTTCAATGGCTAGTCCAATTCGTTTCTTCCAGAATTTAACAGATTCATCTTAAAATGGTTACTCAACAAAAATATTGACCCATATCTACTTGACCAGATACTGAAACATCATTCTCTACACCAGATAAAATGGGACAGATCTTCTGTGGGACTTTCTAGTGAGCAGAGTTAGATATTACCGATACCAGTAGACCCCTGTAATCCCTTTCTTACTGTTTTAGTTTTCTTCGTGTCTTTGCTCCTTGTTCACTCAACCTTGTGGTGGGCTGTTGATTTCAAGAATGTAGGCCCTAAAACTTCAAATCATGCTTACCAAGGGTGGTCAACATTGACAACAGTGACCACCTCCTTCTACCAAGTGCCTCTGGTTGAACCAGATTTCCTGGCCCTAGATGCCATAGATCTCATCTCTCCCTAAAAGGAATCCCAGGGAATGACCCATTAACCAAAGCCCTGATTCATTTGGAAATAACCAGGGTGCTCAATGCCCCATGACAAAGTGTATTGGGTCCCATATCATTGAGGGGGGGGATTTTTAGTTAAACAAATATGAGGATTAAAATGGCCATGACAGGATGGGTACATGCAGCTGGGTTTGAAGTAGCCCAGCTAACCAGATGAAAGGAAGCTGGGTTCTGAGGAAACCATAAGGCCTGTCTCAGCAGGTTCTAGCCAGCTCCTGTGGAACCTCTTCCTGAGGAGCATGCTGAAGCCACTGCTGCTCTTCCCTGAGCTTTGTGGGCACTTATGCCTTCATACACATACATGCCTGCATCTAAAGCATTTAATTGTATCAGACCCTATTGTGGGTAAGCGGCTTCTAAGAAAGTGAAGCTATTCCACGAAATGGTCTACCCTGGGCCATTCCAAGGGTGGTTAAGAGGAGGACCATGGCTTATAGACAAAGATACCTTTAGCAGCCACTGCCATCATTCTAGGTTGAGTCTATCCTCTACTCTGAAGTGTGTTTTCACTTTCCCTCTTTTTATCTTACCTGCTGAAGTATACCTTGACCACTTGCTTGCCTACCTGTGTTCTGCCATGAATTTTTCCCCTTTGTGAACAATCAATCAAGACTGCTGCTGTATTTGGCATTGGAAGGAATATAAGGAAGAGGCATATTTCCCACACAGTATGAGTAATGTCTAGAGCCTAGCCCAAGCTCCATACAGTTCTCTCTAACCTACTCTTTTTCCCTCATAGCCAGTGGCTCCACCCTGAAAAGATAAAAGGAGGAAATGGGCAAGCACATATCATGCCAATTTATATAAGACATTAAACTACCACTTCCATAAACAAGAATTATGAAGCCAATTAAATCAAGTTCTAAGGGAATGTATTAGGTAAGAGGTAAAATATTAATTGGTCTTGCCTTATAGACCTATCTTCAAGGATAAACAGAATTAAGACACTATAAATAAAATATGTGCATGGTATAGAAACAAATCTACTCTTAATTGAGACCATTTAGGGGTGAAAGGGCCTCTGAAAATAAACTAAAATGGCTAAGGATGATAACTATCCCTGAGCCTGGAGCGGAAAAAGCAGGTTCTCCCTTGTTTCTTTCTGCCTAAAGGAGTCCTTTCAGCCTCTGCTTTGCTAGAGGCCAGAAATGTTAGATGGTCTGGTCTTTCCTTATCATCTCTTCCCTAAAGGAGTTCCCCCTTTCCTAGAAGAGATAATCACCCCCATCCAAGAAGGAGAATTCCCTTTCCTGAACACCTGAGATGGAGGCTGGACTAACCAACTCAGCTCCCATCCAGTATACTCCTCCCAAAAGATACCAATTAGGGTCTCTAGATGAGCTTTCCTATTTCTCAGAACACCCTTTTGGTCAGGAGCTTTTGCTTAGTTTCTTTTCTTTAAAAAAATTTTTATTTATTTATTTACTTACTTATTTATGAATTTACTTGAAAGAGAGAGAGAATTGGTGTGCCACGGTCTTTATCTACTGCAAATGAACTCCAGACGAATGTACCACCATGTGAATCTGGCTTACATGGGTCCTGGGGAATCTAACCTGGGTCCTTTGGCTTTTCTGATAAGCCCCTTAACTGCTAAGCCATCTGTCCAGCCTATTGTTTCCTTTACTTAAGCTCTGTAATGAAGTCTTTCTAAATTTTATCCTCTGTTTTGGGGGTTTCATTCCTCAAACTTCAAAAGACAAGAATTCAGAGGCCAGTCACTCAGTGGAAGCTTCGTGTGACAGTGAGTGTCCAACACTCTAACTCCTTATTTACTGTCCAACTGAGAAAGACTCCATCAATGCCAAGTTCAAATTTTGATAATATAACTAGATGACATTGGTCCCTGAAATTATGCCTCTGAGAGATAGCACAATCTTGCTTTGCAGAACTTTCTCTATCATATGCAGTCTGTTTGGGACAGCAGATTGGATGGCTAGGCAACCCTTTCTGCCTACCTAGTAGGAGAACAATTGCATGAAATGTGTTTACAGTTACAAATGCTTCCCAATAAGTAGCATGATATAAATCAATGCTTGAGCAGTCACCCAGTGAAGTCTACCCAGGCTTGACCTTCATGTCCAACATCTCACTGTCAAGGTTTCCCACTTTCAACCCCATTTGCTTGGACAGTGCAATCCTCAGATAGAGTGCTTAAAAGTGACGATTTCTGGCTTCAACTTGAATTTAGTAAATCACAAGGAAATGACCAGGGAATCTAAATTATATTAAGTAAGCCCCAGGGATTCTCACGCATATGCCTAATTTAAAGGCATATGAAGTGGAGAAGGGGAGCAAAGGAAGAGCCTGAGATGTCACTTTTCCTTTTAGCACAAAAATTTGAGTGGAATTTTTATTTTTTTCCTTGGGTGGATCAACAGTCTGTCTCATATCTCCCTCTGGGATGTGATTTCTGGCCTGCAGCAGTGAGTGGTTTCATCAAGTGACCCACAGACTCATCCATCTCTTCTGGTAATTAATTCTAATACGGCTCCATCCAATACAAAGAAGAAAGACCCTGTAGGGCACAGTTTTATAAGATATTGCAAAGCCTAATTGAAATTCTTTACCTTGTTTTGAAAACAACCTTTCCTTGAGGGGTTTAGAAATATTTAATAGCAATAAAATGCAGCTTAGCAGCTCTAATTTTGGCCATGGAATATTCCCAAGATGTGGCTGTATCTCCTGAGGTACTTGGCAGAAAGAGTCGAGCTGAGCACAGCTCCTTGAGTCATACATACATTGAGAGCTGGAATAGAAGTAGCCAGCACTGCTGTGATGTTCCAGGTGCTGTTCTGAGCAGCTCTGTGCAGGTTTGAAGTTCTCTTTATGGGGATGGAAACTAAAGCATATGGGGGAAGTTTAGTAACTCCCTCCAGGGTCAAGGTGGCAGTTAAACTAGACAGCCTTGGGCAATTTGCCTTTGATCCTACACTGACTTTCCCTGGGTTTTGTCTGTCTGTCACCCTTACTTTCCAAGTGGAAAAAGAGAGGGTAGAGAAAGGGGGCCACAAGGGTCCCATGTCCAGGGAAATGCAGCTGTTATACTTACCTTCTAGTTGCTAGGACAAAACACCTGACCAGAAGTAGCTAATGGGAAGAAAGGATCTATCTTGGCTTACAGTTTCCAAGGGGAGTTTCCTGATGGCAGGGGAGAGCATGGCATGAGCAGAGGCTGGGTGTCACCTCTGCCACAGCAGGTGGAAAACAGCAGCAAGAGAGTGAGCACAACTTTAGCAAGGTGGAGCCAGCCATAACACCCCTAAGCCTGCCCCCAACAACACAGTTCCTCCAGCTAGGCTCACCTCCAAAATTGCCACCAGCTGGGGACCAAACATACAGAACATGAGTTTATGGGGGAACATCTGATTCAAATCACCACTGTAGCCTTCCCTGTCTATTTCTCCTACTCCGTGGTCTAGAAACAGTTCTAGAGCTAGAAGGAAAAGCCTGGCATTCCCTGAATCTGAGACAATCCCCCAACTGCCACTCTGCTAGGTCAACTTCTCATCCATTCAGTAGTCTGTAAAGAAGCAGACCAAGGAAGGGAAGTGTCTCTAGATTTTTCTGAATTTCCTAGGGTGTTGTCAGGTCTCTTCCTCATGTTGTTTGTCTTGTGTAGCTTGGAAACACCTTTTCTCTTTGGCTTAGTAAAACTTTCCATGGGAAGCTTGGAATACACCTGAGACGTGTCCTTAAAGTAAAGAGGTGAAGGATCTGGGGAGTCAAGAGGACTATGTGTCTCGCCTTTCTTTCCTCTCCATCACAGTGTATGTGTCCTAGCCTTTCCTGTGGCTGGGTCAGCTTAGATGGGTAAGTAGGAAAATCTTTGCTTCCTGAGTCTAAGCATGCAAAAATCCAGAGGAAGGATTTTTTTCCCCCAGCAAGGTGGAAGTCTCTCCTGGAGGTACTGAGAACCAGCAGAGCCTTCAGGCTTTCAGCTCCAGTTCCCAGAAGTCCAGCCCGCCCACATGAGTTCTCTCCCTGCACTTTGTTGGCTTGTCAACTTTCTATTCAATAGCATCAGATCCCAATACTTGTTGTTGGATTTGACCTTAATAAATTCCGGGCTCTTGCTAAGGCCCTCCTATAAAAGTATTCAGCTTAATTTATTAAATCTAAAAGCAAAGTCACACGCTGTAAGTTTACCACACCTCTTCACTCCCACAGAAGCCGCCTGGCCTTGTAACCATAGCTGGCTAGTAACGTTATAAAAGGATTCCCGACACTTATACAACCCATTAAGTATTTATTATTTTAGTCAGATCCCATCGCGCCAAACTCCAAAGTCCTTTTCTGTACTCTGTAAGTGAATTTTGTTGTTAGGGAATGCTACTTTAAAAATAATGAGCTGTCAAGTGGAGCTTAGAAATCATTTAGTTATGTAGAAGTTTTCACTGTAGCCGCTATCCAAATTAAAGGAACACCACTTTGGTATGCAAATTCATTTAGTGTGTTCCAAGCCTTACACTTTGGCCTTTTTGCGGAGATGAATTCTTATCTTAGTTTCTCTCTGCACACTTCCTTGAATAATTTCATCCAACAATGACTTCACTGTACACCTGGAAGCTGTGTAATTGCTACGTGGCAGCAAGTCCCAAAATTATCTCTATAATCAAAACCCTTGCCTTAGCCTCAAACCTGTGTGCCTAAGTACTGAGTTAGCTGCTCATTTGACAGCATTACATGGAATGGGCTCATTCTCATCCAAATGGATCTCCCATCCAATGCTGTTTATCCTATGACCCTCCTTTTTCTAGTGAAGCTACCTGAACATGCAGTACAAGGGCACTAGGGGCAGTGAAGGTGACAATTTCCCTTCCCCTCCCCCTTCCCCACATCACGCAATTGCAGACTGCCCTAAAATATGCTGACTACCTATAGCCCCTTCATATGACTTTTACCTCTACTCTGTTCTAGAAAATCTGGATTGTGTTCCCGTGTTATCTCATACACCCAGTCACAGTGTGCTAGCTTCTGGGGTCGGGAAGCCCATCCTCAGCTCTGGAAACAGCCTCATAGGAACCCATTCTCTTGCCGTGACTCATTCAGGCATGGACATGCAATGCTATTCAAAGGTTCCATAGGAAGTACTGTGAATTCAGCAGAAGTTTCTGAGTGGTATGCTCTGCTGGAGAAGGCCCTGGAGATGATGATTCTCGGGATAGTCTCACGCATGGGTCTGTGGTGGAAATGATTCTCTGGATGGTTTCGTACATAGGCCAGACAGTCGCAATGGCTGTATCTTCAGAATGAAATTAGCACAATGACCAGCCAAGAAAATCCAGCAAATGTTCAAAGTGGGAGTTCCTGTGACTCTGAAGGCTTTCCTCTTTCTGGACTAAATACTTGATTTAAAAAAAAAAAAAGAAAAGAAATCCATTTATTCTTAGAGACTCTTTAACCAGTTTTCCATTATTTGTTACAAGAATCTCTGTATGGGATTCATCCTGATGTATTGTAATGAGATGTCTATGTTCCCAACACTGCTTTCTTGCTGCAGTGTTAGGATGAGCTTATTGCTCACCTAGATTAACAGAACAATCCTCCTAGCTGGCGTTGCTGCCTCTAACCTCAGCCTGCTATCAACCATCCCCTGCAACTGTTAATGTGATCAGCCCAATAGAGGGAACAAAATAAAAAATCTGCTTATACCACACTCATGCTCAACCTTTTCAGGGTTTTCTTTTTTCTTATTTTTTAAATAATTTATGTTTTACATTTACATGGAAGCACTGGGAAAGGGTAAGATTCAAGAAGTATGAAGAAGGGACCAGATTTCCCCATCTCCAGGTAGAGACAGAGGCAGAAGCATCAAACAGCAGAAGATACAGCCATACCTTGGTCCTGTTTTAGCCTCCCCAACAGATGGTGTGGACAGAAGCACAGAACCTTCAAGGTCAATATCAGGGTCCAAACCCATTGCAGTGATGATATGGTAGTTTCTGCAAGGCAGGAAGAGCTGCTGCCTTGCCAACATTGAAAGCTTAGGAGGTTCGTAGTCCACCCCTTCCTCTCTAATCAACACTCCCAAATGGACCATAGAAACCAAATTATCCCAAACAGAAGGCTTGTTATAAGAGAAGGAGTTGCACAGGTTGGCTGGAGGAAAAAAGCTGTATTACTTGCCATTAATCAGAAGTCCTTGGCATATTACTGTTCAATGTTATTCATGATTATTCCTAAGGCTGAGTGATTTGCTCAGAATGATTACCTCCCCTGGGATTGTCACATTTCCCACAGAAACTCCCCTGCTATGGACAGCTTTTCAAAGCCTCTTGAAATTGTTCAGGCGGGTTTATGACCCCAGCTGGACTAGAAGACTTCACCAAGGAGCTTTTGAACTGGAACCAAGAGACAGGCTGTCTGTTTAAAGCTGCTGGTGCTGTTGTTTCCTTCCACAGAAACTGGAAGATCAGAGAATGTAAATAAGGAAAGAGGGGGGAAGATGGGGGAGAGAGAGAAAGAGAGATAGAGGAGGAAAAGGAGGAGTAAATAGGAAAGATGCCTATCAGGGTGTAATTTTTTTCTGATTATAGTTGCTCCCAAGACCTGGATATATTGCTGTGCCCAGATTCTTAGAGGTGCCCCAGCTCTATAACAATTCTTCTTTTTTTTTTTTTTTTGCCTCCTCTTAACTCCTTTTTCTTAACTTAAGCTATTTCTAATTGATGTTTGTGATACCTGAATCCATAGTATCCCTTGCTAATATACCTGTCTCCTTTCATATCCTTTAACTTCCCATGGCTCTGCAGATCTTAGAGCCTGGCTTCATGTTTCTCTCCCTGGCTCTCTTCCAGGGATACTCATTATGATGGTTAATCTGTATTGTCAACTTGATTTGCTCTGGAATCAACTAAGAGACATGCATGTGAGCTGATTTGAGAGGGTGTTTCCAGGAAGGATTAATTGAGGTAAAAGACCCTCCCCTAGAGCAGGCAGCCCTTCAGTTGGCAGCTGTTATGAAAGGACTGAGGGGAAAGCAGTGGTGCTCTCTGCCTGGCCTCCCTCCTTGCTGCTGAGTGCGCCTACCCTGTTGCTGCCACTGCGGCCATTCTTCAGAGACATCAGAACCCAGCTTTCTCAGCCTTCCATGTGGACTGAAGACCAGTGACTTCCCCAGAATCCTCCAGGCCTTCAGTAGCAGAGTGTTACTGCTGATGCATCGAGGCTCATGGACTGGGCAACGACTGGGTTCTAAGCCTCTGCAGGGAGCAAAAAGCCATTGCTAGACTACCCAGCCCTTGTTGTGTGTCAACCTCATAAATGCCCTGTGAAATATGTATTTTCTATGTGTCCTGTTCCTCCGAGGACCCTGACTACTGTACCCATGCTCTCCATCTCTCATTTAATTTATGAAGTCATATTTATACTTCTCATCTCAAGACCCTGTCTATGCTCCTGCAATGCCTCATGCATACCCCTCCCCCTGTATGTACCGGTGTCACATGTCTTATGCCAACTTAGATATCTAGTCCTTTTGGGGCCATATAATTTTGTCTCTTTCTCCAGCTCCTAGAAACCCATTTATATGATAAATAATTCTTGATTGACTCCTTTAACAAATGATCCAATTGATTATATAAATGCCATATAGAATCCTGAGTGCATTTTATAACCAAATGAATTAGCAATACATAAATTAATAAAATACTAGATGGTAAACTTCCTGGAAAAATGACATATGGAATTGAGAATCACTATATCACTTTTGGAAATTAATATAGTAGTATGTACCAAATGCGATGAAAATGTTTAATCCAAATATGAATTCCTCTTCTTTGTACTACAAATAAAAATAAAACTTAAATATGACATACTAAATGTTAAAGTACAAAACTGCAAGGAAATAAATTTGGGATGCTTTTCTAAATGTTCAAGCAGAATTTCAAAGCCTAGAGGACCAAGAAGCAAAAAGGAAATAATTGTTTTGATTTGTCATCACTATTATATTTCTTTCATCAAAGTTTTACTTTTGATGTTATAGGGCTTAGTAAGAGAACAATCAAGAATGATTCTCCAGGGATGGAGAGATGGTTTAGCCATTAAGGCACTTGCCTGTGAAGCCAAAGGACCCAGGTTTGATTCCCCAGTACCCACATAAGCCAGATGCACAAGGTGGCACAAGTATCAGAAGTTTATTTGCAGTGGCTAGAGGCCCTGGAGTACCCATTCTCTCTCTCTCTCTCTCTCTCTCTCTCTCTCTCTCTCTCTCTCTGTATCTTATTTACCTCTTTTTCAATAATCTCAATAATAATTTAATAATTAAAATATTGAAAAAGAATGATTCTCCATATTATAAGATATACTGCAGTATAAATTACAATGGTAAATAGTCATGTGCTTGTACTCTTATCGAGAGATGACTCTGAGAATGGGTCAAGCACCCCCTGCCTCCAACCCAGTCTCAGATTCAAGCATGTTTGCAGCCCAAGGGTTGAAAGCATTACACCCTTGAGAACAGCTAGAAGAGCTAAGCCATTTCCCAGGCTGTCTGAACTTCCCCTCCCTTCCACACACAAGATCTTAAACCTCCAGGAGAGGTGCCTAGTTTTTATACCGTACCTGTGCTGGAAACAGCTAATTTGAAACCTCACCTGAAGAGACCTCTGCCTGGGACGCTTGCTGGTCACTCCAGGTGATTGCCACGGGGCTTCTCCGTTGTTCCTGCTGGATGTTGCTCAGGGCCCAGTTTGATGCTCTGTTCTTCATCTGATACTTTCCATTTCTTCTTTTACTTTTGTTTGCTATATACCTCTAATAAACTCACTCGTTCAAAACCATCGATAATTCTTCCAGATATAACATATACCAGCCTAAAAATTCCTAAGACAGCTTTTGCCGTACCTGGCTGAGCAAGAGTAGCCATCATGGGAGTTGACATCCGGCACAACAAGGACCAGAAGGTTCGCCGCAAGGAGCCCAAGAGCCAGGACATCTACCTGCGGTTGCTGGTCAAGCTCTACAGGTTTCTGGCCAGATGAACCAACTCCACCTTCAACCAGGTTGTGCTCAAAAGGTTGTTTATGAGTCGCACAAACCGGCCTCCCTTGTCCCTCTCCCGGATGATTCGGAAAATGAAGCTTCCTGGCCGGGAGAACAAAACAGCTGTGGTCGTAGGGACGGTCACTGATGACGTGCGTGTTCTAGAGGTGCCCAAGCTGAAGGTGTGCGCACTGTGTGTCAGCAGCCGGGCCCGCAGCCGCATCCTCAAGGCTGGTGGCAAGATCCTCACCTTTGACCAGCTGGCCCTGGAGTCCCCCAAGGGCCGTGGCACTGTGCTGCTATCTGGTCCTCGGAAAGGCCGGGAGGTGTACAGGCATTTTGGCAAGGCCCCAGGAACCCCACACAGCCACACCAAACCTTATGTCCGCTCCAAGGGCTGGAAGTTCGAGTGTGCTAGAGGACGGCATGCAAGCCGCGGCTACAAAAGCTAACTACCCCAGATTTTGTCTTGTTATTAAAAAGTTTTTGGATGCTGAAAAAAAAAATTCCTAAGACATAAAATTCAGTACATTTGATTGAAAGCCATTCTATTCACGTGGCCTCAGTTGGCGAATTTTCATAATGATTTATGGACATTTGCCCTGTTGTGTGGGAGGATGAAGCAGCTGTTCACTGACTTGGCTTTTGCCTGAGCTAACAAGAGGCAAGCAGCTGTGGCTAATGGACAATAATTGCTCATAGATCATTCAGTTAGCCTTGAAGTGCATTCTGGTATTGTCAATAAAGACTGACTAGAACCTGGGCACCCATTCCTGCTCTTCCTCTTCTCAGGGTCTGCCCTCCAGGGGCTGGGCTTTGTAAGGAGATAGTTCTGCATGGTATAGTTGGAGCACATTGCATGAGATGGGGCTGATGCTATTCTAAATGGCAGTAACAAAACATCCACACAGTGGCACAGAAAGTTGAGTTTGTAGGCAGCTCAGGAGAAGAAAACCAGGTTCAGAACAGAGTTGTGCTTGATCGGCCCCCAACAGTCTCTCCCTCACTGCTCCTCCAGCCTGACATTGAGACCTTCATTCCACGGCTTCTAGGAAGTGAGAATCCCTCAATAACACAAGGTGAGAAGAACATTAGCCAGGACCATGGGCAGTTTGAAGGAGGACCATGGTTTCCAAGCCTCATCTCTGTTGAGCAGGTTACATTCCTGAGCACCAGTCTGGTTGAAAGGATTTGGAAGCCAATCTCTGAGGCCCCTCCAGCTCTGAGATTCTCTAAATACTATTTGGAATTGGTATCATTTTAGACCAACTTTCTTTAAGCCCAAATTGCATTTGGGACATATTTGTGATTGTTGGAACACTTAGTCCCTTCTGAGCCTATCTTCTGAGTTTGAGTGCAAAGTTAGAATGACAATGGGGCTCAAATTAGAAATTGGATAATTAGTGAACTGTGCATTGGAATATTTTTAATATATTGCAAGTTTCAGTTCATATACCACAACTTAATTGAATTTGCCCTAAAGCCCTTCAATTAAAAAATGTGCATAAACTAGCATTTTCAAGATAAATGTGGGTCCTGACCAAACTCCAAGAAACTAAAATGGTAAGTTTTTGAAAGGTTAATAACATTTTTCTAATCAAAGCAATAATGGACATGAAGAGGCTATTTTCTTCCTTCTGGTGTGGGAATGTTTCATCCTCCCCTCCCAGGAGCAACCCGGAACTCTCAGGAGTTCAGCTAAGAAAGGAACAGATTTTGAACCACTGGGGAAGTGGAATCCCCCTGCGCTGAGCACATGATCAGTCTAAAGCCTCAACAAGCTCAGGTAGCGCTGACCACAGAGCTCTTCACACACTGGCCCATCCCAAGTGTTGTTGTTTCCTTCTTGTTGCTGGGCCAATCACCTGACCAAAACCATTTCTCTCTCTCTCTCTCTCCCTCTTTCTCTCTGTTGCTCTCAAATAAATAATAAATAAATAAAATAAACAAAAAAATTTTAAAATGGAATCTGTTATATCCCAGGAGGAAGAGAAGCCCAATTTTGCAATTATATTCTGGAAGAATGGAATATTGGAGACAGATTCTCCATTATTCCAAGCCTGGAAGCCAGGGAGCCTGGGAACTGATCACTTGAACTCATGAAAGGAGCAGTTGTTGTAACAACAAGTACCTTTAGCAATGGAAATGGAGGAAGCAAAGGAAATAATATCAGGACTTTAGGCCTTATGGCTCAGTACATCCTTACCTGGAGATGAACAGGAGTGATCCTTGACCCTCGGTGCATCAGGAACCAACCCCAAGGAACAACTAACCGATTATATCCAGAGTCATCTGGATCAAAGTATGGAGGAGAATCAAGACCTCAAGAAGGAGCCAAGAACCACCAAGAAGCCAGAGGCCTGCAGGGGATAAAGGAGTCCTGGCAGCAATTTGACTAGCAGGTCACACCTTTCTTCAGCGCCAACCAGAACTCCTGAAGGCAGACATGGACACAAAAGGGCTTCATAAACAGAGTGTGCATCTGTAGGGGAATCTAGAGGAGAGCACCCTCTGATAGAATACAAAAGAGAACGGAGGCAGAATGATTGCCTTCTTCATTACCAGGAGCGCTGAAAGAAGCCCTCCGGAAACCTTCAGGTGCCAGCTACCAGTGGGTGGATCTGGAGCAGGGGCTCTGACACATGCTCACTGCATGAAGACAGAGGCAGATACGTTGACCAGCTGTAGCAGCACAATTCTCAAAGTAATGTTCTTCTCCTTCCCAGGGGACAGCAACCTGCATCTTTGTGGATCTGCTCTCTGCAGCCCGCGGCCGTGATCCTCAGCACTGCTCCGCTGACAGCTTGGACAGGCAGCACTCGCAGATCATGAACACACAGAGAAGCAGGAAAGGAAGGCTTGGGTCATGTCACCTAGAGCACAGGCAAATAATGTATTCCAGAAGTCCTCCTACTTCAGAGTTGCCTCACTCCCAGAGTCCTCCATCCATCCACAGTACCTGCTCTAGATGGCTCTATTTCACCAACTTGCCATTTCCTATCCTTCACAGGGGATATAAAGAAGAGGTTGTGGGAGGTAAGTTTGTAGGATTTTAAAGTGGCTGCTGATGAGGAAGGAGTCACCAGTTGACTCCAAAGCACTGGATCCTGAGTGTGGTCCTGTGGATGAGGAAGTTCTCCGTGATGATTATGCCGTCTCTGTATAGGAAGGGAAAGTTGTTGACTGGGCAGAAGTAGACGTTGGAGAGAATCAATGCTGAATATCCCAACCTGAGTACTGACTACTTCTCTCAACTGAAACCAGAGCACACTCAGAAGTTTCTAATCCGTGCTGTCAAAATGGATGTTTCTCCAAGTCATGGGGCATCCCTTGTTTCCATGCTTGGCGTATCTGGGACTTAAAATCTCTGTCTAAATGAAGACCGTGGGTTCAGCCACAATGCCTTGCCTGTGGAACACTGTTTTGTTCTGCTCTGAGGACAAAAGCCTGCTCCTGTAGGGGCACGTGTGCTATGATCTGGAACCTGGAATTGGGTGCATTGCTCTTGTGTGTTAGCGTTAATCCCGCTGGTCTCAAAGCTACTACAGAGTGCCGGCATTTGGGCTCACAGACAAGCAAAGGTCCCAGCTTCCCCGCTTCTCTTCAGATATTGAAAACCAAGAGAGACTCATGGGGTCATACCAGCAATGAAAGTCACTGTGATCTACTTAACTGGATATGCTGGTGCTAATTTTTGGCAGGATGGAAAAGAGGCTACCCACATTGTGCTATACTATGCACTAAGTACCGTCTACTAAACCCATAATGAAGACCTTGGGCTAACTCTTCTGGCCTTAACTGGTTCTTCAACTTGTGCCTTAGCCCATGGAGGGTCTATTTCATGTACTGATAGTTTGCTCTGGGGTCACTTGCTTTATAGTCATTTTCTTTAGACCAGTGGTCTTTGTGTTTGAAATGAATAAAGAGTGACTCCTTAAAAATGAAGACAGGTATGGAAAGGTGCTGCTACCTAAAACTTGTTGATTTTGTCTTAGGACTTTACCTCATGCATCCCTGCTGCAGTTAAAAGGAGACAGACCATTGAATTCAGTGTTGTTTTTATTTTTATTTATTTATTTGAGAAAGGAGAGAGAGAGAGAGAGAGAGAGAGAGAGAGAGAGAGAGAGAAATAGGCATACCAGGACCTCCAGCCACTGTCAATGAAATCCAGATGCTTGCATCACCTTGTGCATCTGGCTTATGTGGGTCCTGGGGAATCGAACCTGGGTCCTTTGGCTTTGGTAGCAAGCATCTTAACCACTAAGCCATCTCTCCAGGCCAACTTCAGTGGTTCTTTGTGAGTTATGTGTAGTGAGCATGACTTACTGGTCTTTCCCTCATTTCAAAGCTACAGCTATTTTTTATTACATGTTTGGTGTAGGCCCATCCTTTAGGGTACAAGAGAACCCATGAGGCATGGAGCATGAGTTGTGGCCATCAAGGTTGATTCAAGTGAAAGAAACCTAGAATCATTTCCCGTGTGCAACCTTGTCAAGTATGGATGCTGAACTCTTCAGCTTCCAGAAGTCACTCAATAAGTTTTTTGTTGTTGTTGTTGTTGTTGTTTTTGAAAGTCATCCACCTGGCACTATCAGCCACCATTATAGTTTACTAACACATTCCCAAAGCACTCTGTGGCCACCAGTGTGCACTGCCAAACAGAATTTCCGAGTGGGACAGATCAGTTTTGCCTTCTTGATTTGTCTCTGTTCCTTTTCTCTTTTCAGCAATTCGAACAGACTACTCTCTGAAACTCTGAGATAACATCATGTTGTTTAATATAGACATACCTTTCAAAATAGCTCATGCTTGGAGAATTGTTTTGCACTAGTTTGCTTTAGTCTGAGCATTTTGTCAGTTTGTATAACTCATGTGAAATCTACATGATCCCACATTCCATTAATGTGTCCATTTCCCACAGAATCCAATAGCTTTTATCCAGCTTTTTCTTACCACTTCTTACGGTTTCAGAGCAAGGTTTGTTTTATTACAAGTATACTAGTGACAGCTAATTCCTGTCCAATCCTACCCTACTGGGTTCGTTGTGGAAGCAGTTGTATGCAGTCTTGCTGTTTGTGCTCCTAAAAGTAAGAGTTCAAAAGACTTGATGCCTTTCATGTGAATTTAACTGGTATTCTGGTGAAAAATGATTTTCCTTCAGATATAACTGGGAACATTTGAAAAAGCCATCCATAAGCAAGAATGACTCATTGTGGAAGAAAACAGCGAGTTTTCAGTTTTTTTTTTCCCCCAATTGTCTGGAGAAAAAGTCCTTTTGTCTCCAATTTCTCTGTTGCATGGCTTAGTGTTTTGCTCTTTGACAGCATGGGGGTTACTAGGCCAAAATTTGTTATTGTGGGTCCATAAAAATTATCTTTAATGTCTGTCTCTCAGATCAGTTTTCACTTGTCAGCATTCTTTAGGAAATCTTACTGTTACAAGCTTACTTTTCATAGAATGTCTAATCAAAGAACAATATTTCAAAAACTAAAAAAAATGTCAAGACTTGATTACATTTTAAAGAGCACTCAATTCTTGCTCTCTGGCCCAACAATGACACAGACTGTGCTGTTTCTCTCTGAAAGCAAATGATGTTTGCCAAATAACTATATATCTGGCAAACCTGTGGGATAAATAAGTGTCACCTTCTGCCCCAGTTCAGGTAATCCATTCTCTTCTCATCATCTCAAGTGTTCATACCAGTATAAATTCAAGATTATTTCTCAAAAGTTTAGGACATAATTTTTCAAATACAGAAATGAGTCTGTAAGAAAACTTGGATGTGTCCAACCACTGATGTATTGCCCAAGTGACCAGACACCTGAGTGGGAAGAGTGTGGCATGAAGGAAAACTGCAGCATGCCTATAGTCTTGGACTCAGCATCCAACTCTCTGAGCTCTGTTTCTCATCTAAAGATGCAGAAGAAATCAGCCTGCCTTGTCCTACCCTGGTAAAGCTCACATGAGTTCAAACAAGGAAAATGCTTGGCATAGCCAGGCCTGGAGCCAGGATATAGCAGGGGCCGACATGCTGTGGACTGAGTGGCAGTTGGTAGTGACATCATCCGTGGATGAGGTCCCACCTTCTGAGCTGCTGGTTACCACTGAGTCTCATGTGTTTTCATTGCCTTTCACTAATCCACAATGTCACCATGTTACAAAATAAAAGTTAGGACCCTCATTATTAAATTATCTACATTTTTTTTTTTCCAATTGGGCAAATAAAATGTGCTCTTGAAAAACCAACAAAAATCTCATGAAAGAAGTTTTTAGGTATAACATTTGATCATGGTATGTGTTTTTCTTTGCACAATTTGAAACCAAGCCCAGGGCCTTGTACATATTAGGCAAGTGCTTTACCACTGGGCTATACCTCAGACTTTGTGATTTGAAGGAGATTGTTTGGCTTGGCTATGTAGCTTAGTCTGGCTTTGAACTTACTATGTCACCTAGTTTGGCCTGAAACTCTGTATATTTCTACCTTAGTCTCCAAAGTATGGCATTACCAGTATGTGGCTCTACACCCAGCTAAATATCATTTTTAAGGTTGGTTCTTGACACATCTGTCTTCCCTATGGGGCGTGTGTCTGTGAATATGGGATGTGTGTGGCGAGCTCATTTTCTTTGCACCTGACCTTCTCTCTGCTCTGTACTAAGAACATCATAGGTGTTTCCTGTGAAGAACTTGGAATTACTACCCAACCCAAACAAGCTCTTTTCTTTTTTTTTTTTTATTAACAGCATACTTTGTATGGATATATCATGTCTTGGTGCCATCTTTTCCCTCATCCATGCTCCCATTCCATTGGGGACCTTACTAAGTGGGGTTTCTGGTATTCCCCATAGAGTTGTGAGTTATATGTTGTGAGAGCAACAGTAAATTTTTGGGTGGGGGTGGGTCAATGCCTCTGGGCATGAAGTCCCAACCTGTGGATGTTACAGTCTTTCTGGTCCCTCTTCAACAAAATTCCCTGAGCTGTGGTGGGTGAGTTTTAAGTCTAGTTCAGTGATGAGCTCTTCAGAGCTTCTGGATTTCTGCTTTGGTAGGTGTTGACTATCCTCACAGTCTGTCTCCTTTGCCCTGGTGCTGATTGTCAAGCTCACCATGAAAGCAACACTCTTGCTTGTCTCCCCAGTTCCTCCGTGGTTTCACTGGGGCCATGGCTGGAGTATAAGGGGTGGTTTATCTCCTCAGTTCTTGCTAACTTGAAAAAAAAAAAAAAACAGATGCTCCAATAGAGAGTGAAGTCTGCATAGGTAAATTAGGATGAGAATTATCAATTTATGGAGAATATGATCAATGCATCCCTTCTTTTAGCCAAAGACCAGCGGGAGCTTGTCATTGGAGAACATGATGTTTGTCTCCATAGGATTCTGACCTGGTTCTCAGTTCCAGATATGGGATCCTTTCCAATGAGTTGATCACTTAGACAATCAGAAAGCTATTTATTACCCACCAAGGCTATGTCCCACCAATACACTGGTATGTACTTCTTGTCAGGCTGCTTGTTTCTGAGTAGTATAGACCCCTCTTGCTTATACCGTTGTTGGCCACTTTCCCTCACTAGCTCATGTAGCACTTCCTGGAACTAGATGGGCTATCTGAGGACTGGATCTCTTCTAGATTCTAGCCAGGTCTCTCTGTGTTCTGTGTTGGTAGAATATGGTATCTTCATCAATAGGGTCTTTCTTTTTACCTCTGGTGGGTAATCAAGTGCTTTGACAGAAGAACGTTGTTTGGGGGACCTCATAGGTCTCTGATCAATAGCTCAATGTGGGTAGCTATCGATTTCTGGTCCTGGAAGTTAGAGGCCAGAGGCAAACGTTTTTTTAAGGTTAGGTTTCATCCCATCCTCTCCAGTGCCCTTCTTTTAAGGAAGTCCCTCCATACACCTGTTGAGGGCTTTAAGTCTACGTTCAAGGATAAAGGTTTCTATGATATCAGTTTTCATTTTGGGTTTAGTTTTGTGTTTATTTCCCCCAACCTCTTCTCTTTTCTAAGCTATAGCTCTGTGGCTGTGTTTGAATGGCTCCCATACTTCATACGTCATGAGAATTTTTCTCTCATTAATCTGGTTGAGATTGTACTGGGGCATCCAATATCTTGTTGAAAGTAAGAGAACAGACAAAGTTAGTTGTTGACCTGGCAGACCTTTCCATACCTTATCTGAAGCAAAGATAAAGATGACAGGATTTAAAGAATCACAGGTTGGCAATGCAATTAATAGATAAGGGTGTCTTATTTTTAAATGACATTTAGCATGCATCCTAAGCTTTATTTCTTCATTGGAAGGAAGCTAGGAGACTGACTCTAGGCTTTATTTCTTTTATTGTTTGGCATGCTAAAGAATGAACCTTGCCTTGTATATGTCAAGCAAGAACTGTAACACTAAGCTTAGCCTCTTTTACTGTTAGTCCGTTAGAATTATTGTACTGAGTGGTTATCAAAACAAATTCTGTTGTTCCTGTCCCCATTAACAAGAACCAAGATGTCAATGGGTTGATATCAACCTTTAAAAAGACTACAACTTGGGCTGGGCATGTAAACCAGTTGGTTGAGTGCTCCTCTGGCATGCTTGAAGCACTGGGTATGGTGGCCCATGCACATAATCCCAGAATTTAGAAGGTAAATGAGATCATTCTCAGCTACATGAGATTACCTGGGCTACATGAGATCCTTTCTCAAAGAACAAAAGCATCTATATCTTTCATAAAAACTTGAAAAAGAAAGCAGAAGTTTGGATGGCACTTGGCCTGAATTTCCACATGGCAATAATTTGCCAAGATCAAATGGGCTATCCATGTCTGACAGAATATGTTTTCTGCAGGCCTTACCACTCCATGAGTACATCCTGAGAACCAGCAGTGACTTTCTCTGAGATTCCTAGGGTGCTACTGGCTTAGAGGATAGATTTACCTATGCTCACACCAGTCTCTGACTATGCCATCAGATATGATCTGGGAAGGAGGATAGGTGCAGAGACATCCACACCCATCTATCACTACGCTGTTCCAACTTGATTCTCTACTTATTTGGATGGAGCACCTAGGAGATTAGTAAAGCACACTTCTGTGTGTCTGTGAGGTTGTTTTAGAGATGATAAAGGAAGGAAACCCATCCTGAACATGGGTGGCACTATCCCATAGACTGGGGATGAGAAGGGAATGAAAGGAGAGAAAACACTGGAGAATACATGAATTCTTTCCCTCTCTATCTCTCTCTCCGTCCTGGCCACCATGGTACGAGCTACTCTGTTCTACCATGCTTTTCCTGCCATGATGGATTGAAGTGCTGGACAATGTGAGCCAGAACAATCTTCCAACTGTTTCTCTTAGGTTTTTGCTCACAACCATGAAATCCAGCCTGGCACAGGAAAGGAATACTACTAGACTACCCTCATCCCTTTTCTTTCCCATCCTCTGTCTTCCACACCAGAGAAGGCACCTTTAGTGGCCACCCACCTAAGACTCAGACCACTACAGTGATTAACAAATGGCCACGAAATCTATGACTTGTTTTTTTTGTTGTTGTTGTTGTTGTTGTTGTTTGTTTGTTGATGTGGGATCCTCCAAAGCCAGTTCCTATCCAATTGTTTTCCCAGACCAGCTTCTGTATAGTGGGAATTTCTAACTGGAATCACGTGGCAGGAAAACAAAACCAAGCAGTGTTAGATGGCGTTCCCCTCTTTTTACCACTAAAACCAGGAGAAGCCTGGGGCCACTCTACTAAACACATTCATCCTACAGGCAAGCCATGGGAGGGGTTGAGATGGACAGCTGGTTAGCAGGGATCAGAGCTACAGGTCAGATTTCTCAGAACCGTACTACATTAGCACCCGTAGAGGCTGCAGACATCAAGGCAACTGTGAAAAAACAGCCTGTTGTGTTTGTCTGAGGGAATGTGATGATGGTATTTAAAGGCAGTATACATGGGAAGGAAAATATCATTTACCCTCGTCTTCTGAGACACTGGATGCCCGGTGCTGGAAAGTGATTGCAGAGCAAAGCTACCAAGACATTATAGCATCCCCATGTTGGTGACATGCTTAGATTCCCCAAGTTCTTGAGAAAGGAGATTTTAGAATCTGGGTCAATATAATGATTCTACCACCAGAGACCTCTTTCCATTTGATGTGAGAAACCTAAATAAGAAACAGAAAAAAAAAAAAGAAGAGAACCACTTTGGAAAGGCATCATGGGTTACACGTGAGGAAGGAAATTCAACAAGATGTTGTATCCTCAGTGGCCTGTAATCTTGTTAAGACTATTGCTTCAAGCATGAGGACAAACAGAAAACAAGACACAGAAGGTTAGGTTGAAGTGGAATAATGACAGGCTGAAACACACAGAGTGGGAAGCCTGACTGAGTTTCTTGGTTTTATTTCTAAAGCCTGGCACAGCTCCTGACATATGGCAAGCCCTCATTAAATAAAACACTACCTAATCAAAAGTGGCATGACTGTAAGAAAGTCAGTGTATTCTGTACTCTTAAGAAACACAAACAGTGCTGATTAAAAACACATTGTACCAGTACACAGTTTATAGATGTTTAAATGTAAACAAAATATGCACCTTATAATTGATGAATTATGGTGTTTGTGAAAGAAACAATAAATATGTTAGAATCCCACAGTCACGTCTCACTGCGGGTTAATACTAGCAAAATCACTTTTAAGTCTTACTGTCTTGAAAATAACTTTTCTCAGAATGATTAAACAACATCATTTATGATGAAAGGCTTTACAAAGTTTTAATAGAAAGTGATAATTCCAAAATTAAATACTATGCAAAAATGTCCATGTTTTGATAGGGAAGGGTTCAGTGTAAAGAGCATCCAAGGCTTAGATATAATAGGACGTACATTATGCTTTGAAGGATGGAGACAATTTAGTCTCATAGAGGAGTTTCCACTGGCATTAAGTGGTCAGTAAGCTTGGAGAGGGAGGCAACAGGGCCAGATCAGACTTATAAAAAGAACCCTAATAAACATCCAGAAATATAGATTTCTCCCAAACCACTTTTCCTTTTCTGGAAATTATCCTCTGGATTTTGTTTTCCATAGTGATGTTGTCTAAGGAAAGTTCAGAAAGAAAGAAAAAAAACTGGACTCACCATTTCACCATCTAATGAGCAATGAGCAGCCCCACTCGAGCCTAAGATGCAGACAGAGAGTCTGTTGCCCAAGGGATATGTGGGTAAAGAACATAAGTTCACAGAACAGTGACATCACTTAACACACATTTGGGGTGTGCTTGTTATAATGGTGATCCACGAATTGCTTCTAAACAGATAGAATGCTAATATCTGGAACAGAACTTTTAATTCACATTTGCTTCCTGGGAATGGAATCCAGGGCCCTGATCACACTAAACAAGGGCCCTGTGGCGAGGCATGCCACAGCCCTGGGGATAGAAGTTTGAAAGCTGCTTTAGTGTTACCCGCGTCACTCTTGGTCTACCTAGCTAGCTGAAGCTCTGAACAAATCAATACCATATTAGTGAAGTTTACCAAAATAAAATGGTCTTTATTTTTAATTTTTGTTTGTTGTTGTTGTTTTTTTCTTTTTTGGAGACAGGTTTTCAGGTAGACTAGGCTGACCTCAAACTCAATGCATAGTGAAGGATGACCTTGCACTCCTGACTCTCCTTCCACCTCCTGCAAGCTTGGATTATAGGTGAGCATCATCACACCTGGCATCATCTAGGTTTTAAAGCATTCATATATGCCCTGAGAATTTGGTTGTTCCTAAAAATAAAGTAAACTGAAGAATAAGGATCAATTGAAAAGTAGAAAGCATTTCATAGTTTTTTTAAAATTTTTTCTGTGTATAGATTCTGAGTTTGCATGTGGAAAAAAAGACAGGTAAGCAGACATTTCCGTTGAAAGTTTAATACTGAATTCTGTTCATAACACTTATTACAAGAAACACATGATTAACAAATATTTAAGAAATATGAGTTTGACAGTAAGAGTCTCTCTGGGGTCCCCCTGCTTTTCTGGCTCTGAAGAGATTTGAACCTTTATTCTTCTCACATGATTGTTTGGCAAAGCCTCCTTCTGCTTATGCTACATTAAGAGAGAGGCTGCATAAACATTTAACATGAAGATCTCTCCCAAGCCACTTTTCCTCTTCTGGAAATTACCCTCTATGCAGCATCTGGGTTCTGTTTCACATTGCAGTGTAGTCTAAAGATAATTCAGAAAATAATCTGGACCTTACAGCTAATGAATAAACATTAAACACATAACCTGAGGGGTATTGCCACTTCTACCCACTAGGTATTTGAGATGAGGGGGCAACAATAGTGTTCTCTGTCATGGACTCCCATCAGAAGAGTCATGGGTCCTTAGATCACTAAGACCCCATTTGCAGGGGATAGTCCAGAGCGGATCTGGTCCTTTTGCCTCTAGGATTCTCTGAAGCTGTTGATTCCTAACCCTTCTGCTTTTGTCTGCCTGTCTCTGTTTTCTAGGTTGCATTGTTAGAGCATCCATCTTAGCATGGTCCTTGGAACTCATCCCTCATCATCTTCCTGACCTTATGCCATTCCCCATAATTTGAGACTTTGCTTATCTCCAGACTCTTCATTTCCTTTTTAACCACTGTGTGTGGCATAAAACAGTAAAGGGCAGGGATGTGTCCTGGCTTTGTTAGGATAGACGTATGTGTTAGTGTCCTAGTGCTTCTGAAACAAAATTACCACAAATGGAGTGGTGTGAAACAACTAAAGTTTATTTTTCCATAGTGTTGGAGATGAGAAGTCTCAAATCAAGGGCCCGTGCTTCCTCTAAAATTCCCAGTGGGAAATTCTTTCTTACTTTAAGTTTTAAGTGATTCCAGATGTGTGTTAGATATCTAACCTTGACCTCCCTGTGTAAATGGCTTAATTTCCTTTAAAGACACTCACCAGTGCATCAAGGTCCATCGAGATAATCCAGGATAAGCCCATTTCAAGACTCTTAGTTTAGTTATATTCACAAAGAATCTTTAGCCAAGTGACTTTATACAGATTCCAGGGATTAAAACATGCACATATCTCTTCTTTAAGGGGGGGGGCACAGTTCAAGTCCTACACAGGTCTTACTTTCTGAATTAACACCAACATCCCATCTGCAATGACTCTTGCTAAGACCCCTTTTCAGCTCCACACATCCTCCTGCCCAAAAACATTCAGATAAAAGTCAGAACATGTTGAATCAATGGTGACGCAAAGGACAACAAATTGTGCCTCAACTAAAATTATTCCTGATCTTACTTAACCTTTTCTTAGGAAGGAATCCCCAGGCTGGAGAGATGGCTTAGCAGTTAAAGCACTTACCAGCAAAGACAAAGGAGCCAGGTTTGATTCCCTAGTACCCACATAAAGCCAGACCCACAAAGTGGCACACGTGCCTGGTGTTAATTTACAGTGGCTAGAGGCCCTGATCTGATCATTCTCCCTCTCTATTGGACTTTCTCTCTCTCTCTTTCAATCCCTCAAATAAATGTGTTTGTTGTTGTTGTTGTTGTTGTTGTTTTGTTATGTTTTTGTTTTGTTTTCTTTATAGAAGTAATCCCAGGAAAGAATGTGTGTTCATCATTCATCTGGCACGTGGCATTACCTGACAACCTGGGATATTTGTCGCCTTGAGTCTGCAATAAGCCCCTGCTCCTCAGGGATAACCTGGAAACTCCACAGTCACTTTCATACCAGCTGATCTTACTAGCCATCAGCTATCATCTAAAAGACTTCAGGAACTCCCCAGACTTTGGGTATCTTGTGGGAAATGAAAACATGATTTCTGCTTTCTGTGTCACTGTTAGAAATATAAGCTGCTTGAGTAATATTTAAAATTTTTACAATGATTACAAAACTTTGCTAAGCCCTTTATTTTTATTTTTATTTATTTATTTGCATGTACATAGTGTGTGTGTGTGTGTGTGTGTGTGTGTGTGTGTGTATACCCTGAGTCTTTTGCAAACAAACATTCACCTGTCTTTACATGGGTGACTGGGGGAATTAAAATCAGGCCAGCAGATTATGCAAACAAGCATCTTTTTTTTTTTTTTTTTTTTTTTTTTTTTTTTTTTTGGTTTTACGAGGTAGGGTCTTGCTCTGGTCCAGGCTGACCTGAAATTAACTCTGTAGTCTCAGGGTGGCCTTGAACTCATGGTGATATCCTACCTCTGCCTCCCGAGTGCTGGGATTAAAGGTGGGTGCCACCACACCCAGCTCAAACAAGCATCTTTAACCACTGAGCAGTCTTTCACAATCCTCCTGTAATATCTCTTAACTCTACTTCCTGGCTACATCTCTCTCTCTGAAACTCATGCTTGCAGTTTTCTGAAGCACGCCCTTCTAAAACAGACAGATTAATCCATGTATACTTAATTCTATACTCACTATTCACAGAATGTCATTGTCCCTAAATCATTTCATCAGAGTATTTAAAGATAGATTCTGACGGCCTGTGACCATTCTAGGCTAATCACTTAGAAAACTGGAGGCTGTAGGATTCCTATGTAAAAGTTCTCCACAATGAATTAATGTGTTGACTAGAGCCATGATCGATACACATTGGTGTACTACTCAGTTTATGGTTGCTGTTACAAAATACTTGACATAATAAATGTATGAGGAGGAAAAATCATTTTGACTCACGATTTTATTGGTTTCAGCCCCGCTGGTTTTAGCACTGTGAGGGGGCAGCATGCCATCCTAGAACATAGCAGAGGAAAGCTGATCCCTACAGCCACCAGCAAGCAAGGCAGAAAGCTCACTTTCAGGCCGCTCTTGGTGGTGCACGCCTTTAATCCCAGCCCTTGGGAGGTAGAGGTAGGAGGATTGTTGTAAATTCAAGGCCCATCTGAGACTACACAGTGAATTCTAGCTCAGCATGGGCTATAGTGAGACCCTACCTCTAAAAAAAAAAAAAAAAAAAAAAAAAAAGCTTACTTTCAAATGAAGTCAGTCCACACACACCAGTTAAGCTGTGAATACTAACTCATTAGTGAGGTAGGAGCTTTCATTATCCGAAGGCTGCTCCTCTGAACACTGAGACAGTCGGGGCCAAGCCTTCAACACATGGGCTTTTGTGGACATGTAAGAAAGACACAACTGAGGCAACTAGGGACTGTATATATCTATGAATGGGATATAAGCAAATAAAAGGGGCAGGAGGGATGGCTAAGCAATTGATTGAAGGCCCTTGCTGGTAAATCATGACAGCTCAGGTGCAATTCCCCAGAATGCACAATGTGGTGCATATGTCTGGAGTTCATTTGCAGTGGCTAGGCCCCTGACATACCCATTCTCTCTCTCTCTCTCTCTCTCTTTCTCTCCTTGCAAATAAATATTAAACAAATAAATAGCTAGAATGTTTAAACTGGGCTTGACAAGAGAACTTGTCAATATTATGAAATCTATACTTAAACTTCAAATCTTTTAATGAAAAAAAAACTGTCATGTCATATCTACCTAAGAATATATCTTACAAAAATATTGCTTTGACAAGAGAGATCTGTCCCACTTGCTATTTGCTTTCATATAAAAAGCAGTTCCAACATTTCTCAGAGCAATGACACAGCAGGTAGCTCCAAGGGGGCTTTTCTGGAGACCATATCATATTCTTTTCATAAAGGTGAGGACAGGAACGTCTTATTTCTGTGCAAACATCTTCCTTGATCACACATATTAAACAGATTGTGTTTACCTTGATCTGATTCTATCATCAAATCTGGCAGGATTTTCTTTTATCCCAAAGATCTGATGTTAAACAAGTCCTTCCAAGTTTCTAACATGGCCTCAAGTATCTGAAGTAACCCTAACTACATTTTAGATTTAAGAGCCTGCTATAGTTTCTGACACTCACTTTGCAGAAAATAAAGTTATTTAGAAAGTTTAGAATTTCTTGTTTTGTTTCCTAGTACTGTAAAAAAGCCAATTCTCTCTCTCTCTCTCTCTCTCTACTATTCATGGTCCAAGGAACTTTTTCTTGTATTGCCTGAATAGCTGATATAAAAGTTATTTTGCTGATGGAGGAAGGGCATATGATTACCACACACTTGTCTGGAGCTTTCATAATAAAAATGAGGTGCACATAGCAAGGATCTATAGAAAATATTTTACAACAACTCCATTGTGCCACTGAAAATACCAAACATTAAACATCTTACCTTAACAATATTTTAATAATGATGCAATAATTTTGATAAATTTTTTATCATTAACTGATAATTTATTTATCTTGAGTCCCTGTAACCACTCTACATGAAATCCTCTGCTGAACTTGAGCTTGTGCTATTCGGGGACCTGTGACCTTGGGGACTGTGGTGGTTTGATTCAGGTATCCCCCATAAACTTAGGTGTTCTGAATGCTAGGTACCCAGCTGATGGAGATTTGGGAATTAACATCTCCTGGGGGGAGTGTATTGTTGGGGGCAGGCTTATGGGTGTTATAGCCAATGTCCCCTTGCCAGTATTTGGCACAGTGTTGCTTTTGTCCACCTGATGTTGGCCAGTGGGTGATGTCCACCCTCTGCTCATGCCATCACTTTCCCTGCCATCATGGAGCTTCTCCTTCAACCCTATAAGCCAAAATAAACCTCTTTTTTTCCACAAGCTACTCTTAGTTGGGTGATTTGCACTAGCAATATAAACCTGACTGCAACAGGGACCCGTTCAATTCCTGTCATATTCACTAATTATTATGACCATGTCACCCACAAGACCTCTGGGTTTTTATCCTGGTCCCTTGTTTCTTCACTCTTTTTCTCTTTTGTTCTTCCTTTGTTTCTTTGTACATGTTTATAGAAGACAAAATTTGTATCTCTGAGGCAGTTAGAAGGTGAAAGAACTTAGAATGAAAAGACTTAAAAAGGATCCATGGCATTTACTGTGAATGTTACTTCTTATGTAACCCAAAGTTTTCTGCACATTTTTTATGCTAACCTTACAAAAGAAAGCAAAGAAAAATAATTCTCTGCAGGCCCACTCCATGAGAGGAAAAGCATGTGTGCTCCCTAAAACCTAATCAAAAAAGCCACCAATGCGGGGAGGGGGGAAATCACAGGCCTGAGGAGGGAAGATTTTACTACTGTGTGGATAGATAGATATGTTGTACACTGTGGTGGCTTGAGTCAGGTGTCCCCCATAAACTCAAGTGCTATGAATGCTAGGTTCCCAGCTGATGGCAATTGGAAATTAAAGCTTCCTGGAGGCAGTATATTGTTGGGGGCAGGCTTATGGATGTTATAGCCAGTGTCCCCATGCTAGTGTTTGACACACTCTCCTGGTGCTATTGTCCCCCTTATGTTGGCCAGGGGGTGTTGTCTACCCTCTGCTCATGCCAACATGGAGCTTCCCCTGGAGTCTTTAAGCTAAAATAAACCTCTTTTTCCTACAAGCTTCTCTTGGTTGGGTGATTTCTACCAACAATGTGAACCTGACTGCAACATATACCAATAAAATTTCCCTGTAAATATGTTTGTGTCCATAAGGTAACAAGTTCTCACCTTTGGTTAGAGGCTCTTTTCTTTTTTTCCAGATAGCAGTGGCTACAGAAAAGACTCAAGACTTGTCAAAGTACTGAAGTACTGAGAGGAAGTTACATTTGAGTGCTCAGCACTAAATGGCTCTTCTATATAAAGAATGTAAGATCCAGAAGATGGGGATCTTCTGTGTGCTATGTAATGCTGTCCTCCAGACATGACATGGCCGTTGTATTCATGAATTCACCAGTAACTGTCAAAAACTGCAAAAGAGCCACACTGTATTGGACCCATCACCATTCTATCAAGAATGGTAGAGGAAGGTATGAAGCCATCATCCTTACCTGAGGAGCTATTGGCAGTTCATGATAGCTGAGGGAGTGGAAGAGATTTTTTTTTTTCCAGTGGAGAAGCCCCTGGCAAGATCCATATGCTTTGATAAATAATCCCTATCATGGGAAACTTTTACCCTGGGAGACATGAACACACATTGTCACCCCCATATAGGGCTCAGAAGGCAGACCCAAGTATGATTGCAACAATACCATGTTGGTAAACAAATTAGTTTTTTGGGGGTCACTTACAGAATGTGGAGAGTGGTTATTTATAGGAACACTGAGGCCCCCAAAGGAGTCACTTTGAGGAGACTTTCTGTGTCAAGATTACTCTTTGGATGCTCCTCCCTCAGCCTCAGGATGAGGGCTTCTTTACAGAGTATCAGGACCCCCGAGCAGCCACACCATGGAGAAGTCTCATCCTGCTCTGAATGATGGCATCCCCATGGCCGCTTCCAGGAGTTCCTTGTTTCTGTGCAGGAGAATGAGACCACAGAGCAGCACTTCAGTGGGACTCACTATGTCCGGATTGTCCTCCATGAATGCGGCTCCTTCAGCATCGCATTGAGGACTTACTTACAGGACATGAAATCCCACAGCAGCAGTTCAGCGGGTCTAATTATATCGGAATTGCCCCCACAGACATTCTTCCCTCAGCCTTGGGGTGAAGACATATTTACAGAGCACGGAGATGCCAAAGAAACCACCTACATGGAGCTCTTTGTTCCTTGAGCCCTCTAGATAGTATGCCCTGGGACAATGAGACCTCATACATCATTGCATACATCTGGAAGAGGGCACACCCGAGATCTCAGGTGGTGGTGTGATGATCCTCCCCATGCCTTCTCTAGTGAGTTGTCCAGCTGCTTTTTTTTAAAAAAAAAAAAAAAACATTTGTTTATTTATCAAAGACAGAGAGAAAGAGAAAAAGAGAGAGTGAGAGACCAGAGAGAATGGACACAAGGCCCTCCAGCCACTGCAAAATAAATTCAGATACATGTGCCACCATGTGCATCTGGCTTACATGGGACCTGGAGAATCAAAACTAGGTCCTGGGCTGGAGAGATGGCTTAGCGGTTAAGCACGTGCCTGTGAAGCCTAAGGACCCCAGTTCGAGGCTCAATTCCCCAGGACCCATGTTAGCCAGATGCACAAGGGGGCGCACATATCTGGAGTTCGTTTGCAGTGACTGGAAGCCCTGGCACTCCCATTCTCTCTCTCTCTTTCTCTCTCTCTCTCTCTCCCTCCTTCTCTCTCTGTCACTCTCAAATAAATAAATTAAAGTAATCAAAAAAAAATTTAACAAAAAAACAGGGTCCTTAGGCTTTGCAGGCATGCTCCTTAGCCACTAAGCCATCTCTCCAGCCCTGTCCAGCTGCTTTTGATAAAAGATGGAAATAGTTGTTCACTGCTTTTAATGCAGAGGAATTTTGCAATACTGGGCCCCCAACCTTTCCCATTAAGCAACCATATTTAAACTCAGGCTCTCTCTCTTTCTCCCCTCTCTCTCTCTTTAACACACTCACACACTCCATCTCTCTCTCACACACACAGAGACAAAGACATCAAGATAGAAGAGGGACTAGTTGGGAAGAAGGGATTCCATGGAAGGTGGATAGGGAAGAAGGGCAAGAAAAAGCAATGAGAGGGGATTATGATCAAAATACATTATATACCTGTATAAAATTGTCAATAATAAATAAGTAAAAGACTTCACTAAAGGATTCAAAAATGTCAAACAAATAAGAGACACTGACTATCTGCTTTGTTTATTATTGAGTTATATACATCTGCAGTGGTTTCATTCAGGTGTTCCCCATAAGTTTATGTAATCTGAACTCTAGTCTCCCCATCTCATGGCAACTGGAAATTAAAGCCTCCTGGAGTCAGTATGTTGTTAGAGGCAGGCTTATGGCTATTATAGCCTGTTTCCCCATGACGGTGTTCAGCAAACTCTCCTATTGCTATTGCCAACTTGATGTTGGTGAGGGGGTGATGTCCACCCTATGCTCATATCATCATTTTTCATGCCATCGTGGAGCTTCCCCTCCACTCTATGAGCCAAAATAAACCTATTTTTCCACAAGCTGCTCTTGGTCAAGTGATTTCTGCCAGCAACATGAGCCTGACTACAACAGTAATGTTGGTACCAAGGAGTGGGATTGCTACTAGACACCTGACTGTATGGCTTTGGCCTTTTGGTGCTAATTTTCAACAGGAATGTGGAAAGATTTGAAACCTCAGCTTAAGAGATGCCTTGCAGTGCTGTAAATATAGCTTAATGGACTATTCTGGTCAAAGTTGAAAAATCTGACTGCAGTAGGATCTATGGACCATGAATTTTGGCTTGTGAGGGTGAGAAAAAGCTTTGCCTGGACTGGCCTAGAAGCAGTTTATGTGAGAGACTTCCTGTTATGCCCATGTCCTGAGAATTTGTGCAGGTCTGTATTGCATAGAAATGGACCGGTGTGAGCAGAGGGATATAACACAGAAAGAAATATTGAGGCCACAACTGCTATCTGTTCAGCTGCAATTGAGAGATTATAACAATTGAGATTGGGCCAACTGACCTCCATTGGAACCACAGAAAGAATACAGTCTTTTGAAGGGGCCTGAGTGCTGAAGGAGTGTCCTATTCTTCAAAGTCTGCTTTATTACCACCACCCCACCCTGCATTAACAGATTGGCACTCTACCTGGTATTGTGGAGTATAAGAAATGCAGCGAAGAGAGGGTCATTGAGTTTGCAACTTGGTCTCGTGTTTTGGAAATGGCCATGGGCAGTGTGAAGCAGGTTTGCTGGATGCCTGCATGGAGATCCCATGGGGCCATGAGGATGAACCGTGGGTTGCAGTGGAGACCCAGTAGAGATGCCAGAACTATGAGATGGCTGCCAAGGAGAGTTGCTGGCCACAGTGAAGTTTTCCATAACTGTGAGTAGCCTAGCTGGAGGGGTGAAATTGGAACTCCAGAGACTTGTTTTTAGTTAGAATTATCAGACTTGGAGCCTTTCTACTGATTAGAATTGTCAGACTTGGAACTAAAGAGTTTGATGTTGATGTTTTCCCTGTTTAAATCTTGTATTGGTTGAATATTACTTTGCTACGCCCAGTGCCATCTTTTACAGCGTGAATATTTATTCTGTGCCACTAAAACTTTGGGGGATTTTTTTTTTTTTTTGGTATTATGGCTCAGTTAAAAGATCTTGGATTATGGGAATGTTTTAAATATCATTGTAATTGATAAAAACTATGGGTACTTTCATTAAAGTTGGATGAATGCATTGCATTTTATATCATGTATGGTTGATTAACAGCTTATGGGGCCAGGGGCAGAATTTGGTGGTTTGATTCAGGTGTCCCCATAAACTTAGGTATTCTGAATTCTAGGCGCCCCAGCTGATGGCAATTGGAAATTAAAGCCTCCTAGAGGCAGTGTATTGTTGCAGGCAGGCTTATGGCTGTTATAGCCAGTTTCCCCAGGCCAGTGTTTGGCACATTATCTCTCTCCTGTTGCAATTGCCCATCAATGGAACACATTGGTGGGTTTATGACTGTGAAGTTATCTCTATCAGTAGGGGTTAAGGAGTCTAGGAACTAGGATAGGCATAACAGAGAATTTTCTCCTTATATTTTCTTGTTTGTGGGTTTGTACAGGAAAATGCCTTGTTTCTCCTAGAAAGACAAACAGATATTTGATGGATGAATTTCTTTTTCCATGTTATTCAGTCCCATTGCTGATGTTATAAAGCCTAAGCTGGCAGCTCTCTGTATTGGTGATGGATCATATGAGCTGATATGTACATGTGTATCTCTATGTACTTATTAGTATACAGGACATACTAGTAGCTTATAAAATCTATCAAAATGAACAAGCTGTGTTCTAATTGGCTTATAAGCATTTATGTGAACTCACCTCAATAGAATATTCTCACAACTCCCAGAAAACAAGCACCTTGACCTTCTAATCACTTAGTTATTCTACCCTTAAAAACCAACATTTCTCATATAAGCTTCTAAAACAGAGAGCAAGCTTGTGAAGAAAAGGTGCCTTGAGAAAATCAGACTGTTGTGATAAATTTGCTTTCCAAACAGCTATATAGCTTTCTGTTTTTGCTGATAGAGAGTATAATAAAGGTGGACATTTTATTACATTTTACATTTTTCTTGAAAAAAATTATCTTTAACCTTCTCCACCTGTGGTAGTTTGAATGGATGTCCCCCAATGGATTCAGGAGTTTTATTCAAGATATAACTTAGATATACAACTGTCTGGCTAGAGAAGGTGTTGGTGGGGGAGAGGGGCAGATCTCGAATTACAGTCTAAAGGAAGGCAGAGTGCTGGAGCTCTGCCGGGAGTGTGCTTGCTTATGATGCTACTGGTGGTGTTTATCTCTGCATGGACCAGTGAAAGGGATCCACCTTCTCAAACTATTGTGGAACTTCCTCTGGATCTGTAAACTTAAAATAAATTCTGTTTCTCCAATAAACTATGTCTTGTTTGGAAGTTCATCCCATTAACATGAATCTATATATGACAGAATTGGTACCAGAGGCCCAATGGGCCCATGAACAATGTGGCCATGGTGGCAGAGATGCAGGCTATGCATAGGCCAAACAACATGGACTTCCATTAACTAAGGTTGACCTGGCTACAGCTGCTGCTGAGTGCCAAGTCTGCTAGTAGCAGAGACCAACTCTGAACACCCGATATGATAGCATTGCTGGTTGGCTACATTGGATCACTTCTGCCATGGAAACAACAGCATTTTGTTTTCACATGAGTAGACACTGATTCTGGGTATGGATTTGCTTTTCCTGCATGTATCGCTTCTGCCCAAACTATAATCCATGGGTTTATAGAATTGGTACCTGAGAGTGGGATATTGCTGTTGATGAATCTGTCCATGAGGACTTTGGTCTTTTCGAAGAATGGGCCTGGGCTTGGTACTGATAACTGAAGATGGCTTCCAGAGTGGTAAGCCAAGGTGAGAGAGAGAGAGAGAGAGAGAGAGAGAGAGAGAGAGAGAGTCAGGTATCTTTGTTAGGCAATTAGGGTAACTGGGCCCCTGAAAGAATCCTTTCAGTCTCCACTTTGCTAGAGATCAAAGTATGGTCTGACTTTTCTCTTCCCTAGATCTGTTTTTCCACAAACAACCTGGACCTCTCCTTGGAGGGAGGTCTTCTTTCCTAGGATTCAATCTTAACATTATAGTTGGTCAAATTCAGCCTGCAGAACATGGCATCATGGCTAGACTCTTCCTGAGACTGCCCCCAGCCCAGACAAATAAGCTGTCTCTCTGGCTCACCTGAGCCAGAAGGTAGAGCTGATCAACATAAGGTTATAAATACATTTGCCAAGGGAGGCAAAATTCTCTTGGTGCTTATTCATCACTCATGAACCCCCTGGCCCCCTACTACCCACATGGGCTCTTTACCCACTCCTGCCCTCCACATGGAAGGAGCTCTTTGTACTTTCTTTATTTTCTGGTGAGTTTGAAAATGCTAAGTGAAGAAAGAATTGCATTTGGAGGCTTTGTTTATGAACTTCCTAAGGGGAAAGAAAGACCACAGCAAATTTTGTTGGAACTGGGCAACTGGCATAAGGGCTGGCTATGTTATGCTGCCCATGCTCAGAGAATTTAAATTTAAGATTCAATTTGTAATAGACTGCTGTGCTTGGCTAAAGATATGGAACTGAGAAATTTGAGATTTAAAGTTGGAAAAACTGAAGCAAGTTTAAAGTTACTGACACAGAGACTCGTTGTTGAAGCTGCTATTGTCAAATGCATTAGCATTTGGAAGATGGTACAAGTACTTTACACTGAAACAATGAAAAGGATGCCTGAGGGAAGACTACATGGTATAAATGCAAACTATTTTGAAAGGAGTGGACTGAAAGGAAGAAACCTGCTCTTCAAGGTCATGATTTTTTTTGTCCCTGAGTTAAGAATATGGCTGTATCCTGCACACTTAGTATTGATTTCAGAAGCATGAAAAATATGTGGAGTGGTCATAAAGTGTACATGGTTCTAGGAGCCACTGCTGTGATGTGGCATATAAGCATGGTGTGAAGACTCTGATGCATGAAGTTTTGAAGATGTTTTGGATATACCAGGGCTGTGCAAGTGCTATTGTGGAGTGCTGTTGGTTTAGGATGGAAGTTTTCCCTGGCTCTTCAGCCCAGCTGGAGGGGCGGAAGTGGAAGATCCAGAGACTGTCAGTCACTAGTTATGATATTGGACATGAACTGCAAATGTTTGGTGTTTTCTTGATGGTTATTGAGTTTGTATTTTTTTCAATCTCTCCTTGCTATACCTTATAGCAGTTGGAAATGTTTACTCTGTGCTATTATATTTTTAAAGTATGTAACTTGCTTTGATTTTATAGGACTCACAGGTAATAGACAGTATATAATCTCAGATAAGACTTGAGAATTTGGAACAATCTTAAAGTTGGTAAAGACTATGGGATCTTTGAAGTTGGACTAAATACAATATACAATGTGAGTTGCTCATGAACCTATTGAGGGTCAGAGGTGGAATGTGGTAGTTTCAATGAATGTTCCCTAATAGATTTAGGAGTTTTATTTAAGCTATAACTTGGATATCTAGCTGCCTAGCTAGAGGAGGTATTACTGGAGTAGATCAGGAATTCCAGTGTTACACTATGCAGAGTGCTGAAGCTCTGTCTGAGGTTCCTGGAGTATTCTTGCTTGTAGTGCTGCTGGTGGCATTTCTCTCTTCAAGGACCTGTGAAAGGAGGCCAGCTTCTTCTGCCATTATGAAACATTCCCCTGGAACTGTAAGCCTCAAATAAATTCGGTTCCTCCTACATACTGTGTTTGGTTTGGAACTTCAGCCCAGCACCATGAAGCTGACTGCGATACTACCCTACCCCCACATTTTCCCTTTGTCTTCATGTGTGTAAATGTGTCTCTGCCTGTTTGTGTATGGGCATGCTCATGTGTGAGGCCAGAGGACAACCTCAGGTTCTGTTCCTCCAAGGTGCCATCCAAGTTTTTAAGAAAAGTCTTGCATGGACATATGGTTCACCAATTATACAAGGCTGGATGGCCAGTGAGCCCCGGGAATTCACCTGTTTCCTCCTTTTCTGTGCTGGAATCATAAGCACGCAGTGGGTTCTGGAGATTGAACTCATGCCATCATGCTTATGAGGCAAGCACTTTGACAATTGAGCTATCTCCCCAAACCCATTACATTTTACGTTTTAAGGGAAAATAAAGATTTGGGTTTTATTTTTAATTTAATTTCATTATTAAGGAGCTGATTAATCTAATCTTAAATTTGTACTGATTTACTTGCTTATGAAGCTGATATTATTCACATATTTCATTATCTGAATTCATTCATTCATTATGAAAAATATGAAATTATGTGTTTAAATTGAATTATATTTCTGAATAGTGATTTATATCAATAGTAATTATGTTATTCAATGTGTCAGTTTAAACATAATAGCCAAATCATGAAGTTAATTTTAAGCTCTTAGTCTGGTGGTATTAATTAACTTAATACATAATCTTTGGATACTTGGTTAATTTATCATGCATAATGGAATAGTACCCAACAAAAGTATGAGTATTCTTTGTCCCTCATTTTTATGAACGACATAGTGGCTATTTTTCTAGGTAATAGTAACAAAGGTGTCCATTTTGCCACTTTAAAAAGGCAAAGGATATAAAATGATACTTGTCACAGCAGGGTAGTTATATATGCAAATAAGCTCACCAGATCCATTAGAAAGCTAACAAATAATAGTTGTCACCTACCTCCCAGCTCTTTTTGAGAAATATATATTCCATACTGAGATAAAAAGTTATAGTTAACTTACATAAATGATATTCTACTCCAGAGCAGTAATAGCATCAAGGTACAATTTAGCATGAAAGGTAATGAAGTACTTTGTTAGGCAAAAGGAGGATAAACAAATAATTTTGCTTTTCTTCTTGTTCTAAAATGTAAGGGAGAATAAGAAGAATGAAGCACCAGTCTGGACCTCCAAAATAAGAGCCTGCCAACTTTTGCTCTTGTGGCACTTTTCTGTTTGATGTGCTATTGACTTTAAGGTAGTTCTCAACTCTATGGGTAAATGGAAACTTGTATAAAACTGAGAGCAATGCAAATAATTGCTTTCTGAAAGGAATGCAAATAAATTGTTTGGCAGAGATCCAAGGACTTTTACATTATCAAAGAGATATCTGAAACATTTCAGGTTTATTACGTTGTAGGATATTCATTGAGTTTGGGTTAGAAATTAGCCATCTCAGTGAATCATTCTTTCCTTAGTCTACTCCTAATGTTTCAGTCTCAATTTTCTTTGTTTATTTCCTCATTGATTAAGTAGTTCAATAAATCTGCCATGTATCCACTTGGAAATTAAATATCATTAATATATTATACAATTTTTACCTTCAGAGGTAACATTGATCAAATCCTGTCAATGTAGATGTACTTATGAATTTAATATCATTAACCAGGGGAATAAGTAAGTTGAAATTGCATGATAGGATATAAATTCACAGTCATCATTATTGACAAACAATAAAGTTTAATAATACCAAATATCACCAAAATTATGGAAAAACTATACTTATTTGTGATTTATAAGAATGTACATCAGCAAAACCTCTCTAAAGAACATCTTTTACTTATCCAGTAAATTTGAAATTGCTGATGACTAGAACAGAAAGACACTTCTGGAGATAAAGCCTAAAGAAAGTAGGTGCATGTGTGAGCATACCTGGAGCATTCATAGCAGAACTATTTTCAAACTCAAACAAACATGGAGATAAACATTCCTGTCCACATAGAATATCAAAATCAAATGGTTAGACCACACACAGCAGTATGGAAGAATCCCCTAGCGTAGTGTCAAGTCTAAAATGCAAGTCAGGAAGTATACAGAGATTATGATTGTATTTACATCGAGTTAAATTCATGCCAAGTACAACAAATTATTTATACACATTTTTAAAATAATAAGATTGTTAGGAAATATTTACATCTTAAGTCCAATGCTAAGAGTCATCAGCTTCAGACTAAGCATCTATAACCGCTGGGCTTGGGGCAGGGTATCTACATAAATTTGAGTTTATTGACTCAACATTCTTTATTTTATGCCTCGTAGTTACGGAGCCATAAACACTGTGAGGGTATACTTTGCATCCCAGAACCTGATTCTTCCATGGGTTCTGAAATCAGGCTTTCTGATAGAATGTGTCATCTTTAACTATTTTTCAAACTCTTAGATGCTATGTGTCTGTAATGGAGCTTACAAATAATTTCCATAATTCTCCCAACCCCACCTCAGGAAAATTTAATATCACAGATGTATCATGTCTTCTTACTTACTTATATTGGCTCATTGTAGGTCCACAAAGCAGGTATTATCAAGGTTTTCTCGCACAATCAAGATCTAATTTTCACCTCCTTGGAGGTGATATCAATCCATACTGAGATATATGACCTAGAAAATTCCTGAATTAGTCCAAGTACTTTGAGAGGCAGACAGGTTAAACATGTACAGATTTTATTGAGCAGAGTGTTCAAATGAAGTGCATGGCAGTGGGTGGGGACATAGTTCAGGGAAGAGCACTGGCCTACCATTCACAAAGCCTGGGTTATATGCCCCCATTGAAAATTCAACAGCAACACAGAAAGTACATGGATGGATAGGGCCATACATAGCATTATTCTAAGCTCAGAGTACATAAGACACACAGGATGTGGTCGCTGCATGTGAACTGAATGTCATTCATGGTTGATGGGTTCTATAAATGCCTGGTGTCTCATGCACACCTCTCTCTTCTCATGTACAGACACAAAACTATTCCTGATGGAGTGAGCTTGGACAGACACACAGAACCAGGACATTCTTGAAGCTTGAGTGCTACTCCAGTAAGTCTCCAGGCCCTTTGCGTTGCCCTGCCTTTCTAAGTCCTCCCAGGATACGGCAATTCTTTCTCCCTTATATGGTGCTGTGGTTACTTTCTCATTGCTAGGGCAAGCAGCTTATTGGAAGAAAGTGCTTATTTTAGGCTGACAGATTCAGGGGACATTCCAGCAGGGCAGAAGAAACTGGCTCCGTAGCAAAGAGACACAACCAACAGCCAGCGAGTATGAACACTCAGAGCTCAGACTAGCTCTGAACACATCTTAGGGATGGACTACAAGATGCACCCCCTGGTAACACCTCCTCAAGAGGCTGCTGGAGACTTAAGTAGGAAGCTGAACCTTAATAAAAATAACCTGAGGAGCCAGGTGTGGTGGTGCATGCCTTTAATCCCAGAACTAGGGAGGCAGAGTTAGGAGGATCGCCATGAGTTCAAACCCAGCCTGTGATTACATAGTGAATTCCAAGTCCTCCTGGGCTACATCAAGACAAAAACTCCCTGAGGCTATGGGGGACATATATTCACATTCAATCTATCATATGTTGAGTAGAAGATGGGGTATTTCTTGGCAAAAGACTCCCTAAAATACACCTGGATTATTACTCTTTAATTCTTTAAATATGCTTGGAAGTTTTTTTTTTTTCCTGTTAAAAGAGGAATATACATTTGCTCTGTATACTTCCATACAATTTCTTATGTTTACCCAGGCCCACATTCAGGTACCCCATACTGTGTGCCTCTGAGCATGGGCAAATTTCTGTTATTCCCTTCCTTCTGAATCAATTGAAATAGCAGGCTGGATCCCTTCAGCCTCTCAGAATGTGACTAGCAGAGCTAAAGTTTGTAAAATTCCCACTTGCACTTGCTTGATCCTCCCAAAATTTATCTCACCTTCTGACACCTTCCTCCTTTCAAAGTCATATGTAAAAATACTTCTAGCCTCATCAGAAGCTGGGAGTCCTCATGTCCTGCTTCTGCCAGGTGGTCAATAATTTAACACATGCTTCCTCAGCAATTTCTAATCTGCTAAAAAATATTGCTCTGGCTCAAGTAGCTACTTGTTTCAGGACTATATACCATATACCACTTCTGGACACTCAGCAGTCACCTGTAATTTCTAACTTCAGAGACAGTTTGTCACAGTTACACTTAAAGCACAGTTGAACTTCCTTATCCACTGGGACCTATGGATTCTTCTCACCCATACACATCCATTCCAAGCCAACTGAGCTTGTATTTCTCACAGTTCAAATGTAGTTGTGTGGCCAGTGCCATTTCTGCCACCCCAGTATCTCGAAAAGAGTCTTCAGTTGACTATACCATCTCTCAGAATTATTCCCAGAACTTGAGAGACAGTGGCAGGAAGATTTTGGTGAGTTAAATGCAAGTCTGGTCTGCTTAGTAAAGTCTGGTCTACATAGGAAGACCCTTCCTCAAAAAAAAAAAATCTAGTGTTTTACATAATCTTTTCTCTGCAAATGTCAGTATAGGAATAAATATCAGAGGATGAAGGGGGCAAGACCAGTGTCCTGCCCAGCTGTCTCTGTGTCTGGCTGACCTGAGCATCTTAGTGCAAGCAGAGGCAAAGATACTTTGACATCCGTCATCATGTGACATAAAACAACTACGCTGCTAGGACAGGCCTGGGCTCAAATGTTTATTAGAGGTGGAAAGGACTGATATTTTTTCTTTCAAAGTTAAAACGTCCGAACTTTCAAGTCTAGGGCAACCCCAGAGCTAGGCATATAAGAAAGCTGTAGTGTTCACTTTATGCACTATTGTCTTGCCCATAAGTGTAAAGTTTAGTGTCAGAAAATATTTTTTTAATTGTTTTTGTTTATTTATTTGAGAGCTACAGACAGAGAGAGAAAGAAGCAGAGAGAGAGAGAAAGAGAGAATGAATGGGCGCACCAGGGCTTCCATCCACTGCAAATGAACTCCAGACGCGTGCGCCCCCTTGTGCATCTGGCTAACGTGGGTCCTGGGGAATTGAGCCTCGAACCGGGTTCCTAGCTTTCATAGGCAAGCACTTAACCACTAAGCCATCTCTCCAGCCCCAGAAAATATTTTATAGGACTTAAGAATACATTTAGTAGCAAATCAAATTGACTAAGAGTGGCTTAAACTATATAATTTTAATTTTCTACGAATAAGCTTATAGTTTCTAGACTGCTAAAACAGCTCCAGCCTAGAACTGGTGGATATGTCTGGGGTTTTCTTATCCACCCTGAATGATGCCAGATGCTTATTACTTCAGCAACAGACATGAACACATCACAGGGCTGTGCCCCAATGTAAGAATGGCAAGAGTGGCCATGGTAGTAAGGAAGAATAAGGAGTGAACAAAGGGTCTCTTCTTGTGGCTTCTCTTCATTGGGAAGAAATCCCTTTCTAGAAACTTTCTGTAGCAGTTACCTTCTTGTTGCTGGTTGTTTCTGGGACAAGACACCTCAGCAAAAGCAGGTGATGGGAGGAAAACACTTATTTCAGCTTAGAGTCTAGAGGGACAGCTCCACCGTTGCAGAGAAATCATGAAAGAGCAGGGTCTGGGCATGACACCTGTCACATCAGCTGGGAGGTAGCAGCAAGAGTGAAATGGCTAGTGAACAGCCAGGGAGGCTGGACTGATAAACGTCAAGACACATCCCTGGTGATACACCTCCTCCAGCTTGGGTCAACCGCTCAGAGGGTCCACTAGCTGGGGGCTGAGATAAGGCTTAATCACGAACACAAAAGGCTATGGAGACTATTTCACATTCAAACAAACACACGCCCCACCAGACTTCACCTTCCGTCGTGCAGGGCTAAAGGGAGTTAGTACCGCCTGTCCTCAGATCAATGACTTGCACTGGAGACTGACTAACAGCAGCCGCAGTTCACCCTCCCAACCTGGCCTACGGCCCCTGCGCCAAACCATGCTGGAGGAAACGGGGCAAGTGGCAGTGTTCACTGTGGCTGGAGGGAGGGAGCTAAGGGGCATTATGACAGTGTGGTTTGTAGACCAAGCCGTGCAATCTGTAACCTTTGTTAAACATTTTGGAAACTACATCTCAGTGCAATGAGGACTTTGGTGGGGTTTCCATACCAAATTCTTGCATGACCCCCATCAAAGGAAAATCAGAGTTAAAGCACCTATCTCTGATGCCTAGCACACATTAGACAGTCCAGCATGGTTTCTGCTCAAATCACCAAGACAAATCTGCATTGTCAATGAGCGAATTCAGGCCCACTGAAGACAAGTGGTAAATTCAAGGTCACTCAGCTGGTCATCCCCTGAATGAGACCAGCACTGTGACTTTTCTGACTTAGGTTTGATTTTCTGACTTAGGTTTCATTTTCATTTTCTTTATTTTCACATGCTCTTTATTCAAAAGAAGTATAATAGAAAGTTTTTGATGAGCTCTAAAACTGAATGACAGGAAAAAAATACAACTATGAAGTTGGGGACATAGAGGGAGACTTCTCGCCAAGATGGCTCAGGGGAGACTGGAAAGCATGACCCCGGAAGTATGATGCCCCGGGAGCCGGCAGCTGCAGATGGACTTACTCCAGAAATTTGAAGAAATGATTTTCTCCCCACGTCCCACAATTCTAGTTGAGTCTGTGGCATTAGGCAGGCAAAGCCTGTCTCCCGACTATCTGAGTTGACCCTCCTGTTTAGTATGTTTGAATTACTTCTAGCATGAAGTCATCAGTCCTCCCCAGCCCAAGGGTGTTGATAAGGAAAGAGAAGGCCCCTTCGCCATTTCTACACTGCTCGCTGCAGACAGCATGGCATCTGTTTTATGAGACCTCACCTGAGCCACATTGTTAACTTGCCAGTGTAATGGTCACAAAGTCAACAATACCCTGTAGCTTAGTTGCAAGAGCCACACTGCCAGGGTTGTTATCACAACTCTGCCCAAATACATGTCTTCTATGAACAATTGCTTAACATCTTTTTGTGTCTCGATCTCTTCTTTCGTACCTTCCCCTTTCATCTTTTCTTCTATGTCTCCATCCCTTTCTTCTTGTGCACAAGGATAAAAATAATAACCAATTCATAGGGCTATACAGATTAATCTCTAATATGTATTGAAGTGCTAGAACAATATATAGTACCAAAGGAAAAAAAAAATCAAAACAGTGTTAAGTAAAGTAGGACATATTCCATTTTATTTTTACAATTTTGTTTTCAATTTTTAACTGGTGTATGCAAATCACAAAATATACATATTTAATGAGGTACCATGTGAAGCTTTGCTGTGTGCATAGATTTGATACATGTAAGCATTATGCAATATTTACACCAGGTTAAACATATATTGCTCCCCAAACATCTATTGTTTGTTTATGTTGAAAACATTTAAAATAATGTCTTCTAGGCGTTTGAGTTATTCAGGGTATAATTATTATCTTTAGTCACCCTACTTATTGAGCAATAGCACACTAGAATTTCTTACTCTCATCTAACTGTAACTGAGTTTCCACTGATTGACTGAAATTAGATTCAGAATTCAAAAATTTAGGACATGTAAAAATAACTTATTTACCAGAATATCTTATTTACTAAAATGAATAAAAGTTATTTTTGATTTTTATACATTAAATAGGCAGTTAAATCCTTGATAACAAATACTGTTTCACATTTTTTCTTTCAGTTTTCTTTCTGTGAGTCCAATAATACAATTCAAGAGGCTGAGATTTTTTTTTTTTCTTTTTGTGGGCAGAAAGGAGCTCAATGATTAAAGAATATTTTAAAGTCCAACATTAAGATACCTAGTATGTTTAGAAGCCTGACCAGCATCTGGTACCAACTTTTTGTATTAGTTACTTGACTTCTTACTATGCACAAGTACCTGAGGAGAAGCAGCTTAGGGAAGGGAGAGTTTGTTTTGGCTTGCGGGTCTGGGGGTAAAAAGTTCACCATGTTGGGGAAGATATGGTGACAGAAGTGGGAACGTGGTTGATCACACTGTAGACAGAGTCAGGAAGCAGAGGGTGAAGAGAAAGTAGAGCCTAGATGGGAAGTGTAGCCAGGCTATAAAACCTCAAGTCCCTGCCCCCAGTGACCCACTTTCTTTAGCAAGGCCCTCCTAAAGGATTGCCCATCCTTCCAACGAGTGCCACCAGAGGAGACCCAGGGTGCCTCTACATATGCCTACAGGGGACATTTTACATTCAAAGCACCCTAGTACAGTCGGATGAGTTTTGACAGATGCACCTACAGTAAAGTCACTACCACAAGAAGCTGAAGGTTGTTTACATTATCTACAGACACATCTTCTTTCCTTTTTATAATCTAAGATTCTTTCCTCAAAAGCTACACACCATCCCTGGGCAACTTCTTGTCACAAAAAATTAGTTTTCACATTGTAGAATTTTATAGAACTATAATAACAGTAGTTACTGCCTTACATTCTCTTTGTTCCTTTTAAAATTCATAAGCACTCTTCTATTATTGTGGATAAACCACATTTTGTTCACTGGTTCACCTGTCGGTGAACATTTGGGTTGTTTTTAACTTGAGGTTACTGGGGGCGGGGGGTAAACCATTGCAGTATTTGTGCACCAGTATTTGTGTAAACATACATTATTATTTGTCTTGGGTAAATACCCAGAGGTGGATTGACAGGGTCATATGATCATATATATTTAATTTCTAAGGAAACATGGAACAAAATATTTTTGTATTTTATGACATCATTAGCAATAAAGTACAGGTAACACTATGTCTTTGCCAACAATAAGAATGGTCAAGTTTTTTTTTTTTTTAAGATTCTCATGAGCATAAAGCAGAACAATGTGACAATTTGTAACTTGTCTTGCAAACCTGAAGGCCTGAGTTCAATTCCCGGAACCAATGCAAAACTGCTCAACCCTAATGCTAGTCGGTCTAGCCTACTAGGCAAGATCCAAGGCAATGAGAGACCCTGTCTCAAAAGCTCTACCCTTCACATACACACATACACATATGCATGTGTGCCTGCATACATGTGCACCCCCACATAAGCACAAACACATGCACTAAACAACTCTTACCTGCTGGTTAGCGTGTGCCTTCTCTGAGTCGTCTTTCATTGGACATGCAGCATGGTTCACCCTCCTGGTTGTCCAGTCTGAGAAACTCTGGAATGGATTAGAAATGAAGACCATGAGATGGCAACGCGTACTGTTTTTCTCATGAAGATTATTGATATTTGTTTCACCAAAAGCTAACTTGGCTAGACTCACACTTCAGTTCCTTTTTATTTGTGTGGGAGCTTTGGCTTCAAACTCAGACCCAATTCGTGTCCTTGTCGGAAAGCTGCTTTGAGTATTCTCCTGTGCTCATTTTGTCAAGGAGCAGCCAGATATGTGGGAAGGGTCTGGATACAAAATCTCGGCCTTTCCTCCCTGTGTTCTTAGTTCCAGCATTACCCCTGCCCTTGGTGGCTGAGTTTGTCTCGTGTTTTTCTCTTTTGTCCTCAGCATACAAAGATCCCTCTCCCCAACCCCACACTGTGAAATCTCCCAGCTTTTGACCACTCTCTAGTGCTTTCTGGTGCTGGCTGTAACTGTGGGCAGGCCGCTCTAATCTGGACTGATGACACCGTACCACAAACCCAGCCTTCTCTGCTGTGAAGAGTCTTCTATCCTGAAGCTTTGTCTTCTTCCAACCCATGTTTTCACAGATTTACCTTCCACCTCCAACTAGCTTATGGTATATTTTTTTAAAAATAAAAATAGTCCTATCTGGATATAAGCTTTAAGATAAGCACTCATTTTTTTTTCTTCTGTAAGCCAGCCACAGAGCCTTTAAGATGCATCTGAGCCAGCAAACTCAAGGAGAACTGAGCCTGTGCTCTGCAAAACAGCCTGCACTGCTGCCGAAAGCGATCGAACTCAGAACCTTGAGCATGCTGGCAGGTGCTCTCCCTGTCCTTGCCTAAAGATAAATTTCAGAGTGGGAAGAAGGAAGGGGAGGGAGAGAAAAGAAGGGAGAGAGAGAATAGTTAATGAGGTCAAGATGATAAAATTATCAATAACTTTACTTATTAATAAGGAAGTAGCCAGAGTTACAAAATAGGTACCCTGACATTGGGGTAGATGAAGACCTGAAGTGTGATGACTGGATGCTAAATACATGCAGTTGGGATATGCCACTTCTGATAGGCAGAACTGGTGGCAGATGACGACATAAAGTAGAAATGGAACTGAGACTCCAAGTCACTTGTATTGAGATGACTAATGTAGCCACCTCTTTCCTTTCTTTTCCTTTCCTTTTATTTTGTTGTTGTTTTTCAAGGTAGTGTCTCACTCTAGCCCAGGCTGACCTGGAGTTCACTATGCAGTCTCATACATTCGAGGTGGCCTCAGACTCACAGTGATCCTCCTACCTCTGCCTCCCAAGTGCCAGGATTATAGGTGTGTGCCACCATGCCCGGCTTTAGCCACCTCTTTTCCATAGAGGATATTTTCCAAGACTCCATGGATACCCAAAATGCAAAGGGTACCAACTCCTATCTGCACAATATCCTTACCTGTGGTAGTTTAATTTATCAATTAGAGCAAGATATTACCAACAAAGTAATATTAAAATGGAAAAACTATAGAAGTAACTTATTGTGATGCAAGTTATGTGATTGTGACCTCCTCTCTCTCTCTCTTTCTGTATTTTACTAGACTGTAGTTCCCCTTCTTCCTGTGATGACACAATGCTTACATAAGAAGAAGGAAAGTAAACAAAGTAGATATTGTGATATAACTCAGGATTCTTGAACATAGCATTGGGAAACCGTGAATGTTGAGCTGATGAGGATGACTGTCCCCTGACAAATGGACAGGTGATGTGTCCCACACAAGTATAGTGGACAAGGTGATAATTTACATCTTGGGCGTGATGGAAGGGAAAAGCACAGATTTGATCACACTATTTGGAATGGTGTGTGACTTAAAACTGATGACTTGCTTATTTTGACTTTTCCATTTAATATTTTTGCAAATTAATGACTGTGGGTAACTTAGATCATGGAGAGGGGAACTTCAGAAAAAGGAAAGACTATTGGTTTCCAGTGCCCCGGGCAAGCTGAATGTTAAGATCAGAATGACATCGCTCCAGTCAGATTTGGGTGAGTTGATATGTTGAGCAGATTTTTACAGTTCATAATGCAATCACCTACTGTATTTGCTACTCCCTGCAGCCTCAGAGAAGAAACAGCATCTTTGTCTTGTTTGCAGTAGGAGGCAGGTATTGCTCTAAGGTCACACACTCAGCAAGAAATTGAAAAATGCTATTAGGTAAACAAAGCAGCTCTTGCAGAGATGGTATAAGTGTGGCTCACAGGTGCCCGACAGGTTGGTAAGGCATAAGGTTGTCTGCTGAAATTAAAATGTTACAAAATAATATGCTTCCTAGAGTAATGTGTGTGTGTGTGTGTGTGTCTGTGTGTGTCTCTGTGTGTGTGTGCGTGTCTAAGTAATGAAATAACTTTTTTTTTTCACCAGTATGTGGTCCTTGTCTTAGAGTCCCCACAGTCTCTGAACCGCACGCTTATCTGCTCTCTTTCCTATATGCACAGTCACTTACATTAATAAAATCTTTAAATCAGGACACAGTAAGGACAACATTTTTATTTTATTTTTTTTTTGAGGTACAGTCTTGCTCTAGCCCAGGCTGGCCTGGAATTCACTATGTATTCTCAGGCTGTTCTTGAACTCACAGCAATCCTCCTACCTCAGCTTCCCAAGTGCTGAGATTAAAGGCATGCACCACCATACCAGGCAAGGACAACATGTTTGTTTATTTTAAATTTTTACTTCACAACTTCCATAATTATAAACAATATCCCAAGGTAAGTCTCCCCTTCCCCCACTTCCCCCTTGACACTCCACTCTACATCATATTCCCTCGCCCTCTCAATCAGTCTCTCTTTTATTTTGATGTCATGATCTTTTCCTCCTATTATGATGCTCTTGTGTAAGTAGTGTCAGGCACTATTAGGTCATGGATATCCAGGCCATTTTGAGTGTGGAGGAGCATGTTGTAAGGATTCCTACCCTTTCTTTGGCTCTTACATTCTTTCTGCCACCGCTTCCTCAATGGAGCCTGAGCTTTGGAAGGTGTGATAAAGATATTGCAGTGCTGAGCACTCCTGTCACTTCTTTCCAGCACCATGATGCCTTCTGAGTCATCCCAAGGTCACTGCCATCTGAAAAGAGAAGATTCTCTACCAAAAGTGAGAGTGGCATTAATATAAGGGTATGAACATTAAGAGAAGTGCTTACTGGGCAGTTTGATAAGCATAGTATATACATTTGGCCAGACAGCAGCAGATGTTACACCCCTAGGGTTCATGACTGCCACTGTTTTAACTTTTCAGTACCAGGGATGTATTCCCTCCCATAGAGTGAACCTCCAGTCCAATTAGAGGGCAGTTGGTCTCCACCATGACAGACATGCCACTATTGCACCCATTGGCTCATTTGGCCTGGCTGGCCAAATATAAGGCTTGCAGTGTCCACTGTTGAGTATCTTCACTGGTGATTTCTCTCTCTCCCATTGAACTGCATGAAGAATGGCTTCTTCCAGCTTTCTGTCAGCTGGTCTACATGGAGAAGGTTATCAGCAAAGTTCCAACAGGATTTCTCAATGGCCTTGCAACCCAAGTATGTGGAGTCTTCGGCAATAGAGTCTTATCATCTATTCCTCGTGGGAAACTAAGGGCCTCAGCAATGGCCTATAATGTTTTGGGGGCATCAGGGACCTCCCTGGTCAACAACTCACTGGAAGGTATCCCATCCCTGGCACTGAAAAATTTCTACCAACAATCTACGGCTCTTGGGTGTTCCATTAAAGGACAACATTTTTAATCTCATATGTTCTGTAGTGTAAAAATCTGTCTACTCTTGTAAATTTTTCTCATCCAAGCCATTTGAAAGACATATACATTTCCTGTCTTGGTTATGATTTCTAGTTATTTCTGGTTCATCCAAAAATAATATGAAATGTATCGAATCTTTAATAATAATATATATAATGCACATATAAGCTATTACTGCAAAGTCTTTGCTCTCTTAAGTAACATAATATGACCAAGTCCTTAGGAGCCCGTGGGGAACCTCTCTCCAGTGACAACCCTCTCTGGCCCACTTTGAAGCTTCATATTCTAATTTTGTTGTTTGTCCTCTCTTCCTACTCATTGATTTTTTTTTTTACCTTCTGGACATTTCTATTTGTGTACCCCAAGTTCATAATCTTTGATTCTTCCAAAATCTCCAGCTTGCCTCTAATTGCTTATAAAATGCTGACAGTATTACCCATAAAATTTGCTATAGTTTGTTCCCTGCTTGGCATTTCTATTGTGACTTATAACCTTGGCCCTTGATAGTTCCTTCTTCGGGATGTTTAAAGAGTCACCCAGTGAGTTTCTTGGCCCTCATCTCCGTCCTCTGCTACACCGTGGATAGGGCCACCAGAGGTATTTACCTGGAACACAACTTAGCACATCGCTTCCTAGTTCTGGCTACTGTTCTGGCTTTGAGTCATCAGCACTGGGAAGTCAAACCTTATGACAATGAAGCAGTACACAGATTGTCCCTTGCTGCCCCCCACCCCATTTCACTGGTTCTCTGCACGTGTGTGACTTTCTTTTTCCATTTTGCTTTTTTCTGTCTTTTTAAAATTATTATTTCTATTAACAACATATTTTGAATGTACACATCATGTGTGGGTACCATTTTTCCCTCAACCCTGTCCCCATTCCATTGGGGACACTCCTCTGTGGGGTTGTAGGTATTCCCCATTGGGGTTGTGGGTTATGTGTTGTGGAAACAGAAGCCAGTTATTTGGAGGGGGGATGCTTCTGGGCATGGTGTCTCAACCTGTGTCTCTGACAATTTTCCTGCCCCCTCTTCTACAAAATTTCCTGATCCTTAATGGGTGAGTTTTAAGTCTACTTCAGTGGTGAGTTCTTAGGAGCCTCTGGATCTCTGCTTTGGTAGGTGTTGAATATCTCAATGTTTGTCTCCTTCACCCTGGCACTGAATTTCAGGTTCAGCATGGAGGCAGCACTCTTGCTAGTCTTCCTAATTCCTCTGTGGTTTCAGCTGTGGCTTGGCTAAAGGTCGAAGGGTAGTTTATCGCCTAGGGTCTCACTGCCTTCTGAAGAAGAACAGATTCTCCAATGCAGAGTGCAGTCAGCATAGTTTAAATGGGATACACATTATTAATTTAGGCAGAATTTGATGTATGTAACTTTTCTTTTAGCCAAAGACTAGTGGGAGCTTGACACTGGAGAGCATACTCATTGTCTCCATGGGATTCTGATCTGGATGCTAATTCCAGATATGCATCCTTCCACTGAGAAGATCTCTTAGCCAATCAGAAAGCTATTGGATACCCACTAAGCCTACCAAGGCTGTGTTCTACTATTGCCCTGGCATGTACATCCTGTGAGGGTGTTTGCTTCTGAGTAGCTTAGACTTCTGGTTGCTCACACCATTGTTGGCCATTTGCCACCAGTAGCATATGTAGTGCTTTCCAGCACTAGGTGGGCTAACTGAGGACTGGCTCAACTCCAGATTCTAGCAAGGTCCCTCCATGCTCTGTGTTGGCAGCATATGATGGCTTTAGCAAAAGGGTCTTACCTTTAGCCTCAGGGAGGTAATCAAGTGCTTTGACAGAAATGTATCTTGTTATGGGGACCTCATGAGTGTCTCTGACCCACAGCTCATTGTGGGTAGCAACCAATTTCTGGTACGGGGAGTTACAGGCCAGACACACACACACAATGTTTAATGTAGGGTTTCATCCCACCCTCCCCAGGGCCCTTCTTTTCAGATGCTCCCCCCTTACTCAAATTCAGGGTTATATCTTTTAGTCTATCTCCAAGGATAAAGGTTTCTATGGTACCAGTTCATTTTGGATTTAGTTTTGTGTTTGTTTTTCCCCACCCTCCTCTTCCCCTTCCCCAGAACCCTTCAATCCCTATTGTCTGGGCCTTGGATTGCCTACCAGGTATGTCAGCAACTCAAGATGGTCCAGGTTAGGAACCACATATCAGTGAGACCATGCAGTGTTTGTCTTTCTGTGATCGTGTGTTTGCTGTGTATGATCTGTTCCAAGTCTGTCCATTTTTCTACAAATTTCTATGTATCATTTATTTTTCTTACCGCTGAGTAGAATTCCATTGTATAATGTACCACAACTTCATTATCCACTCATCCAGTGATGGGCACCCGGGTTGATTCCAGTTCTTAGCTATAATGAATTGAAAAGCTATAAATATGATTGACCAAATATCTCTGTAGTGAAGCATGAAGCATTTAGGATAAATGCCCAGTAAGGGAATAACTGGGTTTGTTTACAGCTCTATATTCATCATTTTCAGGAATCTCCATATTGATTTCCATAGTGTTTGTACAACTTTATATTCCCACCAACAGTGGATGAGGGTTCCTCTTTCCCCACAACAACCTCACCAACATTCGCTGTGGTTTGATGTTTTAATCATTGCCATCCTTACTGGAGTAAGATGGAATCTTTTTTTTTTTTTTTTTTTTTTTGAGGTAGGGTCTCACTCTGGCTCAGGCTGACCTGGAATTCACTATGTAGTCTCAGGGTGGCCTCGAACTCTCGGCAATCCTCCTACCTCTGCCTCCCGAGTGCTGGGATTAAAGGCGTGCGCCACCACGCCCGGCCTAGATGGAATCTTATAGATGTTTCAATTTGCATTTCCCTTATGGTTAGGGATGTTGAACATTTTCTTAAGTGTGTGTTACCCATTTGTATTTCTTCCTCTGAGAACTTCTTATTCAGTTTTCTGCCCCAATTTTGGAGTGGGTTGTTTGATTTCTTTGCTTAGTTTTTTGAGTTCTTTGTAGATCCCAGATATTAGTCTTCTATCAGTAGTATAGCTGGAAAAATATTTTCTCTCATCCATTGTGTAATCTACTGGCTCTGCTTATGGTATCTTTGTCTGTGCAAATGCTTTTTAGCTTCATGAGATCCCATTGGTTGAGTGATTTCCTGGGCTACTGGGGTTTTGTTCAGGAAGTCTTTTCCCACTCTTATATCATGGAGAGTTTTTCTACTTTTTCTTCCAGGAGAAGAGTTTCAGGTCTTATATTGAGGCCTTAATCCATTTGGACTTGATATTTGTGTATGGTGAGATGGGTGGGTCTAGTTTCATTTTTCTATATATGGTTATCCAATTTGTCCAGCACCATTTGTTGAAGATGCTATCTTTTCTCCAATCTACTTTATTGGCACCTTTGTCAAAGATCAAGTAGCTGTAGTTATTTGACCTAAGGTCCAGGTCTTCAATTCTGTTCCATTGGTCTATGTTTCTATTTTTATGCCAGTACCATGCTGCTTGTGTTACTATGGCTTTGTAATATAGCATAAGTTCTAGTATGGTGGTACTACCAGAGGTATTTCTTTTGCTGAGGATATGTTTGGATATCTGAGGCCTGCTGCCATTCCATATGAATGTTGAGATCATTTTTTTCTATCTCTGTGAAGAATTGTGCTGGAACTTTTATTAGTATTGCATTAACTCTATATATTGCTTTTGGTAGAATTGCCATTTTCACAATATTAATGCTACCTATCCAGGAGCATGGAAGGCCTTTTCATTTTCTCAGGTCCTCCTCAATTTCTTTCTTAGTGTTTTTTATGTTTTCATATCTTTCACATCCTTGGTTAGTGTTATTCTAAGGTATTTAATTTCTTTTGCTGCTATTTTAAATGGGACAGATTTATGACCTAATATACAGTCCATTTTTGGAGAAGGCTCTGTGGGCTGTTTAAAAGAATATGTACTCTGTAGAATTGGGGTGGAATGTTCTGTAGATGTTGATAATCTGTCTACTAATGATATTGGAGTATGGAAGTCCCCAGGTATGATGGTGTTAGTGTTTATTTCTGTTTTATTGTCAAGTGGGTTTTGTTTTATAAACTATGGTGGACCTGTGTTTGGTGCATCTAGATTTATGATTGTGATGCCCTCATGTTGGGTCATTCCCTTGATGAATAAGAAGTGGCCTTGTTTGTCCTTTTTGATTACTTTTGGTTTGAAGTCTATTTTATCAGATATTAATATAGCAAATCCCTGCTTATTTCTTGTTTCCATTTGCTTGGGATATAATTTTTCCTCCTTTCACACCGAGGAGGTGTCTGTCTTTAATAGTGAGGTGGGTTTCTTGAAAATAGCAGATATATGAGTTCATTTTTCTGACCCTGTGAAATTGTGTCTTTTGATGGGTGAGTTAAGACCATTAATATTTAATGTTACAAATGTGAGTTTTGATTTAATCCCTTCCATGATCAGGCACTTTATGGGTTTTGTGCTTTATTGAGTTTTGTACTTTTTTGAGCCTGCTCTAGTTTTGGTGATTGTGATCTTCTTCTAGGCTCTTGAGATTGGTTGTTTGACTCTTCTGTGTGGAGAATTCCATGAGGAATTCACTGTAGGTTTGGCTTTGTGTTCATATAATCATAGAGTTGACTTTTTTCATGGAAAATTTTCCTTTCACCATCTATTATGAGGGATACTTTCACTGGGTACAGTAGCTTGGGTTGGAATCCATATTTTTTTAGACTTTAAAGTGTCCCATTCTAGGTTCTTCTGGCTTTCAGGGTTTCCATTGAGAAATCTGAGGTAATTCTAATGGGGGTGCCTTCATATGTACTGAGTTGTTTCCCTCTTGCTTCTGTTAGCACTTTCTCTTTGTTTTCATTGTAAAGAGTTTTAGCTATGATGTACTTTGGACAGTTTCTTCTTTGGTCTTGTCTGTTTGGTGTTTTGTGAGTTTCTTGTATATGAATGGACCTCTGTTTTGAGAGACTGGAAAATTTTTCTTCAATAATTTTGTTGAATATGTTCTCTATGCTTCTAGTCTGGAGTTTTGTCTCCTTCTGGTATACCCATGATCTGGATGTTTGCACATTTTAGGGTATGCCACAGTTCCATTGTATTCTGTTTGCATGATTTTTTGAACTTAAGCAAAATTTTTGAATTCCTGATCAATTTCTTATGTCTTGTCTTCCAGATCAAAGGTTCTGTCTTCCACATGAATAACTCTATTAGTAAGGGGTTATAAAGAGGTTTATAAGAGCTCTGTTTGATTTTTTATTTCTTTTGTGTTATTTTTAATTGTGTCCATCTCTTTTTGAGGTACAATTTCATTTCAAGGTCTGATTTTCTTGATGCTTCCTTGAGATCATTCTTGCATTTGATCAAGTCTTCATTAAGATTAATCAACTGGTTATTGAGATCTTCCATTTGTTGACTCACCTTCAATTCATTTATATCTCTTTTGAGGCTTCTGAGGTTTTCTTCAGTTAAGTTAAGCCTAGTGACAAAGGCTGAGTGCTCTAAGAGATGATTCTGCTCAATTTCATTTATGTGATTGTTGGTTTTTTGATGGCTTGCTTCCAGTTCAGCAATTCTTTTGATCAAGGTCACATTGGTTGTTATGTTTTCATTTTGTGATTCAATTTCTGTTGATTATGATGTCAATGGAGGCTTCCCTGTGGGACTGGGCATCCTTAGTGGAGACCTCTGTTTTCTGAATTTCATTGTTTTTTGTTTGTTTTGCATTGTGGTCTGCCCATCTTGGGGAAACATTATATTCTATTGAGGGGAAAGCAAGTATTTGTCCTTGTAGGATCTTTTGTTGTTCTCTTTGAAGTATGAACCAGATTTGTGTACAATGGTGTTACAAGCACAGATGCACAGGCTGTGGATATTGCAAGTACATCAAAGGTACCTGGGGAACTGGGAGGTGGGGAGCTGGGAGCTCTGTCTTACTCCACTTCCACACACTTTTCAGCACATGGGAATCAGAGGTTGGGGAACCTGGAGAGCCCAGGGCAAGCGGGAAACCCCTACAGTGGCACGTACACTCCCTGGCTCAGGGCAATAGGAATTTGGGTACCAGGGTCCAATCAGGAAACCTGAGCAAAAGTCTGCTTCTGCAGCCCACATGCAGGGGCCAGGCCACTCCAAGGGAGAAGCATGGGTACACAAACCAGGGAGGTGGGGAATGAACCAGGAGCTCTGGCCAACTCACTTAGCCCATACACCCTCCAGAGCAGGGGCCACTCAATCAGGAAGGTGGAGCATGGGGCCTGCTTCCTCATCAAGCTATCAGGATCCAGGCATCCCCAAGCCAGCAGCAGGAGAACGTGAACCAGGGAACTTGGAGGTGGAGGAGAAAAGGGAGATTTGGCTTCCTCACTCTGATTGTGCACCCTCTGGAGCCAGTGTGTGACTTTCTCGCTGAACACTTTCTGCATGCTGTCCACAACTCTTCACCTGCTGCTACCTGCCTTTCCTTCATGACACCCTCACTTGTCACTGTCTCACTTTGTTGCTCCTTCTACTTCTCTCATAGACCTTAATGTATTGACAGTGTGAGTTTATATGCCCTGACTCTCTCCTGGACATAAGCTAGTTGGTGGAAATTGTTTATGTACTTGGCACCAGCACAGTATCTAGCTCCTACAAAGGGATTGTTACAGGATGTTTACTATATAGGAAAAAGAGGAACTTTTCTCCTTTTTTAGGTTTCAGGCTTTATCCTCTTCAGGCACATCATTACCCTTCAAGATTGCTGATTTGGGAACAAGTACGACCTTGTAGGGCAGACCTCAGGGCTCCCGTGTGGAAGCCAGACTGTCAAAATATGTTATCTTCCAGAGATGAAAATATGACTATTGGACTAAAATAAGGGGGATATCAAGTATTTCATCAGACCCAGGGAGGTGTCCTAATGAAGTGGACTTAAAACCACTAACATTCCATTGTCTTTCTCCTTCAATTTCTAAATGACTTTCTGATGATGAGTTTGCCTCAGTGCCTTAGAATGTGCCAAATAGATCTCAGTCAAATGTACACACCTGTGTAAGCTGAACATGGCAGTGGCAGTTTGTACACATATCCAGTCGCTGTCTCAGTTATTAACAGCATATCACACACAACCCCAGACTGGATGGTACGAAACAGCTGTATTACTGTGCTCCCAGCTTTGGGGCCAGAAGCTCACAAAGGCACAGCGAGAATGTCTCATCTCAGGGGCCAAAATCCAAGAGAGATAGTGAGGATGTCTCAACTCTGCCAGTGATGAATTTAGACTCATCTGGACTAGGGTAAGCAGCTGGGGATTTTTTCATTCATATCTGCCATTAGATTGGGAACACCCCTTATGTCATGTCCTTGTGCTGGGTTGTTCATGGTTGCTAGATTCATGGTGGGGTGACCATTGAATTCAGATGGAAGTTTTTCAAAGACTTGTATCTGCATTCTCTACTGGTGGAAGTGATCATGTGTGCACAAATCTGATCATACAATTGTTAAAACACAGTTTTTAGACATGTAGGATCAAAGACTAGACCCAGACTCACTTATGTGATTTTTACAAGAAGCTCTGTCTGAATGCCAGCCTCAGCTAGTGTTCCTCTTGAGATGGTCCCTGATGAAGGAAGCATGGTTATCCTACAAGCAAGGACTTTCTGAGAGAAGTAGCATGACTACACAGGATATAGAACACTTTTTTCAGTTTCAAGGTCACAGATGTTATCTATTTCAGGGACACCATTAACCTTCAAGACTGCTGATTTGGGAATAAGCATGACCTGTGGGACAGATCTCTGGGCTTCTCTGTGAAAGTTAGACTGTTAAGATATTAGTCTTCTGTTTCCTGGCAGCAACTTTACATGGTCTCCTCATTTGTGTGTGTGTGTGTGTGTGTGTGTGTGTCTTCCTTTTTGCTGGCAGTCAAGTCTCTTTGAGTCTTAGAGAGACAGCTATTACCCTAGGTGTTGCAGTCAGGTTTGCATTGCTGGGAGAATTCACCAGACCAAGAGCAGCTTGTGGGGGAAAAATAAGATTTATTTTGGTGTACAGACTTGAGGGGAAGCTCCATGACGACACGGGAAAACGATGGCATGAGCAGAGGGTGGACATTACCTCCTGGCCCACATCAGGTAGACAACAGCAATAGGAGAGTGTGCCAAACACTAGCAAGGGGAAACAGGCTACACTACCTATAATGTTGCCCCCAATAATACACTGCCTCAAGAAGACTTTAATTCCCAAATCTCTATCAGCTAGGAACCAAGCATTCAAAACACCTAAGTTTATGGGGGACACCTGGATCAAACCACCACATTAGGGGACAAGATATTTTTTTCATGAATGCAGGCTTAGCTCTCAAATACACTGTGTTGCAGAATGTATCCCCTTCCTCATTAGCTGCAGTGATCGCCTGGAGCTTCTGAGCTGCCCCTGGAGCTTCAGTCCTCCCCGCTCACCAGGCCTGGTTTCAGCTCTGTGTTCCCATTCAGCAGTGAGCCATGCTCTCAGCAGGGCTGTCATCACTGCTCCTACATGCAAGGGCTTCCTCCTTCTGGACGCAGCAATCTGTGCAGTCCTGGGCCACTTGAGGTTGAGTGGCAGACTGCCCATAGGAACAGCTGGGGCTTTTCTGGAAGCTTCAGGATGTGTTCAAATTCCCATACTTCTTCCTTCTATACTGCCCTGACATCACTGAGCATCTCTTCTTGGTGGCTCTTTGGCTATCTCAGGCTTCCCATCCAGTTTCTGGACTAGGCTTCCAGAACAGCTGCCAAGACAAGGCCAGGTGAAGCTGCCTCTCTCAACCAACGCTCCTCTGTCCTCAGTTTAGTATTTCCCCTCCTACTTCCAAAACAAAATAATGGTTCAGTGGTTAAGTGCACTTCCTGTGCAAGCATAAAGGCCTGGGGGGGGGCTGAGACCATCAGAGTTTAAATCTCTAGATCTCACATAAATAGCTGGGCATAGCCACAAACACCTGTAATCCCAGTCCCGCAGGGGAGCAGAGATCCAAGACTTGTCAGAGCTCCACAGGCTTTGGAATCAGTAAAAGATACTCTGGCTCAAAAACAAGACTGGACAGAAGAGCACCTGATGATCCACTCTGGCCATTGTCAATGAGCACTCCCCCATTGCAGTCAAGCATATGGACCCCAAACCACACCATACACACTCTCATACACACACAATAAGTGAATGAATTAATTAATAATAAACGAGTGATAATAAACCCAAGAGAATGGACAGTTTAAATAATAGAAGGCATATTGTGTACATACTGTGTCTAAAATATACATAGATATGCACTAGAACCCAGAATGAAAGCCACTTTTCTAGGTGGAAGTTTGAGGTTTGTCGTTTTCATTGTTGCCACGGCTGCTTTCCTGGTGAAGTCTACCTGTATAAATATTTTCCTACTTTCCAGCAAGGGTATGAGTGTGATTGGCTGCAGACTTTATTAGCAGTTTTGATATGCCTAATTGGCAGGTTCGTTCCGAGGCAATTGGCTCCTGCTGCTTGGGTTGGCTGGGCTGCTATTTGTGAGGATTCATGGCACCTGGCTTTGGATTCCAAATGGGATCCTGCCATGGAGCCACAGAGCTGCTGCCTTTCATCAGGCACTCGACATTCAACCTTTTCCAGATGGGTGGACTGCAGCTCCCATCAGATGGGCAGCAAATGACACAGCTGTCCCAGCTGAGTTGGAGGACCAAGCAAGGGAGACTGGGTGCTGAAGACATGGCATCTGTCTTGGAGCAGCGTGTATGGAAGCTCCTTGGGGCTTAAGTACACACAGATGGAAGCCTCACAGAGTGCTCCTGAAAGCTTGTCTACTGAGATCCAAAGTCAGTCTGCTTTGCCACCCTCATTGAGAAGCCAGCACTTTGGCTGTTTGGTAGGGAAATCAATCACAAGGGGAGGTGCTCTATGGATAAAATTGTGTTCCAATGTCCCTACCTTGCCAAAGCTGTGTGAACTTGAGTAAGGTGGTGAGCTTTCTTTCCTGTTGTTTGTAACTTGGGGTTACTAATATCCATCTCCCTGGGCTGTCATCATAAATAGATGGGAAAAATACACATCTGGCTTGGTGCTTAATGGAAAAGAACATGAGATTTACCATCAGACAAATTTTATTTGAGAGAGAGAGAGGAAAAAAAAAAAAAAAAACAAAGAGGCAGATAGAGAGAGAATGGGTGTGTAAGGGCCTCTGGCCACTGCAAATGAACTCCAAGCACATGCACCGCTTTGTGCATCTGGCTCACATGGGTACTGGGGAATCAAATATGGGTCCTTAGGCTTTGCAAACAAGTGCCTTAACCACTAAGCTATCTCTCCAGCCCTCAATTTTTTAAGTTAAATGGCAATTTATGAACATAGGGTAAGTACATGCTGGAGAAGCAGGTAAAGAGACCGGTTTCACCTTCCTTTGTCCTCCACTGCAAGCTCCCACTCATCCTCACTGAGGTCTGTCCAGAAGTGCCTTTCTTCTCCTTCCATCATAGATTTATCAAGTCTACGAGACTAGTCTGCCAGGACCTTTCTAAGGATGCCACATATTCCATGTACAACCACAGTCCAAAATGGATTTTCTGCTGGAAGGGGCAAGAAGAACAGGTGTGGAGCCGGGCGTGGTGGCGCACGCCTTTAATCCCAGCACTCGGGAGGCAGAGGTAGGAGGATCGCTGAGAGTTCGAGGCCACCCTGAGACTACAGAGTGAATTCCAGGTCAGCCTGAGCTAGAGTGAGACCCTACCTCGAAAAACCAAAAAAAAAAAAAAAAAAAAAAAGAAGAAGAAGAAGAACAGGTGTGTTGTGTGGAGACTCCAACAGAGGTGGCTAGTCATCCCTGCATGGAACAACATGGAACTTACACTGTGTGGTCCCATGTCATTACCTCAGTCCTCCCTGACCACTATGATTCAGCGTGAGAAAGAATGCCTGAAAGTCATTCCCCACTGTTTAAAAATAAGAAGCCTGAGTTGTAGAATATAAAATGCCCCACAAGCTTTTCCTAAAAGGAAGAGAGAAAGAGGAATTGGAGAAAAGAAAAAACAATAGAAAGGAAAGAAAGCAAAGAGGAACTGCGGAATACAAATAGTGGAAATTATACTGAAGGTGTTATGATAAATAAGGGCAGTCCAAAGGAGGGTAAGAGGAACAGAGAGGAAAGGGAGCTGAGGCAGGCGGCGCCTGTTCATCCTCAGTATTCTCCTTTTGAGTTGATCTGTTGTCGAATGAACAGGTCATGTGTCAAAGCGCTGGCCATGCGTCTATCAGTTCTCCTGCAGAGACTTGAGCAGACTTAAGCAGCAATAGCCTGGGATGTCCTAGGTGTCTTTGTGCCCTAATGTAGGAGGCAGTGTGTAAGGAAGATACATGATGAATTATTCTGTAGCTGTACCTAGAGGAAGGACAGAAGTTGTGTCTGGAGGGAAGGAGAGTTGTGTGGTGATGGAAACAAGACCCTTGGGTATCCCTGGATTGTCACAGTCTATGGTCAAGCTCTGCCAGCACAGGGCACCTGGGAGCTTTGATCATTATTTACATCTGATGATTCCAAGTACCAAAGAGTTGGCAGCTGGCTAAGGAGAGCTACAAGAATTAGTGCTTCTTTTGTTTCCCAGATGGGAAAAGCAAGTGTGGGCATTATTATCATAGAGTGTAAGAGATGGAGGGCTCTTGGTTATAAGTGTTTACCAAAGGGATTTACCATGGCCTGCCATACACCCTTATATACCCAAGTTATGAACACAGACTGAAAAGGTAAAGGGGACAGAACAAAACAAAACAAGATAGAGTTATAAACAAACTCCAAACTTTTAAATGCCTCTTTAAAACCTGCGGGAACTTGAGTTTTAAGCTTATTGGAACAAAAACAAACAAACAAATGAATGACCTTCAGGATCACCCAATCCAAGCCCCTCATTTTATGGATTAGGAAATGAAGGTCTATATTATTTTGAAAAGCTTTTCATCAATAAAATGTGTTTTTGCACTTGATGTAGCTAAGCATGGAATTATTTCTACTTTAATGTTTCAGATTGATTTTTTTTTTCAAACAGGCTTTTATAACAGCACTGCTGACCTTCCTGAAAGCAATTCCACATCGGAATGGCCCAGAAAGCCTCAGCGAAGTTAACGTTCAAGGACCGATAAGCGCAGACAGCAACATGGCGCTCCCCGGCCCCACTCCCCTGATAACTGGCAGGTTGCATATTCTAGAAGCCCTGTCTACTCTCCCCACACAAATTGTCCTCAATGCCTTTAGCCTTTGATCCCTTTATCACCTCAAGGAGTGGCCTGAAGTTTCCTCAGACCTTTAGTCTTCCTCGCAGTTGCTGGGCTGCGTGCTTAGTGGAGGAAGCCACAGAAGCAAAGGACTTGATGTTGGTAAGTGCTAAGCCTACCCCAGAACTAGGCAGTCAGGTTAGGGGTCACCCAGCGCATCAGTGAAGCAGCTTGGAGAAGACTCCTTCTACCTGACCCTTAGGGTGCAATAGACAGAGCTGCCTCCAGTCATTTTCTGAGGGGCAGCAACAAACACTGCCGGCCTGAAACTGCTGACACCCGAGGAAGACAAATCCAGCTGGGCCTACAGTGGGGACTGGGACCCATGGTCCAGCACGATGAATAACTACTAGGACTCATCCTTAATTCTGCATAGAAGCCTCCCTCAAATACAGGCCTCAGAGCTACTGTCCCAGCTGCTTCTTATTGCAGCAGCCAGATTGGCATGGGATGTAGGCTCCAAGCTGGATCTCACCCCACCAGTAGTCCTTGTCTCTCATTTGACTTTCCTACTCTGCTCTTTCAATGCAACCTGTGAAGTCAGAGGATAGAGAGACAGTGCTGAGGACCTGGTGAATGGTCCTGAGACAATGCACCCTGTTGCATTTAATGGTGACTGTCTCTCCCCTGCCCATCTGGCCATCTCCTCCTCCTTTCCCCCTTGCTTTGTCCTCCTCTGTTGTTCAACAGAAGTCCCTATGGAACTAAGAACATGAAACCCAGCTGCCAGCTACTGTTGCTATGGTGCCCAGGCAAAGACAGGGTTGTTTCTCCTGCTGGCTCCTTTCTCCTGCTTCTGGATGTCTGGTCAGGTCCATTGACCTACATTCTGAGGTGGTGTGGGGCTTGGTTTGTGTCTTTGGAAAAAGCACCTCCTCTGTTCATCAGTGGATCTCCCCCATCATGGTAGAATGGAGCGGATTCCAACTACAGTGAACTGATTGGACTCTGGCTCAACTGCACAGCATATACTCCTGAACAGTAAGTGCCCTAAGGTGGTCATGTGACGCACACTGGACCAATGGGGCACAATAGGAACCTTTTCTCTAGAACCACTGAATGAGAGGCAGGTTTTCATTCTAGTGCACCTGAAGGCCTGAAGCTAGAACATGAGACAATGGAACTGCAGTTGCCTGGTCAACCAAAAGCAAAGTATTTCATAACCAGAGGTAGCAGAGCTCATATTCGGGGGCATAATTTGACCACAGTCCACATTCTTCTCTCTTTGTCATGCAGTGGCAGTGGCCCTGGCCTTCACGCTGTTTTGCACTACTGCTTCCCTTTTGCTTTAAACCTGTTTTGCTCATTAGTCATGTGCAACCCACATCCTGGATGACATGAATGTTACCCCTTCCTTGTCAGGGAAATTTTCTTTCCTCCATTTCCCTGAATTTCCTGAACCCTGTCCCAAACATGCTTGCATGACCATCACATGCCCTTGTTTATATCACCATGATGGTGAGCTTCTATGAAGGTATTCTAGAGCAGTAGACCCAGATGAGTGCAAACTGACTTGGTCACCAACTTGACTGCTGGTGGTCCTCCAATTTCATTAACATCTCCTAATACATTTCCATAGTCAACTCCCATCCACCAGTAGTACCTGTGCTACAAAATCACAGCCAAACAGGGTTAATAAGAAGAGAGGTGAGTGTTCTTGTCACCTTCTTAAACAAATCATAGCTATTCTGCCCACTATTAATCCACAGGACTTTCCTAGATTCGGGAGGAACTGATTTGACCATTGGATTCTAATTCCTGACATTCACTGGCTACTAAGTAAAGCCCCATGCCTCAGCCTGAATGAGCTCTGGCCTGATATTGGTTGTGCTCTGGAAGTAAAAAAACTGAATAACAAAAATGCCCAGACATCTCAGTGCAACTCTTTGGATTCTCCTCAGAAGAGCAGAGCCACATAACCCTGACATTGTCGCAATCATCATACAGTTAGCCAGTAAAACCTACACTGAATAATGGTCAGCAGTTGATTCTCAATGGGTCTCTTGTTTTTCCGCACATTCTGTGATGAGACACTGGCAGACTATTTGCAGCATTTTTTTTTAAAATTGTATCTTGACAGTTCATGAAGATGAAAATGGTATGTCCTTGGAGGAAGAGGCAATATTTATTTCTTGACTTAGATAAGGAGGATAATATCTCCTTTAGGGCAAAAGTTGGACATGTACGCTTGTAGCTTGTTTATAAGGCTGAGTGCTTACTAACCTTGAGATTCCTCTGATGGTATAAACCTACTACATGCACCATGTGACTGTGCCCATCACCACATTTCCTCCATTTAACATCCATGAAATTCTGGAAGGTAACTATGTTGGGTAATATGTCTTGCCTTTCATAGTCCTAACAAAAAACTATGACCAGGAATGAACCTTATCCTTTTGGCAATAAGGATGCAGTAAATTAGTCAAAATGGTGGAGAGAATCAATAATAACAAGGGTTGTGGATTTGGTGGTGCTCTTTCTTTACAGAAGACAGGCACACATTTCCCTTCAGGGTCAGGGAGAAGTAAGCCATGTCCCACAGCCCTCCACCTAGAAGCTTTAGAATTCAAGCAAAGCCAGGGTACCTCATACAGAACAAGGATGCAGAGACAACAGGCACTGTCCCTCCCGCACCCATGTGTCTGGATCCTGCCTGGCATGTAGGTTTCTCTAACATAAAAATTCTTCCAGCACCCTGTGTGGGATAATTTTGAGAGAAGCAGTGGAACTCCATTGTTGTAGAACTCAAATAATGACACTGGGAGATGGTAGAAAGATCACTCCCAGGCCCTGACATTGTGTCACATCTTTGTCTGAGTGAAGCTGTGTCTTTATGAAAATATTTATTTATTTATTTATTTATTTATTTATCTGCACATAGAGAGAGATAGAGAGAAGACAGAATAGAGAGAAAATAGGCATGCCAGGGCCCGTAGCCACTACAAATAAACTCAAGACGCATGTGCAACTTTGTGCAACTGGCTTTATGTAGATATTGGGGAATAAAACCCAGGTTGTTTGGCTTTGCAGATAAGCACCTTAGCTGCTGAGCCATCTCTCCAGCACACAGCTCTGTCTTTTAGTTGAATGACATCTAGCAGAATTCTGTCTCTATTTTAGATGCTGCTCATGGAAGACTATATATACATGGACCCTAGAACCTAATCTGTTACAGAGATAAACTTCAACAACAAAAGGGGAGTATGAAAAGGAATAAAGGGGAGTGAGACCCAGGTAAAAGACCAGGCCCATGGACACCTCAAGCACCCACCCATGGCTTAGGCCAACGGACTTGCCAGGAATCTAATGATGAAAGTGAACAAACGACAACATTGTGATGAGCTTTAGGAAAATTCACTGTACATTACTATTTCCACAAAAGTTAATATAATACATGATGTTAATACTGTAATTTTAACTGAAGATTATTAAGTACATTTTATGCAATATTTTAAGCGACCTGACTACATAATAGCTCACTGAGTTTTCTCAACAACTCGAACCGGGGTCCTTAGGCTTCATAGGCAAGAGCTTAACCGCTAAGCAATCTCTCCAGTCCGAGATATTTCTTCCATACAGACATTTCTTCCATATAGAGTTTTATTTTTTTAACAGGTTTTGCCTGAGTTGGTGAGAGGGAGCAATAGGTTTCTGCAAGTGAAGGGGTAGAATAAAAGGGTCACCTCTTACCAGAAGCCTGAATGTGTCATGTATAGCACAGTCCCAGTCCCCTGCTTTAGCCTCTTCCATAGTACTCCATAACTGGACACTATATCTACTCAGTCATCTGTTCAATGTCCACTTTCCCATTGAGTCATGAGCGGCAGGAGAGCAGGACACTGGGATAGGTTTGTTTATTGCCATATCACCGGCTTCTACAGTATAGCCTGACACTCAGTAGACATGGAGTGGAAGGAACTGGCAATGTGGGAGTTGAAAGGTCAGACTGGGAGAACCAGAACTGCACCTGAACACTTTGGATGGTCCGCTTGAAGCTAAGCCTTCCTGTCTCGTGACTCCGACGCTCCCCGGGACAAACCCGATGCTACTTCTGCTCCTCTCAGCTTTCCCAAGGCCTCTAGGACTTTTAGTCTCCTTCAAACATTGCCTTTCTCAGAAATACATGCGTGACATGCTGGGTTCTTCTGGCACAAACTTCACCCTGGTGGGGTAAATTATGTCTCACCAAAATTTATATGCTGAAGTTCTAGTCTCGCCTAGAACCCATAAGGCTAACTCTGTTTGGAGAAAGGGTAATTAAGTTAAAATAAAGACATAGAACACTGATACATTGCAACAAGGGCTCCAATAAGATGATGGCATAAAAACTACACACACACACACACACACACACACACTGGGGGAAGTGAAGTGGAAGAGAGAGAGAGGACCAGGAGAAGACATAGGCAGAAGGCAGAGCCATGTATAAAGTCAAGAGAGTTCTCAGACGAAATCAACCCTGATGGTATGCTGATCTCAGACTTCTAGCTGCCTGAACCATGAGAAAGCAAATGAGAGCTATACAATCTGAGGTCTTTTGTTAAGGCAGTCCTATTAAATTAATATAGGAACATACCAGCGTATAGGGTTCCATTGAGGATAGAGCTCTCCAGACCAAAAGATGAACCTCTGCTCTTCCCTAGTATACTGTAAGCACTGATTCTGCCACTGTGGGATTGACACCCATCACGTTGCTGTCAATGACAACCTGGTTACAAATGGATAGCCACAGCTCCTACTCCAGATCTAGCAAATACAAATCTCAGCACATGTGTTCAAGAACCGTTCCAGTGACTCTCAGATGAATGAACGTGGGATGGAGAAGTTGTGGGATTCTGCATGAGGCTCAGGCTTTTCAGTAGCCATAGACTACCTCAAGGGCAAAACAAGGAAGTGTTATTCTTGGTGGCTGCCCTTGAGCACAAGCAAGTCAAGACTCTGTCTGTGTTTGAGGCTAGATGGGGACCTCACCAGGAAGTTCAGAGTGTAGATATCCCATCGACCTGAGAATCTCACTGCCAACAAGTCAGTCAAAAGAATAAAAAATAATTAGCCTTTTCCTACGAGAGATCAACAACAACAAAATCAAGCTCCATTACAGTAGAATGTTCTTGAAAAAATCTGATCTAGCAAGACTCTTTTCATTGCAAAGCTCTCACTGGATCTCATTTCCCAAAGAGAGCTCTACTTCTCTAAGCCAAGAAACAGACGCATCAGTGAGACTTCTGGCTGTGCTGTTCTGTTCTGTGCTCGGTCTCACTGTCCACAGACTGGCCTAGAACTCACACTGGTCCTGCCTGACTGTCCTAAGTACTGGGATTCTGGCCTATACCACCACATCCTACTATCACTGGACAATAGTAATAGCTGATTATGCTCATAAACTTTGTAGTTGCCGGGAAAGTAAAGCATCAGTGCAACTTTCTGACAAATATTTGCAAATGGTGATATTTAAAAATAAGTGTTGAGTCTCAAAGTCCATAAATTTGTAAGATCTTGTCTCCATTGATATTATCTCATGGTTGATGTGTCAAAATGGGCTTCATCTCCCACAGAATTTTAAGTTTGTTTCTTCTTATCTCTGTTGATTTAAGATAAATAGGCAAATGATGTCCATACGTTTTCCCTCTCTGGTCTCCTGGGCAACGCTGACCACTCCTCTGCCATGGATCTCATATACAACCTTTGTCAAATACCAAGCCTCTAGTTTCTTGTTCTGTTTTGATAACCAATTCTGGTGACCTTAAGTTGACTATCCTGTTAGCAACTTGCACTGAACGTCTTAGAGACACCCTCTGTTTGCCATTTCCTATCCACAGCCATTTCGGCTCCACTTTTAGTGTCTTTGCACATCCTGCCCTCATTTTCCCCAACCCAATTTAAAATACCCACTCCTTCTGCCCCCAACAACCTTGATCCACGATCATAATTAGCTGTCTCTTGTTAAGCTTAACTTGAAAGCTTTTTTTAAAAAAAGATTGTCCCCCCGGTTTGATAAAGGTATGTTAAGACAGATCTCTTTTAGTGATGAGGTTTATCAGGGGAGGATTATTAGGCCATGAATAAGTATGGCAGTGTCCCAAAGCCAGAGACCTAGAGAGGCTTTGTTATAAGGATCTTACTTATAGATTTTTTTTTTTTAATTTTTTTTTGGTAGGTGTAGGGAGTCAGGAATGAACAAGATACAATGTTGCCTTGAGGCCCTTGGCAATAAGCAGTCTTGTCTTGCTTTTCTGCTTAGCCTTGGGCCCCAGGAAATAGAGGAGGTGGTGGGCTTGATTTTCCTCCAGAGATACTGTTGCAAGTGAACATTCAGAGTGTCAGCATAACAAACCTTCCCTCTACTCAGCTTCTGTCCAAGAAGGAGAACTTGGCTAGAGAAAAAAAAAGAGAGAGGAAAAAAAGAAAAGAAAAAGAAAAGCCTGCCAAGCATGGTACCTCATGCCTGTAATCCTAGAACTCAGGAAACCGAAACATGTGCATTGACTGTGAAGTTGAGGCTTTCCTGGGCTACATATTGAGTTCTAGGTCAGCCTGGACTACAGAAGGACACCCTCTCTCCCACTCTCAAGAAGGCTAGTTCACCCCTTTTCTCTCCCCCAACCTTCTTTTTCGTGTTCTTTTGATGTCTTTGTCTCCTGCCAGAGTAGAAATGGAAGCAACCCAAAGGAATTTACATAATCTTCCAGCACACTGCTGTTTATCGGCTCTGCTGGCCCCTAAACCACTCCCTGTTTCGATACAAGGGAAGCATCCGTGCCTGCTGTGATTTGAATGTAAAATGTCACTCTCACATTTAAAATCTTGGCCCCCAGCTACTGACACTGTTTGGGGGAGGGACAACAAGGTGTTATCTGGAGACACAGCAAAGCAGAATGTGCACATGAGTTACTGTGCGAAGGAATCTGGGAAAACAATGCAGAATTGTACTTTGCTTTTCACAATATCTGGGCACCATTTGTTGTTCAGTGTAGTGATTTTAAAGAACAAGGAAAAAGGAATTTTGGACACACTTCTGTGTGTGGGCTCAGAAGTACTAACTTTGTCTTCCCACCATCTTTCCTTTTGTGTATGTCTACTGGCACTGCATATAGGACCTCCTGTGCCACCAAAGCAAATTGTTCAGGTAAATCAAGTTTGGGAGGTGACAGCAGAAAACCCCTGAGTCATGCTATCCTGGTGGCTGCCCTCATTGCAGACAGCTATCACTTATTCCTTAGTAGCTGTGGCATCATCTTCAACTGGCTATAGAACATTCTGATTATACCATCTTTAATATTGACAGTGATGGTCTCTTAAGTTGAGAATATATGGATTTCTATTTTTTGTTTGTATATTCCAAATGTCTCATTAATAAGTATATTATACAAATTATATATATATATATATATATATATCTGTAGGTATATCTATATATCACAAGAAAACTATTTTCTTTTAAAAGAAGGATGAGAGGATTTTCAACAAGCAGAGAAACTTTGACAAGACACAACCTAGCCATTGGGACAAAAAGCTTAACCATCCAGGAGCAAGGGGCCAGGTTTAACGGCAGCTTCCCAGCTATATCCATGGTCCTGTTATTCACTCCTACATTTGCTCACAGCTCTGTCAGGCCAGGAGCTGCTCCTTGTTCTATCAAAGGAAGACAGAAAGCAAGGTGTGGCAGGCAGTAAGCACAGAGCGTATTCTAGAGGATCCTATTCATTCCTGGGGCCTGCTGGGGTCAGCAGATATTCCCAGGCATGCCTGCAGTGGACAGGTGCCTCCTGTGAGCAATGTCCACTGCAAAGCACTTTGCTAGCGACACTGTGCTAATGTCTCCATTCCTTCCCTGTGGCACAGAGAATAGCACAGGAAGGGCGTTCTGTGCTGCTCTAAACAGTGGGTATTTCTTGGTTAAATCTAAATCACACATCAAACTTCTCAGCTTACATAGTTTTTTTTTTTTTTTTTTAATTCCAGATACAAATGATTCTGCCATCACCCCAGGGCCTGATGCCTGAAAGAGAGTGCTATCATCTACTAATGTCAGCAAAAGCCAAGGCCCTGAATATGGCTTTTAAGGCCCTTAATTTTTCATTTCATAATTCCAGTTTTACTCTAATCCCATGTATGTGACATTTCAAGTTTACCAAACTATAGGTACTCTCATAATTTCACTACATGTTTTGATTTCCCATCCTCCTTCCTTTAAGCCTATAATCCCTTCTATAGTTATCCATTTGGATTATTTCTACTCAGCATTCTATACCCAACATTCTCAAATCTGCCCCAGGTTCAAAGAGTAACGTCTTACTTTTTAAGTCTATCACAACACTTTGTATGTGTCAAGTTATTATATTTATACCAGGCTGGTTATTCATTTTCCTTCTCATACTTCTAGATCTTGTGACCTCTCTCTCTCTCTCTTTCTCTCTCTCTCTCTCTCTCTCTCTCTCACACACACACACACACACAGTCATTTAATTCACTACTATGTATCTAGAAACTAGTCACCGAGTAGCTAATTATTAAATGTTTTATGAAAAAATAAATTATTTCTTCTGCTAGGTTTTCAAATGCTTAGTTTAGGCACACCATACTCTGTTTCCTGCTGCTGTCCAACATATCATTCTAGACACAGATGTTTTTACTCCACACCCTTTCCCCCCTTCCCTCATCAAGATCCACACTTACCACCTTTTACTCACATTTGCAATACCAGGTGTTAATTTAGGCATATCTGCTTTCTGTCCCTTTTTGTTGCCCAGACCCTTTCCCCTACCCTGCCCATACTATAACACACATACCCTGGCCTGCAAGTCAAGCGTAGTTCTTTCTTTCCCAAACTGAATGGGGTAACTCACTTATCCAATCTACAGATAAGCAGCAAGTGTTTCCATGATTGAACCTCAAACAACACTAAGCAGAGAAAAGACCCTCCCAAATTGAGCTGAGGCACCTATCCCATCCACAAATCAACACCAAGTGTTTCCATGACTTAACCTCAGACAGTACCAAGCAGAGCAAAGTCTATCTAACTCAAAGGAACAGCAATCAGTGATCCAAATGCTCACTTAACACAGGTGTTCTAGAAAGACTTGACCAACACACTATCACCAGATGGGCAAGTCTCAACACAAAACAAAAACAAGTAATATGAAAAAACTAAGACATTGTCTTCTCTGAAAATTACCAATCCCACAGTAGAGGCCACCCATGAGAACTAGTAAGAGGAAATTTCATGCAAATAATTCAAAAGGAAAATTATAAATATGTCCAAAGAACTCAAAGAGAACATGAATAGATACCATTGTATAGATATACCACATCTTAGTTATCCATTCTTCTAGTGATGTACATCTGGGTTGATTCCAGCTCTTAACTATTATGAATTGAGCCACTATAAACATGGTTGAGCAAATCTTTCTGGAGTAAGGCTTGAAGATTTTGGGGTACATGCCCAGTAAGGGAACAACTGGGTCTGTTGGTAACTCTATAGTCAGCTTATAACACAATGAAATTTGAAGAAAAATGGTTGAACCTGGAACAGATCATTCTCAGTGAACTTACCCAATCACAGGAAGATAATTGTTGCATAGTCTCACTCATCTACAGCACCTAACCTGAATCTACCCAAGATGCCTTACATAACCAGCAAGCATCTCAAGGACAGGACAATAGGGTGGGTGGAGAGGAGAGGAGGGTAAGAGAGGGCGTGGGGGGGATACAAATCTAGACCCAAATGGCAATGGTACCAAAAAATTCTACATCCTAAAAGGCAGACCAAATGGCTGAACCTTCACCAGGCCCTTAGAGGGAACACCTGAGTCACAAGGAACTGGAGAGGGTACGATGAAGATTGACCTTAATCTTCTACAGTTTCTCTCTCTCTCTCAATCTCTATTAATTAATATTAATATTAATCAACTATTAAGACAAATGCACAAGGGGGCACATACATCTGGAGTTAATTTGCAGTGGCTAGGCTAGACAACCCAGCATGCCCATTCTCTCTCTCTCTCTCTGTCTCTCAATCTCTGTGCGTGCGTGTGTGTGTGTCTGTCTGTCTGTCTGTCTGTCTCCTCTCTGTATCTCTCTCTCTCTCTCACTCTGTTTGCAAATAAATAAAATTTTTTTAAAAATATTGAAAACAAAGCTACCAGTTCAAACGACTAAACTCAACAAAATTAACTCATGTGAAGGAAAGAGAAAGAAAAAAAAATAGTCATGATTAAAGACAGGCTACAGGAATTAATGACTATTAAGCCAGTTCTATAGAGGATACTGGATATAATACTTCAGATTATGGAAGAGACCGATAAGCACATTCTTGAGGCTACCAATTAAAATTATAACCAATGATAGAACACTTATTAAGCAAAACTAGACTAAAAACACGAAGCACCACATAATCATCAACATGACAAGAATCAACACACACTTATGAGTAATGACTCTGACTATTAATGGTCTCAATTTCCCAATCAAAAGACACATACTGGATCATAAAATGCAGGATTCATATTTTCCTGCCTTCAAGTGATTCAGCTCATAATAAAAGATAAAAACTACCTTAACACTGGGCATGGTGGTGCACACCTTTAATCCCAGCACTTGGGAGGCAGAAGTAGGAGGATCAACATGAGCTCGAGGCCACCCTGAGACTACATAGTGAATTCCAGGTCAGCCTGGACTAAAGTCAAACCCTACCTTGAAAAAAAAAATACCTTAGAGTAAATGGACAAGAAAAGGCATTCCAAGGAAATGGAACCAAGACAAAAGCAGATATTGCTATTCTATTATCTGGCAAAATAGATATTTAGACCAAAATTAGTGAGATAAAGAAGGACACTTAATATTCCTTAAAGGAACAATCTACCAAGAGGATATTACAATATTAACATATATAGGCAAGAAACACAGGGACATCCAATTACTAAAAGCAAACACTAGTAGATATGAAATCACAGATTAACCTAAACACAGTCACAGTAGGTGATTTCAACAAATCAATCTCTCCCATAGACAGGTCATCCAGATAAACATACATAGGGAAACACTGGTGTTAGATGATACCTTAAAGCAAATGTACTTAACAGTTGTGAGCAGAATATTTCACTCCAAAATGATAGAATAAGATGCTTTTTGGCACTATCTGAGACTTAAAACACTTATTAGGACACAAAATAAGCCTCAACAAATATAAGAAAAATGAAGTAACTGCTTGTATTTTGTCTGACTACAATGCAATGAAACTATCATTTAACAAGAAAAACTATAGAAAATACACAAACTCTTGAAGATTAAACAACACACTACTGAATCATAAATGGGTCATTGAAAAAAAACCAAACAATCTTATCAGGCTGGTTGCTTGCATATAGCAGGGTCCCCTGCTTGCTCAAAACCTTGTTGCCTATTTTCCCCCAGCAGCTCATGTAGCAATTTTCAAAACTATATGGGCTAACCATCTGAGAGCTGGCTTCCTTCTCAGGAATTTATTGTAGCTTGCAATTTAGATCTCCAGGTACATGGCTGGAGGAGGTGTCACTGTGGACAGATCCTAGGGTCCAGCCTATGGAATGCAGAGTGCTTGAATTCTGCCTGGGTTCCATGCTGTTTGGTAGAGGATGGAAAGTCATTCTTATCTGTACTATGATCACTGGGAAGTCATCATAAAAAGGAGGACAGTGTGACTGAGGATGAAAAGGGAGAATAATGTGGGTTCATATGATCAAACTGCAATATATATATATGACAATGTCAAAAAAATATGTTAATTAAAATTGGTTGGTTTAGGCAACTGTTACAGTCTGAAATATCTCCCACAGCCTCATATGTATGAGGCTCTAGACCCTCCTGGTATTGCTATTTTGGGGGGTTATGGAACCTTTGGGACATGATGCCTAGCTGGCAGAAATGAGAGGGTGTGGGGAGGCCTTTAATGTTCTAGTGGGTTCTGTATGAAGCTGTGCTCTCTGTTTGTCATCCGCTGCGCACCACATGCTCCTGCCCCCATGCCTTTCCCCCGCTGTGGACTAAGACCCTCTGAAATTACGAGTCAAGGCAGATCTTTCCTCATTAGTTATTTCTGAAAGGTGTTTGGTAATAGTGGCGTGAAAAGTAACTAATACAGCACCCTAGCTTAACCATAAATGGAATTTGTTTATTTTAAATATTTTTCTCTGTGGCTATTTTATTTGGTTTCTTTGTATTGCTCAGTGGAACAAAATATTGAAATATAAGCAAATAAAGTAAGTAAAACTATATTCTTTTATACCAATAAACATGGATATCTTAAACCTTCATTTCGAGGCTTTCTGTCCAAAGGAGAAAAGAATGAGAAGGTTTATGTACTCTAAGTGAGGAGATAGCCCTGAGGACATACTTATTCTGAATAATAAAGGTGAATAATGTGGATCTCACTACGATTATATTCCATTGCCTGTCCATAGATGCAGAGCGTCAGGGATAGTACAGCCATAAGTCTGCACATCACACACTTCACACTTCAGGAGAGCCTGGTAAAGAAGGCTGAGCCTGCTGAAGCTCATAGGTCCTTGAGCCAGGCTGAAGGACCCAGCCTTAAACACAGTCAGAGTGCTGCAGTCTGAGCACGCCTGTGCTTCAGGACCAGACACCTTCCTGTTCTCTACAGTGAGCTTCGCTTAGCACATGTGGAACAGCTCATGCTGCATGTGGTTCCCATCAGCGGGGTCTTCACTGCAGCTCTGCTGCTCCCATGGGTGGGGCTCTTCCTTATAGTAGGGGTTGCCCTGGGCCTTTCATAGGCTCAGGAGCATCCATGTCACTGGCCCACCAAGCCACGCACTTTCCTTCTACCCAAATCCCATCAAGACGATCAAAATCATGTCCCAAATGTGTCAATTATCCTAGGTACAACAAAAATCTCTAAGGTCTAGCCTCATCAAACAAACCTGCTTTCACACTTGCTTTTGCAGAGTATTCTTTTAAAATATTAATTGGTGTTGCAGTCAGGCTTGTATTGCTGGTAAAAGTCACCAAACCAAGAGCAGCTTGTGCAGAAAAAAAAAAAAAAGTTTATTTTGGCTTATAGACTCAAGGGGAAAGTTCCATGATGGTAGGGAAAACAATGACATGAGCAGAGGGTGGACATCACCCACTGGTCAACATAAGGTGGGCCATAGCAACAGGAGAGTGTGCCAAACACTGGCATGGGGAAACTGGCTATAACACCCATAAGCCCCCCCCCTCCAACACTACGCTGCCTCCAGAAGTCTTTAAGTCCCAAATCTCCATCTTCTGGGAATCTAGCATTAAGAACGCCTAAGTTTATGGGGGACACCTGAATCAAACCACCACAATTGACATATAAGAATTGTACATATTTGAGGAGGTACAGTGTGCTTATTCAATGCCTGTTTGCAGTGTGTAAAAATTACAGTAATTAGCATTTCCATCCCCTCCAGCATTGATCATTTTTCTTTATTAAGAGCCTTCAAACTCATCTTTTCTGGTTCCTTATAATTCATATAATACATTGACATAAACTCTTGCTGTGCTATAACCCTGAACTCCTATTTTTGTTTTGCAGGATTTAGTGGGGAGAGAGGTTGCATATTACTAGGAAGATAACCCTTAAAAATTCAATGTTTTTTTTTTTTGTAAATAGCTAGTATTGGGAAAATGAGGGAAACACACACACTTCACTGTCTAATTCCTAATGTGTATTACTCATTTGAGATGAACCAATGATGCTCCATAGAGGTTAAAATGGTACCCAAGACCATTGAATATGACTTTGAGTTAAGCTTTGAAAATATTCCTAGCAACACATTTAATTAACTGGGATGCATGGTTGACATTAAATCTACATCAGCTAATATTAAAAACATACATATTGCGACTTCACTTCAGGAGGGCTCAGGATCTTGTTGTGGCATATTCATTTCAATATACAGGTTCACTGAATCTTTCCAAATTTATCTTCTGGGACTGGAACACTACCACTGATTCTGAAAGCAAAATGTGGAAAATCAAGCTCTTGTGTAACAATGTTTCTACTCAGTGTTTATACTGAGTTACAAAGAGGTTGAGGACCTTGACTTATTTATTACAGCAATCTTCCTTCTACCTCAGAATGTTTGGGAGTCACCTCCTTAAGCCAGTGTAGGATGACCACAGGGATAGCATGGCTGTACTTTTCTGGTGTGTCTCTTGGATATAGCTCAGGACAATGCCCAGGATCTTAACAGTGATGAACAATGAAGTTTGGAATGAAATTTTAAAGAAACATCATTAGATAAGTATCTTAAAATAATTCCCCCACTCCTAATTTATATGGGTACATTCAGTTGTTGAAATTTCTTCAGTATATGAAGAGATGTCCTTTCTGTACATCTGCATTTGTAAAAGATGATGGTCTAAGAATATAGGACCTTTAAGTTATTTTAAGTGGTAGGTTTTGGTCAGTCTTGTCTAAAGACATAGGTTGCCTGTTGTGGTCATTCAGATGACCACCATTATAAAGCTAGGTATACTATTTTACCTTTTTAATTATCTATTTATAAATATGGTTTGTTTGTCTATTCCTAAGTATAGTACCTACATGATTATTAGAATAGCAGAGTGTTTATGCAAAAATATGTTTATTATGACCTCCTTTATCATATAAAGTTGTGGTCTGCAAAGTGTTTTGTTGTTGTTTATGTTTCTATCATAACTCTCCTTTAAAACATAAATTAATATCTAAAGAATTTTTATTTTTTCAAGAATTATGGTTTCAGTATTTTCAATTTAGAGCTTATGATCTTCTAGGACTTCACAATCAAAACTATGGTATTTTGAATTGTGTCTTCCAGGACTAAGGCCCACATTGGATTCTGACAAGCTACAATTATTTTCTGAAAAATACAACAGTGCCTGTGAGGTTTCCACCTGATTACAAGGTACAACATGTTTTTGTGTCAATAAACCTACTTTTCTTTCTGTGAGTGATTTTGCCACTTTGCCACTCATGAATCAATTTTTCAACTAAGCCTAGTCAAGATGGGATCAATATAGCAACGAGAGGTTTGCCTGTCCCACCAAAGCAGGTGGACCTATTCATTGATTGTGCCTGCCGGCAGGAAGAGAGAACTTGTATAAGCTCATAGCCTGCCTGCCTGTCTGCCTGCCTGCCTGCCTTCCCTTTAAAAAATAACATAGAATTATGCAGAATCTTGATTTCACTGTAACTTTCTGGATAAAAAGCAAAGAAGGGCAAAAAAGAAATAATAAGAAAAGTTGAAGGACTATTCCAGGAACTAAACAATATGTTATTCAAACAAGGTTGTCATTTCTAAATCTCAGTCCCCAGTAGACATACATGTTCTACAGAGGAATAGAACCAATAAGAGAAGACAGAAAGATGGATAGGAAGAGAGAAAGAAAGAGAGAGAGAAAACTAGAAAGGAAAGAAGGGAGATGGGATTTATTATAGGAATCGATTCAAAGGTTTATGGAGGCTGAAAGTCCTACAGCATGTTGTCTGTAAAGACTTGAGAAACAGGTGATGAAATTGTGCCAGAGGAACAAAGCCTAACAAGTAGGGATTGCTAGTCTGAGCCTCAGAGCTCAAAGGCCTGAGAACCAAGAGCTGAGAGCAAAAGAGGGATGTCCCGGTTCCAGAGGAGAATGACCTGCCTTTCCTCTGTCTTTTTGACCTGTGTGGGCCCCCAGCGGGTTTAATTGCCCCTCCACACATTGGTGAGGGTGGAAATTTACTATTTAAAACGTTAACCCCTCCCAGAATCACCTCTGCACACTCTCACACCCAGAAACAGTGTTTTGTCAGCAATCTGGGCATCCCTTAACTCAATCACGATGACATACTCAGAGTCCTGAAATATTCTGCTTCACTCAGAGATCTAGCTCTGATACTTACCCCACGCCTCACTTTTGTCCTTTAGATAAAGATCAAACCGTCTTCTATCAAGTAGGTTGATGTTAGCCGGGCGTGGTGGCGCATGTCTTTAATCCCAGCACTCAGGAGGCAGAGGTAGGTGGATCACCGTGAGTTCGAGGCCACCCTGAGACTCCATAGTGAATTCCAGGTCAGCCTGGGCTAGAGTGAGACCCTACCTCGAAAAACAAAACAAAAAAAAAAGTAGGTTGATGTTTACACCTGACAGCTCTGGCTCCATGATGCAATCTAAAGTTCTCAGTCTTTGTCCTTTGACTTTTGCTTACCGTAAGTTTAGGGCTGAGTAGTGAAAGTATGGAAAGTGAGATTGCTGACGGATAAGCCGATGAAGGCAGCGTACCACACACAGCTCTGAGAGTGCTGACGTTTTCTCAGCTCTTTTACTGTCCGTTTTTCTTCTTGTTCCAAAAAATACCCTGCTGACACACAACTTTTAAAATTTCAAAATTCAGAAGCTCTGGGACACCACATCCTGACTGCATCTTGACAGGATTTAACGGTGCTAGGACAGTTACTTCAACATTGGCTGTGAGCCTTAATCCCATTTCATGGGTTGCTATAGGAGCAGAGCCACCAGCAGTCAGGCCTGGCCCGCTGTACCCCACAGGAAGGAAAGCCAGGTAGGCCACAAGAAACCCAGTGGTGCATATGAGAAGTACAGATATCTCCCCTCCCCTCTCCTCTTCTCCTCTCTTCTTTCCTCCTTTCCCTCTTCCCTTCTCTCCTCTGCCTTCCTGTCATTTCCTTCTTTTTAACTTCATCTCCTAGTAAATGTGTGTCTGCATGTATGTATATGTATGAGTAATCTCCACATGCATACAAATAGATTAAAAGCTATCAAACAAAGAATGGTATATAATTATGTGTGTGCCCATTTGCCCAACACTCATTCATTGAAACTAGGAATAATCAGTGTAAAGCTAGATTTATTTCACTGAGTAAAATGATTTATGTTTGAATTTGGCTAAGATAGTTCCTGTGCCTGCCAACGCAGTCACTGTTCTGGGCACCTGCCTGTGCTGGGCTTCCTGTTACCTAGGCCACCAGGCTAAGGACCCAAGAAGGCATGCCCATAGGCAGCAACTTCTCTTCCCTGGAGGAGGCATGGCTTTCAGGCCAAACACCCACCACCCTTTGGCTTTTTTCTTATAGATCCATGCGACTTCTCCCAGGTGCTGTAACTTTCCAGTCCTGTGTTCTATGACTATCCCACTCTGCCTCCATTGCTCCCGCTCCAGTGCGGTCTGTGGAGAGGCCTGCATTCTTCCTGAGTCCGATAAGAAGTATTCCACTCAAATTTACGCTGTGCAGGTGCCTGAGGTTGACAAATCTGCAGAGCAGAGGTGCCTGGGGCTAGAGAGCAAACTATCGTGCCGCTGTCTGAAGGGCGGCTGTCCCCTCTCTCTGCACTCACTGATGCTCCTCCGTTCACTCTTGCTTCCCTTGGGTGAGCTGTTCTTCATGGAGCCAGACATATCCCTGGAATGGCTAGCTGACTGCCTCACATTTCACTTTGGATGTCTAACTTACTTCTCAGATTTAACGTGCACAAAATTTAGCTCCTGATTTTTCTCTAGCCTGTTCTTCCATAAGTACTGATCAGGTCAGTAAGTAAAAATATTATTCTGTACTCTCTCAAATTATAAAACTTCAGGCTGCCTCTTCTCATATCCCACATGTAGCTTAGAGAAAATCCTGTTCACTCTACCTTTAAGATACAGAATAATAGGAGGCTGGGGAGATGCCTTAGCAGGTAACGTGTTTGTTTTGCAAGCAAGAGGATTGGAGCTTGATCCTCAGAAACCATATAGAAATGACTGGACATAGTGATGTGTGCTTGTAATCTCTGCTGGGAAGTAGAGTCAGGCAGATCCATGGGGCTCACTGTCCAGCCAATCTAGCCTAAGTGGAGAAAGCTCCAACCAATGAGATATTGTCTCCAGAAAGGTGGACAGTATTCTTGTGGAATGACACTTAGGATTCTCCTCTGGCTTCCATACACACATGTGCACATGCACATGTACAAACACAAAGAAACAGGCCTATATGCATGAAAAATACAAAAGAAATAAATATACCTACAGAATAAGAGGTATTGTTTGAACATAGAACCTGAAAAAAACAGGAACCAGGAACATAGCATGGGATTTGATTTAGACAAAGGGCCTTTTCAGATAAAATTAAGGTAAGAATATTGAGCTGAGATCATCTTGGATTATCAGGGTGAGGTCTCCAACCAATGATAAGTGTTTTTTTTTTGTTTGTTTTTTGTTTGTTTGTTTGTTTGTTTGTTTAGGAGAAAAATCTGTGTAGGTAAATCAACTAACAAAGAAGAAAGGTTTGTTTTGACTCACAATTTTGGAGGTTTCAGTTCATGAATGTTTGGTCCCATTTGTCTGGATCTGTACTGGTATGTCATGGCAAGACTAAATGATGGAGGAGCTAAACCACTTGCTAGATGCCAAGAACCCAAAGAGGAAGCTGACATCTCACAATTCCCCAATAAGCTGAAGATCTCCTGCTAGGCTTCATCTCTTCAACATCCCCACCACCCTGTGGGCCAACCTTTTACCACATTAAGATCTAAATTGTGGCACATCCCAGAAGAGAGGTTTAGGGACAAGAGACAGAGGTTGGAGATTTGCAGCCACAGAGAGGTAATCAACTACCAGGAAAGGAAAGGAAGTCTTGTCCCTTGTGTTCACAGAGGAAGCACAGTCCTGATAATGCCTTGATTTCAGACTCTAGGATCAATCACTATGAATCAATACATTGCCTTTGCTTCAAGTCACCAAATTCATTTGTATTTGTTGTGCCAGCTCAAATAATCCAAGGAACTATTTGAGGTGCCGCAATGTGTCCATCCTTCCAATGTCTTCTTTTTGCTGCATCCTCATTAGACAGATGACAGAGGACTTACTTTAAGTGCACATGACAAGCAGCTAACAACAGAGAGAGGTCCCATCTGTCCCCTTACAGAAGCAGCCTCAGCATGCCATGGTACTGGCCAGTGTTACTCAGAGACAGCCAGCAAGCCAACACTGGCATCCAGAGAGTGGCTGGCAAGTGCATCATTAGGTGTTCCAAGACCGTGCCAGATGGCTGGGGACAGCAAATGGAGGGCAGTGAGCACCAGCCATTATGCCAGTCAGGAGGCAGGAATGGCATCAGGGAAGATTCTCCTCCAGACTCATGGGTGACAGGGAATTATGGGAACTAGGGATTTCATACTTGAACAGAGTGGTAGTTTGAATAGATGGCCCCCAACATATTCACTGTTTTATTAGTTTGTAGTTTGCACCTGCAGCCACCTGGCTGGAGGCAGTGTCACTGGGTGGATCTTAAGGTGTGGTGGTGGATTTGAGATTTCAATCTAACGATATGCAAATTGTGTCTAGCTGGAGTTCTTGCAGTGTGCTGTGCTGTATGGCTTTTGGTTTGTTCTTTTCTCTCTCTCTGCTTGGACCTGTGAAAACAGAGCAGCTTCTTCTGCCATTGTGGAACTTCCCCTGGACTTGTAAACTTCAGTAAATCCTTCCTCCATAACTGTGCCTGGTCTGAAAGTTCATCTCAGTGAACCTGAAGCTGTCTTCTACAAACAGTGTTCTACATTTGCAAATCCTGTTGTGATATTTTATTTGAACCTAAGAATTACCTAGGATGGAAGGTAGACATACCTCTGCCCCCATTTTAATATTATAACTGGAAAAAATGGAAACATAGGAGAGACTATATTTTATGAGGTTGCAAAGTTTAGGTCTGGTATCTACATTATTCTTATTGCTTTTTAAAATTGTATTTCTTTGCATGTGTGTGTGTGTGTATACACATGTTTGCCCATGTTTGAGTGCAATGGCCTCTTGCCAGTGCAAACAAATGACAGATGTTTGTGCCACTTTTTGTGTCCAAGTTATATGGGTGGCTTATGAATTGAACCTGGGCCAGAGGCTTTACAAGAAAACACCTCTAACCACTGAGCAATCTTCCCAGCCTATTTTCATCTTTTTTAAACAAATTATTTATTTATTTATTTTCAACAAGAGAGAGATAGAGATAGAAGAAAGACAGACAGACAGAGAATGGGCACATCAGGGCCTCCAACCACCACAAACAAACTCCAGATGCATGTGCCCCTTGTGCATCTTGCTCACATAGGTCCTGGGGAATCAAACCTGGTGGTTTGCAGGTAAATGCCTTAACTGCTAAGCCATTTCTCCAGCCCAATTTTCATCTTTTATTGAGCTGTCTCAAACATGACTCGACCTTAATTTTTCATCCTTACTCAAAGCTTTATTTTTGAGCGGGAAAGAAAAATGACCAATCATCTTCAGATACTGGGTCCACCTACCATTTTGCATTTGCTATGACCTTGGGCCAATTAAAAAGATCCTAAAAGTGAAATATCTGATAAGCTTTTTGTTGTTGTTGTTTTGCATTTCACAATAGATCTTACTTGGAAAATTCCATATTAATTTTACACAACTGGGGAAATAGGATACATGCATTCTGGCCCAATCTAGAAACTTTCCCTGTGAATCTCGTTTCCCAGTGTTGCCTGACAACCTATAAGAAAAATACTTTCAGAAGAGAAGACTCAGAGAGAAATGGAACCTGAAATATACTTATATAGAAAAATATATATCAACCTTCTTGAGCCCTTTCCTTCATTTTGGCTTCTGAGCAGTGCACAGAGGGAGGGAAAGCAGGAATTAAAACACTGAAATTCTTGTGTTCTAGCTTCAGTGCCGGAAGCCTTCTTCGGGTAGGCATTTCATTGAATCTTCAACACACTGGTTTTTGTGCAGATAAAAAAAAATATATACATAATGTTGAAAAGCAAAATCATCCAGTTTTTAAACAACCAAAAAATTTTTGGAAATGAGCTATCACGTGTCGTTTCCCTTTTTCTTGGGTGCAGTGCCAGCCTTCTGTAAAGAACGAGTTTCTCCTGAGGAGTCCCATGTGTTTTCACTGTAGGAGACATTTCTGTACAGATGGTGTCACCTGTCTTGTTACGAAGCAAACATTGACAGCGTCTCTAGCAGTGAGGGTGGGGTGTGAGAACATGCCAGCACCTTTGGTACCATTACTAACCGTTCTTAATGAACCTGCCCGTAAGGCAGCAATGAAGACCACCCCCACCCTAGCTGAAGAGATGAGACATATCTGATTACTTATTCCTGCAGGACACTTTGGACATTTGCATTCCTGAAATTTTGATACTCTATTGCACTGTTAAAATGTCTTTTCCTGATGCCTGTATTGCTGATAGGGCTTTTCTTACATATTGATTCATTCAGTCCTCCTGATAATACTTAGGCATAGACCGGTGTTGTTATTTCCAGATTAATAAGCTGAGGTTCAGAGAATGCTATCAGATCTCACAGGATGACACAGAGTGAAGAGTAGAGGCAGGACTTAAACTCATGTTTCTGACCTTCATTCCAGTCCCGTCTATTCTTTTCTACCAAGCGCCTTGAGCGCCCCCACATTATAGACATTATTGGACCATGATCATGGCGTTCTCCAGAGAACCATATCATTCTCTCCAAGAAAATGAAGCAGAATAAACCACTTTCCAAGCAGAGGTCAGTACTAGACCTTGCTGCCCATTCAGACTTTCACCCTGCTTGAGCTCCCATTACTCAGAACCAAATTAAATAACTTTACTTGACCCCATTTCCCCGTACAGTACAACAGGATCTCATTCTGGTTGTGAGACAATGCTAAGATGCTAATCTTTGAGTTTTCATCAGAAAGCATACATAAGGGACATAGCATCTCACATTCCTGCGGTCTGTCTACCTGTATACCTACAGACATCCCCAGTACAGCAATTCGTATCTCTGTATGCCGGTACATATACAGCCTCTTTTGTCTAGGAGGAATGTGAATCCTGAGCTACAGACTTAGTGTCCCATTTCTACATTAAAAAATAGATTTCCCATTAAATGGCACATCTTTCATCTCAAAGGTTGAATAGTACAGCACTTATGAAAGACTTCCAACTGGTTCCATTTAAGGGGCTGGAAAAAGGCCAGTCCCAGAATATCTACAGGCCCAAGGCCAGGATGTATTTTTATTTGATATTGAATTGGAAACATCTTCACACCTGCACTATTCTTGCCTCTTCCAATTAGGTTCTATGGACATGCAAGCCCAGAGCCCTGCCGGGAGGACAGTGCCACCCTCTCATCCTTCATTATCACTGTCGGGCAGAGAGGGCTTGTGTTCAGATCTCCAGCTGAGGGTGAGCATATGTTGCCAGAGACTTTCTGACATTGCTTTGCTATCAAAACTCTTGGCTAGGAAAGGATGTCAAGAAGGGGAGAGAGAGAGAGAGCAGGGTCAGCAGCTGGTCTTCTCCAGTGTCACAGGGGTGACATCTCTCATGGTCACAGCACGCCTCTACCCTCTTGACCTCCCTCACCCAGCCCTACTCTTCTTGGAATGTTCCACCAATTGTTTTTCTCCCTCATCATACTTTCTTACTATTAGATGTTCTCTTTATTCACTCTGTTAATCTCTGTTCTTTAAAAAAATCTCCTCTTCCCAAAAATCACTGAAGTGGAAACATTGCTCTGCCCTGTCCTGAGCATAGTGGCTTTTCACATGCATCTTCTTTTCAAAAAAAAAAAAAAAGTGAGAGGATGGAATGTTGGTTAAGCGGTTGAGGGTACTTGCTTAAAATGCCTGACAGCCTGAGTTTGATTCCTCAGCTTTGAATCCTGTGTAAAGCTAGATGCACAAAAAAAAATACTGCTAGGAACTGAAATGTTCTTTGTGGCGCAAAGCGTTGCTGTCAGAGTTCTTTGCTGACATCTGCATGTTTCATATGAACCCACTTTAGCGTAACCATACCTATGTGTTTATCAATGGATGTGACTTCAAAATCTACAAGTCTGCGGAAGAGAAGGCTCAGCGGATGAAGTGCTCCCTGCTCAACCTTAAATATTTGAGTTTTATCTCCTCATCTCACATAAAAATCAGGAAGGGGCTGAAGAGATGGCTGAATGGTTAAGTGCACTTCCTGGATAAACATGAGGTTCTGAGACACTGCTGCCCAAGTTCAGTTCTCCAGATTCCATGTAATCACTTGGGCATGGCCACGTGCACTTGTAACCCAAGTCCTGCAAGGGAGAACAAAGTGATCAGGGACTCACCCAGGCTGACAAGAACATCAAGCCCCAGTGTCAGGAAGAGCCTACAGTTCCAATAAGAATGGTTGGAAGAGCAGACTCATGGATAGAAGTCTGCTGTGCATTAGCTCTGTGAGCTTAGGTAAGCTGCCTGGTTTCTGTCATTCCACTCAGCTCTAACAATCCTCAAATCCTTGGTACTATGCATCGGATAAAGTCCAAGCCCTTAAACTCAGCACTACTTACATTTAAGAGGCTAGAAAAAGATGGTTTGCAGCCTGTTTCATATCCCCTCATCTCTTAGCTAGGTTTCGCTAGCTGTGGAGGCTACTTGACCCAATGTACAGGATCCATCACCCTGCTCACTTTCAAGCCTGTGACCTATTGTGCCCACTGCTGGTGGCATCTCACCCGGACTCCCTTACTGTTGTTCCCACCAGCCAGCCCTCACTTATCAGAATTCTGCTCATCATTTCTTCTCAATTGCCCTGACCCTCAGAGCTCAAAGAATTTTCCTAGTATTTATTGTCCATTCCATTATTTTAATACATTTTATACCCACTTCCCTAGTGAGTTAATTTTTCATGTTTCTTCCATTGCATGCTGGCACCTGGGTGCCACTGGGGTTTGACTCTGCATCCATCCATTTCTACCACACTCCTTGGCAGGTGTGAATGAAGTATTTCCTTCATAAATAAATGTTCTTCTTTTTAACATTGATGTCTTCAAGCTATTGGATGCTGTTCTATTTAATACATTTGCCTTAGTGATCATAGTTTTCACATACGTAAGGCAACACTTTGAGCTGTACTCCCTCTGACTGGAATGCGTTCACGTGAATTCATGTGCACTGTTTCATAAGGTCTCCTTGAGGATCAATAAAATGTATTTGCAAGGTAACCTTATGAGAACATAATATATGACAAGTTTTTCTTTTTTTTGTTCCCTTCGGTAGCCCTAAGTAAATATAATGGAGTATGGATGACTAACTGAGCATTTGTGCATACAAAATCAGTATTTAGTTTGCTTTTATTGGTCCCATATCCATGTACTGATGTGGGGATTCCTGCTCTTATATATTGGGCTTTTTTAAGTGACAAGGATTTTGCTTAAACGACATGCAATTTAACTCATTCAATCCACTCGATAAATGTTTTGAGAAAAGGGTACAATTTCTAAGGCAGCAACATGAACTTTCCTCAAGATCCCACACCAAACCTGCATTGGAGGTGGGGTTCAAGTCAAACTCTTGCTGGATCTAAAGCTGATTTTCTTTCCCTGTCGTGTTAGACTCCAGCCTCTACTATACCCAGAAGGGTTAGCCATTCAAGCCTCCACTCTGCCATTAACTGAAGGAATGACTCAGAACAGGCCTCTACTTTTCTCTCATTTCCTGGGTATAGGTCATTTCTTGATCTGTGTGCTTTACCAGAATATGCTCTGAAGTGTTCACCTGCAGCCTCTGCATAGCCTTGTGAACTTGGATAAAGCCAAGTTAACTCAATGTAACATGCTGCAAAGTGGGCTGGGGAGATGGCTCTCACCACTCTAACTTGAGTGCCCATGCTCAGCTCTCTCCAGACCTCACATAAGGAAGTCAGAAATTGTGGTGAGCTACTGTAGTCCCCGCACACTAATGTCGAGAAGAGAGGTAAAAACAGGAGGATATCCTGGAAGCTCATGGAGAGTACAGCAAAGAATAATAGCAGAGTAAGATCCAGAGAGAGGGGAACCCTGCCTCAAATGAGGTGAAAAAGAGAAGACTGACCCAAAAGTTGTCCTCTAACCTCCACAAACATGCTGTGGCACACACATGCACATATTCTCACATGTCCCCAAAACATGCATGCAGATGCATTACACACACACACACACACACACACACATACAAGCTCACGTTGCAAGGTGCCTTGGCTCTGGATTGTCAGGAGGAAAGGCGAGCATGTCTGTAAGATGAGGTGGAAGTTCCAAGAAGCAGAGAGCTGAAATGACTATAGCATGCTTCACTGTCTACTCTGCACCTCAGGGGGTGCGTGAGGGTCTGGTGGTAAATTCATCACGTTCTGACCTCTCTTCGCCACAGGACCCCATTACCCACTCCCACCCATTCCCAGTTCCTAGTTCTCTGTTCTGCCCTTTTCACTCGTTCTCTGGGGATGGAGACATTATAGCATATGGCCGCCACACAGTGTAATGAGAAGAGGCAATGAGTCAGCATAATCCAATGACTGTAACTGTTCTGTGGAGAGCAGGGGATGCGGGCAGAGGGAGGACAGCAGGAGAAATAACTCAAGGAGATACGACACCCTAGGTAATGAATTCATTCTCTTCAGGTGGATAAATCAAATATAAAATTGCTTCTTATTTATTCGGGTGTTGGTCAAGTTAATCTCATGCTTGCCTTTTTCGTGGTTTGTGGATGCATTTCCTCGGATTAATTCTGTTTCCAGGTAGGTCTTAAATAATATGTTTCTGATCTTAAAAGCCCAGGAGAAAAATAATTGATTTCAAAAGGAAAGAAAATCAAAGCAATAATAAATGTAAAATGTCAGGAAACTCAACAACAAAAATGCCTACTGCAAAGCAGTAGCAAGAAGAAACTCCCCAGAGAAGGCTTGGGCACCAGATTTGAAACAAGAGAGAGGGGGCCTATGGCCTGGGCATTCCCAGCAGTAGGTGCTAAAAAATGAGGCTCAGGTTGAAAGCCTTAAACATTTGAGATTGCCCCTCCTGCCTGCTCTGTAGGGTAAAGACTATATGTCTAAATTAAATAGCCTTTAAGAAATTAAACCTTATCGCTATGTAAGCTTGATACTGTTCTTTGCACACCTGAATTTGAGATTCGAGATGCCTATCCACTACAAATCAGAAATAAAACCCAGAAGAATTTTACAACCATCTTAAGGTGAAAAGCTATATGAAGATAATTATATTTTCCAGTGTGGAAACTGCTATTTTGCTACAAATGAAGGGCAGGATATAAACAGGTAGCTCTAAGCCTGAAAACCCCCCACACATGCTGTAAACAGGCAGGTGCAGAGCGAAGCTGCTGGGCTTTCCACGCGTTTTTAGATTTCTTAATTTGTTTAGCTTGAGCAGATTTTGCTCAGTTGCTAAGTTCACCAGTGATTGCAGCCCTGGAGTTGGGCAGGTAGGTAATGGACTGGAAAGGCCTCTGGGAGGCAGAAAAGAGACCTGGGTCTTAGTGGAGCTTCTAGCTGCAGGGCTGTGGCCAGGCACTGGGGCTCATTTCCCTCACATGTGAGAGGCTTGAATCACTTCCCTCTCAAGCAACTGCACATGCTGGGCCGAGGGAGGTGCCCACCACAGCTCAAGAAAAATTTCATTCCTGGCATTGTTTAGAATTACCAGTCTATTGCTGATTAAAAAAAAAAAAAAAAAAAAAAAAAAAAAACAGGCTTTCCTGGATTAGAGCAAAAAAGAAAAAAAAATACACATTATACACACACACATACTTGTGTGATGAGGGTAATGACTGGGTTTCTTCTTGCTACAAATGAGTGCCAGATGCTTACACCACTTTTTTGTGTTGGGTTTACATGGGTGCTGGGGAATTGAATGCAGACTGGCAGGCTTTGTGAGTAAATGCCTTTAACCACTGAGCTGTCTTTCTAAGCTCCATTGTTTCCTTCAATATTGTTTTTGTGTTGGTATTTAATTTATTTAATTTTTGTCAATCTTATACATATGCATAATGTGTTTTGTGATGAAACTGATTATTCCCAGCCAGGCATGATGGTGCACCTCTTTAATCCCAGCACTCAGGAGGTAAGGGAGGAGCACCATGAGTTCAAGGATAGCCTGAGACTACATAGCAAATTCCAGGTCAGCCTGGGCTAGGTTGAGACTCTATCTTGAAACAGTAAAAAAAAAAAAATAAATAAAAGATTGCCCCCCCTTTCTCTCTTTCCTGGTAAAACCCTTCTTCTTCCCAAATAATCCCCTTCCTAGTTTCACAGTTGTTTATTTGTGGCCCATTGAATTAAATTAGTATTGCTTGCATGAGTATGGGTGGGATTTGATTTACTGGTATGTGGGAAATTTATTAGTGCTCTTTCAAGATAGGGCAACCACTTACTGGCCACAGCGTGAGAGGCTCTGGTGATTCTGCCTACCCGCATACTCCTCCCAGCTCACAACTCTTTCCCAGGTTCTTAAGTCTATGATTTTGCTTTTCCTGCCAACATCCAAAGGCATTTTCCATTCTCCCATTTTATTTTCCTCTTAAACTGGAGAAATAACGACTCAGTGCTGCATCTGGTTACTAGCAAAGAGCCGATCTTGCAGATTGGCAGGGCAAGTACAGTCATCAGCCTGCCAAATGGAGGGTGTTAGTGAGAGTTGTAAAATACTCCATGACTTTGATACTGTGACTTGACAGAGCTTTTCTGGCCATCATGGAGAGCAAGTGGCAGCTGATCGTGTCTCCAGACTTGTAGGCTCTTGTTGATCCCCTATGGCTTATCCAGAGTCTGCCCTGATGTGTTAATTTGCAACCTGCTAAGAGCCTGTGAATTTGATAAATACAATCAGCTTGTTTAAAAATGTTCTTTTCCCTCAATGTGTTGAATTCTGTCTAATGGGTCTGATATTTTCAAAGACTTCTGAAGTTGGTTTGTTCATTCCTTGGACATGACCTGCTGGCAAAGAAAAACCCTGAGAACCAGGAATGCAGAAATTTTTAGTGATTGATCTCCTGAGAGTGGGCAATGAGTGATCCAAGGACAGTATCATGTCGCTTTTAACCCCCACTCACCTTTTCTCTGGTGCATGCTAGAACTGAAAATGATGGGCTCAGGGCTTATTGCTTGGATTTGGGGAAAGGAAGAAAATGAGAAGAAGGGATAGAAAAAAAAAATCAAAACCTACTGTCAGTATCGTAACTTCCAAGTTGGCTGTACTTTCCTGTTCCTCATTTCAGATTTCTAGTTTGAGAATTTCATTTAACTTCCAGATAAGTCACATCCCCATGACATCTTCATGTTGTAACCTCCAAATCCATAACAAATACAAAGGTAGAGCAGTTACAATTTGACACCAGGAAGCCTTCAAGTAACCTTAATGCTAAAGAATGGACTAGGGCAAAACAATGGTATAGAGCATAGAAATTAAGTTTTGTGTGGAGAATAAGCAGTTTGGGTGGGAGGATTTTTTTATAGGCAATGATTCTTTAAACAAGGTGATACTCATATTACAGCCAGTCTTTATTAAATTTCCATGTTTTGTGAGTCCCAGGCTGAGCAAGACCGTGCTTCTCTTTTCATGGAGGTAACTCTCATACTCAGGACACAGGTGAGTAAGTCTGTAAGCAGCTACCAATGTGGGTGTCACCAAGGACAAGCAAATGGAGCCTCTGAAGAGAATGTTTCTGAGAGAAAGCAGATGAAGCCCTTGGAGGATGATGTTCCTAAGAGGAAGCAGATGAAGCTCCTGGAAGAGGATGTTCCTGAGAGGAAGCAGATGAAGCCCCTGGAAGAGGATGTTCCTAAGAGGAAGCAGATGAAGCTCCTGGAGGAGGATGTTCCTGAGAGGAAGCAGATGAAGCTCCTGGAAGAGGATGTTCCTAAGAGGAAGCAGATGAAGCCCCTGGAGGAGGATGTTCCTGAGAAGAAGCAGATGAAGCCCCTGGAGGAGGATGTTCCTGAGAGGAAGCAGATGAAGCTCCTGGAAGAGGATATCCCTCAGAAGAAGGAGATGAAGCTCCTGGAAGAGGATGTTCCTAAGAGGAGGTAAATGAAGCCCCTGGAAGAGGATGTTTCTGAGAGGAAGCAGATGAAGCTCCTGGAAGAGGATGTTCCTGAGACAATGCAGATGAAGCTCCTGGAAGAGGATGTTCCTGAGAAGATGCAGATGAAGCTCCTGGAAGAGGATGTTCCTGAGAAGATGCAGATGAAGCTCCTGGAAGAGGATGTTTCTGAGAAGAAGCAGATGAAGCCCCTGGAGGAGGATGTTCCTGAGAAGAAGCAGATGAAGCTCCTGGATGAGGATGTTTCTGAGGAGGAAGCAGATGAAGCTCCTGGATGAGGATGTTTCTGAGGAGGAAGCAGATGAAGCTCCTGGAAGAGGATGTTCCTGAGAAGAAGCAGATGAAGCTCCTGGAAGAGGGTGTTCCTAAGAGGAGGAAAATGAAGCCCCTGGAGATGGTGTTCTAAGAGGAAGCAGATGAAGCCCTGGAAGAGGATGTTCCTGAGACAAAGCAGATGAAGCTCCTGGAGAGGATGTTCCTGAGAGATGCAGATGAAGCTCCTGAGGAGATGTTTCTGAGAGGAAGCAGATGAAGCTCCTGGAAGAGGATGTTCCTGAGAAGAAGCAGATGAAGCTCCTGGAAGAGGATGTTCCTAAGAGGAGGTAGATGAAGCTCCTGGAAGAGGATGTTCCTGAGAAGATGCAGATGAAGCCCTTAGAGGAGGATGTTCCTGAGAAGAAGCAGATGAAGCTCCTGGAAGAGGATGTTCCTGAGAGGAAGCAGATGAAGCTCCTGGAAGAGGATATTCCCAAGAGGAAGCAGATGAAGCTCCTGGAAGAGGATGTTCCTAAGAAGAAGCAGATGAAGCTCCTGGAAGAGGATGTTCCTAAGAGGAGGTAGATGAAGCTCCTGGAAGAGGATGTTTCTGAGAGGAAGCAGATGAAGCTACTGGAAGAGGATGTTCCTGAGAGGAAGCAGATGAAGCTCCTGGAGGAGGATGTTCCTAAGAGGAAGCAGATGAAGCTCCTGGAGGAGGATGTTCCTAAGAGGAAGCAGATGAAGCCCCTGGAGGAGGATGTTCCTGAGAGGAAGCAGATGAAGCTCTTGGAAGAGGATGTTCCCGAGAAGAAGCAGATGAAGCTCCTGGAAGAGGATGTTCCTAAGAGGAACTTGAACTTGGCTGCATCTAGGACTATGGCTGCAGCTCTCTTCTTCCCTGCCATGCCTAATTGCCATCTCAATTATTCCTAGTTACAGGAGCCAACTCAGATTGAGGCCAGGTCTCTGGATTGAACTACATTCAAATACAGATAGGGAAGGGACCCAGGGATTTTCTATCTATGGCTGTCAGGATTTCCCTGAGCCCTGAGTCTTTTAGTCTACCATGTGAGTAGACAAGATGGGCATATTTCCATAATTCTAAAAAGGCTATGGGAGCAGGAAGGATGCAGAGTTGTGGAACTTTTCTGAAATTTGATGTCAATAATTAACCACTTTCTATTATACTTTTTTATTTTACATTGATTTATTTACTTATTTATTTATTTGAAAGTATGGGCATTCCAGTACCTCCTGCCACTGCAAACGAACTCCAGATTCTTTTGCCACTTTGAACATCTGGCTTTACATGGGTACTGGGGAAATGAACCTTGGGCAAGCAGAGCAAGTGTCTTTAACCACTGAGAAATATCTGCAGCCTGTGGACCCCTTTTCTTTTGGTCTGCTTCATGAACAAATGTAAAGAGACTGCAGAAGGGCCAGGTATGGGAACAAAATGTTTGGTAATACTTTCAGGCATTATAGTAATTTAGAAGCTACACCTCTGCATATCTTCCCCAAATTTAAGAATGTTCAGTCTAATATGAGGTATTCAAAGTAGATATATTTTACACTAATTTCTAGTTCCTATTACTCATCTACAAACACCCAGCAGTGGAATGGCAAAGGCCACTGGATCAAGGAAGGCAAATGTATGTGTTAAATTGTTTTAGGCTCCATATAAACCTAACAGCTTTTGTGAACTCTCTGAAAACCCAAAATAAGGCGAACAACTGGAAGATATGAACATAGCAAAAGTGGAAGGAACAAGTTAAAACATTCTAATGCTGTGATTTAAACATGTACATCCCCCAAGCTCCAGGATGCTCTGTTGGAGGTGCTTGCAGACCCTTATGAGGTAAGGCCTAGTGGGAGGTCTCAGAAGCATGGTCTCAATGCAACTGTGGGATCTTGGTTTCATGTTTTGCTTACTCACTGTGGAGGTGGATTTCTCTGCCACACATTCTACTTATGATGCCCTACTTTAGTCAGAGGACCAAGCATGAGCCAACCTGACATCAACCTCCAGAAATGGAAGCCCATGGTTCCTTTTCTCTTTAGATGTTTAATATATTCTAGTGGGCTTGGTCTCACTTGTTTCGGGTTCCTTCGGTCTTATTGAAAGTTTCTCAACAGAGCAGTCATATCTCGTGATGCAGTTAATGTAGGGATTGGTCATTAAACCATAGCCTGTGGCCCATCAACATTGTTTGGTACAGCATGCAATCTACTCAAGGTCTTTGCATTTTCAGAAGTTGAAAAAATCAACAGAAGAATAATGTTCACTTTAATGTGAAAATTATAGAAAGTTTAAATCTATGTCTTTATAAAGGTTTTAAAAAGTATTTTTATTTCATTATTTACACACAAGGAGGAGAGAGAAAGTTAAAGAGAAGAGTGTCAGACAGACAGAATGGGCACACCAGGGCCTCCAGCCACTGAAAACAAACTCCAGACACATGCACCACTTTGTGCATCTGTCTTAACATGGGTACTGAGGAATTGAGCCCTGGTCTCTAGGCTTTGAAGGGAAGTGCCTTAACCACTGAGGAATCTCTCTGGCCCTTTATAAAGTTTTATCAATCACATCCATACTTATTATGTATTGACTATGACTACTTTTGTGACTCAAAAAGGTGATTAGATGTGAAAGAGTTTGCAGGAAGGAAGCTGACCTGAGGTGACCAAGCCTATGGAGGTACATTCAAGTGAACAGAATGATGATTCTAGCACTGTTTGCTCTTTTCTTGCCTTTCCATTAGAACAACCTTTAAAAGAGAAAGTTCAAATTAAGGGGCTAAAGAGATTTCTCAGTGGCTAAGGGCACTTTCTTGCATAGCCTGAATGCTGGGGCTTGATTCCCTAGTACCCAAACAAATCCAGATGCACAAAATGATGCATGGATTTGAGTTTATTTACAGTGGTAAGAGGCTCTGGAAAGCCCATTCATTCTCTCTTTCTCTCCCTCTTCCCCTCCCTTTCTCCCTTCATTCCTCCTCAAAGAAATAAAGTGCAAGTGAAGTTACAATCCCACTGAAGTTGGGACACCTAAAATTGCCTAAGATTTGAGATACAAGAACCTACACATGAGGATGGAAAGGAGACATTCATCACTCCCACTGTGTATCTCTTCCTGGGAGACAAAGGTCCTGCGCCAACCAGCATCCCCTGTGGCTCTAACGTAGCACACTTGCCTCCTCACTCTCATCTGCTCCTGTCCATGCACATATCCCACCATCATCTGTTCTGAGAATTCGTCTCTGATCGCATCAGTTCTGAGAATAAAACCCCTTATAGTGACCAACACCAACTAGCAGGAACATTTTATATCTTTCAATATTAAGAATGTAAAAAATGGTAGAGACAGGAAGAGTTACAGTAGAGACACGTGCTGAAGATTTCATTTTTTTTTATTTTCTGAATCTTACAAGAAAAAAAATGAGAGAACATTTTAATTTTATAGCAATAGATACAGTTTTTTCCTAGGCAACTATAGAGGAAGAGGATCTGACTCTAGACTAGTGCTGTTCAGTAGAAATTGTGCAATGATGGAAATGGGGCTGGCATACATGAGGGTGTAGAGCTTTACACTTATTCAATTGTAACTGACTCACATTCCTACTTGTGGTGGCATTTGGATAGATCAGACCTACAGGATAAATATTACAAAAGAAAGTACTAGAACCTGGAAATCCGTGTAATGCAGGATAGGTTATATGCATTCTAACATCCTTATATTCTTCTTGAGACCTAATAGGCAAAATAAAATAGGTAAAAGCAAGGATGCTACAAGATTCCATTCTTTTGAGCACTAGCATTAGATCTCAATAGCTCTTGTCTCTTTTTCAGGATGAATAGCAATAAAAAGAGAATAAGCATTGGACACAGGGATTTGTTTTGAGATATAAGATACCAAACACATTTTTTGGTCATTTAGTGAAGGAAACTAAAATGAATTTTGAAAACTGTTGCATACATTTTCAATAATACTTAAGGATGGGACTAGTCTATCCAAGGAGAATTGAACAATGAGTCATTGAGGCAAGTTGAGGTGGAAAATAGGCAGCTGATCATCAGAAGAGGTACAAGTGTCGTCAGATGAAATAAGCAAAGATTAAAGACCACTGAAATGCAATCAGGGAACTGCAATCGCCTTTCAAGTTCCCTAACAGAACTGATCATGAAAACAGCCAGATAAAGGGCGAGTTTTCAAAGCTCCCCTGGACTTCATACAAAGTTAGACTAAAGCTAAGGAGAATGAATGAAACAGAAGCAATAATAAAATAAAATCATCAGAGAAAACCATTCAGAAACACAAAGACAAACCCCAAGCACAGACTGAAAGTGGCCATTGGGAGATTGCAGAGTGAGTGGCAGGATGCTGAACTAACTGGGCAACCATTTTGGGTTTCAAGCATCAGTCAGAAATGCCTAAGCTTTTCCAGACACACCCATCCTTCTTCTCCCATGCCCAAAGAAAAAGTAGATGATGTACATAAATAAATGTGAACATTACGGGTTGGAGAGATGACTTAGCAGTTAAGGCACTTGCCTACGAAGCCTAAGGAACCATGTTCAACTCCCCAGATCCCACATAAGCCAGGCACACAAGGTAAAGTATGCACAAGGTCACATATGCACACAAGGTGGTGCACACGTCTGGAATTTGATTACAGTGGCGGGAGGCACTGGTATACCAATTCTTTCTCTCTCTCACTCTCTCTCATATAAAAAAAAAAAAAATAAGCCAGTCTTTTGGGCTTGCCTCAAAAATGTGTGAATATTAGCTGGGCATGGTGGTACATGCCTTTATTCGAGCACTGGGGAGGCAAAGGTAGGAGGATCACCATGAATTTGAGGCCACCCTGAGACTACAGAGTGAATTCCAGGTCATATTCTGGGCTACAGTGAGGTCCTATTTTGAAGAAAAAGTAAATAGTATCCACAGTGTGGTGGTGCATGCCTTCAATCCCAGTACTTGGGAGGCATAAGTAAGTGGATTGCTGTGAGTTCAAGGCCAGTGTGGAACAACAGAGTGAGTTCCAAATCAGCCTTGTCTACAGTGAGATCCTACCTCAAAAAAAAAAAAAAAAAAAAAAAAAAAAAAAAAAAAAAACAAGTGACTATGAAAGCTGCCTCAGTACCATACTGGATAGCGGATGTGACTGAACACGTGGCAGCTGTGCGGCTTTAACCCTCAGCACAGAGAACAGAATCACCTCCAACATTATAAGGGTACTTTAAATAATTAAGCCACTGCATTGCAGTAGCTAAGATGTTAATGGTCTGAAAAGCATATGAGCTGGGGTTTTTTTTTTTGCCTCAATATTCAATATTGCATCAATAAGATCAGGTTTTTTCATAGTAAATTATGGATAAGACTGGCTTTCTGGCATTTTTTTTATAGATCACACCCAATAATTATATTTTGAACCCTTCATAAAATTACATTTTAGTGATATTCAGAAATTGGCCCAAAGTAGGCTATTATTTTTCATATTTAATGTTTTATGACTGCTAGCACTGTTAAAGTTTTATGCGTCATGATGAAAACAAGATCAGAAAACTCCTAAGCTCCAATCTTTTCACTTAGGAAAAAACCTAATAGTAATTTTGATTGTCTCCAAATCCTGCATTTTCCAAGTGACCCTCCACAGCAATATATTTGATTTCTGAATATTTTTGAACATCTCTATTCTAGCAATCCTCAGTCTGAGTTCAAGTGCCACAAGACTTGATAATAATGGTAACCTCCATGTTCTGCCCTAGTCTACCTTCCTCAAGGGGTGGTCTGTTCTTCCCCAAGGACTACTTATGAAAACTGAAAGTGAAAATAAGATCTCCTTCCACTGCAATCATGCCTAGTCAGTTTCTCTTCTTGTCCCAGTGAGGAGAGACTACGTGCTGTATGAAGCCAGCAGGGAGGAACACTGGTAGAGAAGTGGGGGGGAGAATGCGTACTCCTTCTCCTGGGACTATGGGCTCACGTTGCAGTCACCTTCTTGCTGCTGGGATCAACATCCAACCATAAGCGGCTTAGGGGAAGAAAGCTGTTCATGTTGGCTTACTGTCTTGAGGGGAAGCTTCATGAGGGCAGGGGAAAGACGGTGGTGCAGAGGCTAGACATCACCTCCTTGGACAACATCAGGTGGACAACAGCGGCATTAGGATGTGCCAAACTCTTGCAGAAGGGAGCTGGCTATAACAGCCCTATGCCTGCTCCCCAGAACACGCCTCCCCCAGAAAGACTCCACCTGGCAGCAGCAGGGCACCAAACACTCAAAACACTCGTGTTTCTGGGGAGACATCTGACTTAAAGCATCATAGCGCTGCTTCAGAATTTCTGTTCTCTTTTGGATGAGGCTGAGTTAAATGAGGTACCTACCTCGTGCTAGTAGAAACTGTGAAAGTGTATACCAGTTTAGATTTTAAGCTTATTGTTAGTTAGCTAGAAGGTTCAACCCGTTATTGCGATGACTTACTTTACCACTGAATTTATTCTCCTTTACAGTAACCATTGCACTTTGATATTGCTTTGTAATTATGTTTATATTCTCTGCCTGGTAAACTGTTTCTATGTAGTGAATTATTCCAAAAAGGAGTGGCTTACAACAGACATTTTAATTTACCTGGCAGTGTAATGTGCATTGGGAATTTGGGCAGGACTTGATGTGAGACTCTTGGCTACAAAGAGTGTTCACTGTTAGCCGGACTGGCTGACAAAACAGATACTTCATTCTCCTGTCTACACTTGAGGCTCTGCTGGTACCCCAGCCTCTGGGCAGCTTTGCAACCTCAGTGGATGTCTAGCAAAGAGGTCAGACTTCTTACTTCTATCCCGTGGCTCTGGCAAAGAAAGGAACTTGAAACTATGCAACTGTGTATCTGTGAGGCCTAGAACTAGCATGATAACATGTCTGCCATTTTATTGTGTTTGACGCTTGCCCAGGTTTGTAAAGAGGGGACACAGACCCCACCAACTGGGAGGAGCATCGAGGATTTCATGGAAATCTTTTTGTCCTTAGAGAATGAGAAATTGACGTCATTGTTCTTTACAGCCCCAGAACAAATACTGGGTTAGACATACAAGGGAAGGCAGTAGAGAAGGTCAAGAAGCCTGGAATCCTGCAAGCATACTTGGGCAGTCATCCCTTCTGGCATGAGCAGCCTCTCCACTTCCTGGAATCCGAGGGGTAAACAGAGTAAAGACCAAGTGCTGACGAGGGTGTGAGGGGCTCCGGAGTAAGCAGTTAGATTAGTAAAGCATGATGCCGGGGTGGCCCTTAAAGGGAGGGGCGTTAGGACATCACACCCCGCTCCACACCTATCTCAGCTTGCCCCACCTGTGCCAGTCTTGGGATTTAGTATTTTCCCATCTTAAGATCTCTCTCATTTGTGCACTCCGCCCAGGTATGGGTGGATTTCTCTTCTAAGCTCAGGGCGGTTGGCTGGGACACCTGGTGTAGGTGTGTCCAGGTGAGATGGCACAAATCCTGCATTCCCCTGGATCCATGGAGGAAGTGGGCATTTTTCCTCTTTCTCTGGAACTGGCCATAATGTTTTTTGGGTCTTTAACTCATAGTTTTTTTTTTTTCCCCTATGATCCATGTTCGGTTACTTGGGCCCCTGGGCTACACATGGCTCACATGGTCATTTGGGTTCCACATGGCATACTTATCTTCTCCCCACTTTATCTTCATTTAACTCCTAGTTTTCTCCCTGCCCTACTCCTTTGTAAGATCTGAAGAAAATGTGATTTTAAAAACATCATTTTCTTTAATCTAAATTGCCAATTCTTGGGTTAGTTTACAGATATAAACTCAGGGATTGGGAGTCCAGAAACACCCCAGGACCCCAATTTTCCTCGTTGCAGAATGAGGTCCCACTGAGATAGTTTGAGAATGACTTTTATACAAACAGCCACATTTTTATTCAGTTTTCCCTTACTAAAACTTCCATGAGCAACCAGTTAACACCAACCGCTACTTCCATTGGCTCCATCATGGGTGCTCCGGGGCATTTGAAAAAAAAAAAAAAAAAACTCAGCTAACATCCCAATGTTGCAGCAGTTCTTGGGGGAAAACAAATTCCCAGGGAGGAAGAAATTGACTCCTTTCTTACAGTCTCACACTGAGGAGGGAAACAACTGAACAAAACCAGACTTGTGGTTTGCATTTTGCTCTGTATCTTTCTGGACTGACTCTGCTGTGCTCTATGACTAAAAATTTAAAGTTAAAATGTATCTTCTTTTCCTCTAGAATGCTAAAATGTGTGTTTTAACCAATGCTAATGAACACATGATTAAAGATGGCATCCACCAACACTGCCTTTCCCCCCTTAAGGATGGTGTCCGCTCTGCTCTGTGGTCTTCCCAGATGGAACACTAGATTCTCCTTCTGCACTCTAACTTAAACATTTCTATAACCGATTTAAGAGGATTTCTATGGGATTACTTCACCCCGGTAGTGACTAATAGCAGAAATAAAGAAGAGAATCCAGATAAGCCAAAAAGGGCAGAGCTGCCAATCTGGCTCTAAACCTGCAGTTTCCAAGGTACTGACAAACATCAAGGCCGTCACTTGGCAAGCAGCCTCAAGGTTAGCTATATTCCTGATTTAAGGCGACACTCCCAAAATGTGATAACTGCTATTAATATTCATAATTGTTATTTTTATCCTACACTGTCCTATATCAAGGAAGACTTTTGGTGCCATGGATCACAAAGGCCAAAAACGTTAAGAGGAATAAAGATATATAAATAAATGGATTTCTTTGTTTCCCTCCCTTTCCTCTTTACATGTTTTCCCTTTCAGTTAAGGTGTTAATATGTGATTTACATTAAGTTGATGAAAGGGAATTGTAAATGTTGGATGTCATAGGACTAATAAGAAAAAAATTATTTCAATAGTACTTAAATTTAAGGATAATAGCAAGTGTTATATTGGTAGAAGGTACTAAGAATGGAGATTAATTGGGTGTGGTTCCTCTTAATGATCCTAGTTAAAAGATTATAAGAGAAATCTAAGATAAAAGTTTATAGAAGGACATTTAAAAGATGACAAAAAGGCATTAAGTGCTAACAGAGGCATTGAAAAAGTTTTAAAAAATGATTTTTATTTCCTTTTTGAGAACGCCAATAAAAATCATTCAAACTTGTCACCCCAAGTCCCTAACTTAGACTTTAAGGCCTCTAAAGAGAAATGATAAGATCTTGCTGGGTGTGTTGTTTTACATCTCTAATCCCAACACTTGATATTTTAAAAGGTTATAAAAGACAGTATTCTGCTGGGTATGACCAGCCATACCTCTAGTCCCTATATTTAAGGTAATAAAACCAGTGACTGTGTTCAGAAAACAACAACCCTTTAGTACCAAACAATCACAGACAGGAGGGGGGCAATTCCAGGCTCCCGCAAAAGGGAGAAGGGAATGGGGTCCCAGCAACTTGCCCCAGTAGGACATCTAATCTACCAAAACAGAGTAAAGGTGAAGATCTTCACATGTAGGCTTAGAATGGCTAGTGACAGAGTTTATATGCCATGATGTATGGCACATACAAGGGATTGGGGGAAAGGTCCGGAGGAACCCAAGCTTGGAAGTTGGCCTCGTGGGATGAGCATTGATATCCTACCTTGGACCTTCCCTGCTTCAGGAGGCACATAGACTGTGCTGTGTCCCCTTTTGATTGGAGAAAAACAATAACAAAAAACCTCCTAATTTCAGCCAGGTATGGTGGTACATGCCTTTGATCTCAGCACTCAGGAGACTAAGGTAGGAGGACCACCATGAGTTTGAGGCCACTTTGAGACTACATGGTGAATTCCAGGTCAGCCTGAGGTAGAGTGAAAAAACATCACCTAATTTTTTCCCCAAGTCAGACTAGAAGGTTGCCCCCCTCCAACAAAAAGATTCGAGGCAATATAGGACCTGACTCTAGATTGTTCTATTTCCTTTCTCCATTTTGTTCCAGATTGGACAATCAGCTTCCAAGACACGCCAAAAGTCTCTGCTTGTCTGTCTCCTTGAAAAGTGGGCTCATTTAAGTTTTAGGCAAAAAAGCTTTAATCTTTTCTTGCCAAAAGACATGGCCTAAATACACCCTAGGAAATGGAAAAAAACAAAAACAAAACAAAACAAAATGGCCACCACAAGACAGTTTTAAGTACAGTACAATAGTCCAACTTAATTGTTTTTGTAGGAAAAAAGGAAAAATGGACAGATGTGTCGTAACTACAATTATTCTTACACTTTTGGGATGATCCTAAGTGGGCTGCTGACCATCAGCTGGGTCTTATCATCCCAACTGCTGTAGGCAGCCCAACTGCTGCTGACCCTCCAATATTATAGGGGACTCACAGAGCTAAAATAAAGCCATCAAACTATAACTTATCCTCCACTATAATACAGGATAAACAGAAATTGCCCATTGCTTTTCTCCAATGATTTAAAAATTAAACAACATAATAATGTAGCTCTGATACCTTAGATGAGTCAATTCTTCTTAAAGATAAATTTTTCACTCAGTCAACACCTGATATTCATAAAAAATTACAAAATTAGGTAGCCAAACCAGGTAAGAGTGTAGAACAGTTTCTTCAGGCTACAGCTTCTGTTTATAATAATCAAAAAGCCGAGAAGAAAAAAACAAAACAAAATAAAAATGCCAAAAGAAAAATAAAGATAAACATCACCAGAAGATCATAATGATAATACAGTATGCTCATAGAATGGTCCCTTCAAAGGACACCCTTATGCCCTGTTGTCTCTGTAGACAAAGGGGGCACTTTTACAAGTACTGTCCCAAAAGAGGCTCTGTCAGGTCCCTGCCAGGACCCTGTCCTAAATGCCAAGAGGACCATCAGAAAAGCCAATGCCCTCTAAGCCAAGGAGATCCAAGGTTTCTGCCCTCAACAGATTATTGGCAGACCCCAGGGCTTCCCTTAGTAGCCCCGGGTAACTATACAGATGTCACAATATATCATAAACCTCCTCATTGACTGAGGGGCTCTCTTTTGAGGTCTTGACTTTTGCCCTGGGGCTAGATCTAACCAGACAGCTACCTTTGGGGATATCTCAGTTCAAGTTCAGGAAAGGCTCTATAAGGAAGGAATGATGGAATAGATAGTCTCTCCAGGACAAGCCAAAGGCTCTGTATTCCATCATTCCTTCCTTATAGTCTCAGATACACCAACTCCTTTACTTGACAAAAATATCCTTTCTAAATGTCAGGTACAAATGATTTCACCTTAAAAATAAAACCTGTGTCTTTCTTTAATAATAAAAAAAAAATGGATAAGCCGGGTGTGGTGGCACATGCCTTTAATCCCAGCACTTGGGAGCAGAGGTAGGAGGATCACCAAGAGTTCGAGGCCGCCCTGAGACTACATAGTTAATTCCAGGTCAGCCTGGACCAGAGTGAGACCCTACCTCTAAAAGCCAAAAAAAAAAAAAAAAAAAAAAAAAAAAAAAAAAAAAAAAAGGGACAGATAGTGAAATTATGGGTTGAGCTGTCATGACCACTCCTGTCCAAATACATCTTAAGGACTCCACTTACTTTCCTCACCAAAAACAGTACTAAAGCCAGAAACAATTAAGGAACTTAAACCCATAGTTGTAGTTTTAAAGACAAATAAATTCCTAAAATGGTGTTTTAGTCCATATAATTCTCCTATTCTTAGGGAAAAAAAGGACTCTAATAAATTGGGGCTAGTCCATGCCCTCTAATTAATTAATGACACAATGGTGCCCCTTCATCCTGTGGTACCCAATCCCTATACACTCTTAACTCAAATTCCTTCTGGGACTAATCTTGGACCTAAAGGATGTTTTTTTTTTTTCTATATCCCTCTACATACAGATAGCCAGCCTCTATTTGCCTTTGAAGACCCAACTCGTACGACAAGACAAGTTACTTGGACAGTTTTACCCAAAGGTTTTAGAGACAATCCCCATCTGTTTTGCTTGGCCTTGGTACAGAACCTCTTAGACTGAAAGAGTCCCAAGACCACCCTGTTACAGTACATAGTGATCTTTTGCTTTGTGGGGTTTCTGAAAAAGCAGTCTCTGTAAAAACTGAGGCCCTTCCCAGCTTCCTGGCTAAACAAGTATACAAGGTCTAAAAAAAAAAAAATTAAAAAAAGGCTACTTGTCTAAAAATGATATTACAAGGTGACAACACAGTTTTAGTCGTAAACAGATCCAGCCAATTTTAGCCTATCCCTCCCCCAGACTGTAAAATAACTGAGGGCTTCCCTGGGGGTTCCAGGCTTTTACTGGATTTGGATTCTAGGTTTTACAAAACTGGCAAGACCTTTGTACCAGCTTCTCAAAGAGAAACAGAAGTGTCTCTCAGCCCCTCTAATATGGGAAACTGAGACACGTTGCTCCTTTCAACAACTGAAAGATACACTGACTCATGCACCTGCCTTGGCACTACCTACACAACATTGGTTTTCTCTTACATGACAGAAAAAAGGGTATAGCTCTATGGGTCTTAATTCAATTTAGGGGCCTACCAACCCCCAACCTGTAGGATATCAACAAGAGCTAAACTCAGTAGCTAAGGGTTGGCCTGGATGCTTAAGGACAATCACAATACTAGGCCTCCTAATCCCGAGACAAATGATTTTATGTGGGTTGCTAGGAAATTGAACCTTGGCCAGAAGGCTTTGTAAGCATGCACCTGTAACCACTGGGAAATCTTTCCAGACGTTTCCTTTGAAAATTTTAAAAATAAAGTTTTTATTATATTTTGGTACAACTTAAGATGACTTAAAAGTTTCACGTAGGGGCTATGGAGGTAGCTCAGTGGTGAAAAGTACTTGCTTATTCAGACCCTCAGCACCCATGTGAAATTTGGATGGATGCAGTGGTATAGGCCTGCAGTTCCAGCACTGGGGAGGCAGAGATAGGGGAACCCCAAGCCTTATTGCCTAGCTAGTCTAGCCGATTGGTGAGCTCTGAGTTCAATGAGAAAACTTGTCTCAGAAAGCAAGATGGAGAATAATTGGGGAGACACTTGATTTTGACCTCTAGTCTCCACATGCACACACATAAATGTGTGCACACACTTGCACACATGTGTTCACACACACACACACACAAATAGACACTAAAAGTTAATCATATTTGAATTACAAATTAGTAGAGGAAAGGACATTATGCATAGTTCATGTCACAGAAAATATGAATTAAGTACCTGGGAAACATATGCAAAGCAGGAAGAAAGATGACTTCAGAGTAGATATTCCTGGAAAGCCTAAGTGTGGGGTGGTGTAAGTCTTTTAGCAAGTGGCAAAGGTCCTCAAGGAGAATAAAAAGAACACTCACAACTCAATCTGCCAGTGTCCTCTTATAAGAGATGTAGCAAAAACAAAATGATGAAGGAACACTAAAAGTTTGGAGTAAGATGAACAAATGTAAATCAGAAAAATCAAAATTTAAGGAAAGAACAGAATAATCTCTTTTAATAAAATTCGCACTTTAAAAGATATTTTTATTTATTTGCAAGCAGAGGAGAGAGACAAAGAGGAAGGGTGTGCCAGAGTCTGTAGCCTGTGCAAACACACCCCAGACACATGTGTCACTTTGTGCATCTGGATTTCTGTAGGTACTGGGAAATCTGACTTGGGTTTTTAGACTTTGCAGGTATGTGCCCTAACCACTGAGAAACCATCACTTCTGCCCTAAATTCATGCGCTTTCATTGCATAGCTCTGTGCATTTTGACAAATGCACATAATTTGATTGTTATTTTCATCAGCCCCAAATGAGCTGATCTTAGTAATAGAAAATAAAGCACAAAATATTGACCATCATAAAGAAAGTTATCTTAGAGTATTTGAATATCCTCTATGATAAGCTTGCCATGATCATGAGGCAACAGTTTTGAGACTGGAAAGAACAGAGCACTCAGCACTTTTCTCATGGGTACGTCTTATGGAATCCTCACGGTCATATCTTGAAAATGTGTCTTGATATTTTTGAATTTCAGGTGAAGAAAGCCAGCACTCAATCACAGAAGACAATATGGAGATGAAGCTTGGGAAGCTCTGATTACAGACACGGAAACGCATTGCCAGAGCTGGTATTGTCCTCCAAATTGCACCCCAAAACAAGCCGTTGGCAGAAGTTAATCTAAGAGCTAGCCTCCCTTCAGATGACTAGAGGAGGAAATTCCCTTCCCTGCTCCATGTTCAAGAGTGGGGAAAGGAACAGAAGCACTGGGGGTGGCCCAGAGGCCCAGAGTGCAGCTGTGGGATAGGCTGTGGGCTGTGAGTGCTCCACACTGGAGCAGGCTCTTGGCTGGTGAAGGGGAAGCTGGGAAGGAACGGTTCTGGCCTCCTGCACTGTTACTCATTCCAGGATTGGAAAGAAGGTCCTAGGGTGTTCGAGGAAATCAACGATGGAAAGCATTCCAATACATCCTACTACGAGTTGACTCCAGACAAGCCTGTTTGAACTAGCTTTGCACTCTGAAAGCTTTCCGGTTATTGGCTCAAATAGTATTATCCAGAGGAATAGGCTGGGCTACACACCAGAAGAAAACAAACAAACAAACAAACAAAAAACGCAGCATTGACTCTGGTTTCCACAAAGATGAGATTTTCTTTTCGTGTAATTAGACTACTCATTGCATCCACTCAGTTTGTTTGCATTTAGTAGTGAGGGGCTTTCCCACTGTCACTAAGCTTAGCATGTCCAGTGAGGACAAGAGGCTTAAGAACTGGAGAGAAACATTTGATTAGAATGGGGACAAAGTAAAGAGAACTCATTAAAAGTTCAATGTAGATATCATTCATTACGGAACAAATACCTAAGGTGCTCCCTGTAGCGATTCAGGAGCACAAAGAAAAGGGAACAATGAAATGACCTGCAGGACTCAGTGCAACAGCAGCAGCCAGACAAGGATGTCAGACAGACATGATGGGCCAGAGGGAGCTGCTTCGCCCTTCCCCGGGCGCCTGGTGCCATGGAGTGCTTTGGGAGAAGGCTCGGTCAGAACAGGGCTCGCCGCACAGAACAAGGATGTGAGTTAGGATCCACAGCACCCACATGAAAGTCAAATGCAACAGCATGTGCTTCTAATTCCAGCACTGGGGAGACAAAGAGGGGTGAATCGCAGGGGATTCTGGCTGGTTACTCTAGCCAAATGGCTGAGCTCCAGGTTTGGTGAGAGAGCTTGTCTGAAAAAATAAGATGAAGAGCAAATGAGGAAGATATCCAACCCCAACATTGTGTCTACACATGCACACACACGCACGTGGACATGCACCCCACACATGTGTGCCCACACACATACAAACACACAAACACCATGTACACACACTCATACGTATCCTTAAGAGGTCTATGAGTCCTTGGCCAGCTCATTGTAGAGGTGATGTGCTTCAAGAACAGTTCTGCTGGGATACCCAGCAGCTCCTCCTGAAGGTCAGTGTGACCTTGACAGTGCACTAGAGAATTTTCAATAGATTTGCATGTGTACAAACTGCTCCACTCTATGCACAGATGCGCATATGCAGATGAGCAAGGAGAGTGTCTGTTGATGGGCTACTTGTGACAGGGGACCTTGGTATCATTCAGCTAGAAATATGCTGGGGCTGCGCACTAAAACTTTGTTGATCAGGAATGGTACACATTTTGGAGTCTAATTGATTCTTGCAGTTTCTTTTGGGGCTTGATTGCCAGTTCTGAAACCTCAAGGACATACAAAGCATCCTCAAAGCTTGCGGAGAGGAAGGAGTGATGTCACAGCCCAGCTTCTGGCCCCGCTTGTGCTGTTTCTTATCTGATTCTTCAGGCACATCATCAAGCCTTTCTTGGCCTCACGTTAGCCAGCTGTAGAATGGTGCATACCAGCAACGTCAGTGTCATAAGAGGTTAGCGATATCCCAAGGTCCACCCTTGGGAAAGGATGCTGTGGCTGGTTGGGTTAGGACATGTCTACATGCAAGTTTATCTTTCTCTCAGATTCACTTTAGAGGGGCTGGCCAACTTCAAGAGGCCATGCCACTGAGGGTTTGCTTAACTACTTCTCCACATCTGTTATCTGTACTACATGGCTTCTCATTTCCAAGATAGTTACGCCAACTAAAAATGGATGAAAATCGCCAGTTTTCTACCCTCAGTATCTCATGCAAGTGACTCTCGCTTACTTTCAGGGAAGGATTAATGAGGTCTAACTTTGTTAGGGTTCCTATATTTAGCTGATTTAAGTCATTGAAAGAGTGCAGGCATGATACATGGCTTTCTGCAAATGTGATAAACTCTTTGTTTACTCCATAATGTGATCTCAACCATTTCTTCAGATTTGGGGGAAGGCTTTTCAGATGGAAAAGGGTATATCCCGAAAAACTGCTTCAAGCCATGAGATGCTTAGAGCGCTGGCTGACTGTGTGGATGGCTTGAACCAGCCTGGGATGCTTCACGAGCTACTCAAGGAAATTGGTATGACAAGTTATTTTGGGTGAGAAGCAGGCCTTTAATCAAACAGACAGCACTTCATTTATGTGTTTGAGAGCTTGATATTACTCTAGCACAGTTCCATTTGTCCCTTGGCACAATAAGCAGTCACATTTTTTTCTAGGTACATAAATTCAAACACCAATTATGTGATTAGCAAATATGTTTCTAATTAGAGCTTTAAGCTGGTGACAGGCACGGCTTTCTCCTCTGCCGTGCGTAAGAACGTTTCCATACCGCTCTGTTGGCTTTCAACATACACTTAAACAAGGCCTGTGTCAACAGACATGTCCACAGAACAATCCTATCTTCTGCAATTGGGAGCTGATGGAAGAGTCTAAATTCATACTGGCTGGCACCTTCACCCACCCATCCTCTTGACTCCTTTCCTACTTCCCCAATTCCTGCAGCAACTCCTAGTCAGCACTGGTCACCAGCAGCCTGGCACCCACGGAGGCAGACCCTGCAGTCTCCGTGTGCCACATCAGCTTCTCAGTGCCTTGGCCCACCTCTAGTGATGAGAGACGAATGAGATCCACTCTTGATCTGTCTTAAGTCTCCTCAGGCGGAGTCCCTGCAAATCCCACAGGCATAAGAAAACTGAAGCACGTAGGGAGCAGTGAAATGAAGTTAGAGCATCCGCCAAGTCTCCAAAAGAGCCTGTGGGTATTCAGAGCTGGTGCAGCCTTTGGCCTGTACTTTGGGGGTGTTTGTCTGCTTGGCTCTGGCTCACGCTGTCAGTGATGTTGTTTTCCCACTGCCTTCCAACTGTCTTTGTCTGCACGTGTGTCCTCTCTTGTGGCCCTCATCCTTGATCAGCTAGACTGGGGCCTCTCGGTCCTTACCACCTGCTCTAGAGTCCTAGTCTGGCATCCTCCTTAGGTGCCAACTGAAAACCATGGGAAGCCCAAGAGAGCACTCTGTTGTCATCAGCAGTCTTCTGGTTTCACTCTGATGGCGTCATTCCACTCCCTATCTGTACAGCCCTTCCTGTGAACTTCTGACCTGGCCCTCACTTCTTCTTACCTGGATGTTCACCCTGTGCCCGCTGAACAGACGGAGTTCCTTTCTCGATCATACCTGAGTTTGCAACGGTGTCTGATAACTGCTGAAGAGCCCTTCACACTGACCTCATTGAGGTGAGCCTCAACTCAGACTGAGACACTTGCACATCCTTGAGGACACCTGAGGTTGAGAGCTCTGCATGTGTCACCTGGAGGGTCCTCAAACCCAGACAAGGCTGTGCAGCAATGGGTTTCCACAAAGACCCGCATAAGGCTAGTGGCTAGGAGGGTTCCTGCGCATGCTCTATCCTACCAGACCCTATTCTGACAATGTGTGCACACGAGAGGGAGCACGGGACGGGCTTGCCCCCAAGATATGGGGGGGGCTCAGCGTGATGATTTTTCTAACACTTTAGTAGAATAGGCAGGGGGTTGGGCTGAAAGAAACTGACCAGAACTGGAACTTTATGGACCACTCTTGCCATCCTACATTGTGTGGACAGGAAAAATGCCTTTCCTGGTATCCAAAAATTGGTGAGAGATCAGTAGCTGGAAACCCCGGGGCCTGAGCTTTACTGAGGGAACGTTGGAAGCATCGCCCAGAATGCATGTCTGTTTCCAGAATGGGAGTTATGACTAAGTTGTTTTCAGCTTGTCCTCTTTAGACGGGTACAAATTGCTATATGCATTTCTAAAAAGTCATACGTGCCCTTCTTCCAAAGCCCTGCTTTTGCTGGAATTCTCCTTTCCCAGCTCTTTCCCTGACCTCTGCCGACCAACAGGGAACGTTTATACAGCCAAAACCTTTCTAGAATCTCAGGAAGTAGAACCAATAATACAGTATTCCCAGGGAACATTGTTATCTCTGATGTGCCAATGTGACAATGGGCGTTTGCCAATCTTTTCATTTAAGATGCAAATTGTCTTAAGTAATCTCTCACAACATTCTCTTCCAAGGGACTTTGCTCCCCCCACACACACACATAGGAAACGGTGCCTGCCATGTTCAACTGCAAGGAACAGTAAGAACAGAGAAAAAATTTCCCCCTACTAAGTGACACAAAGGATAGTTTAAAAAAAAAGTTTTTGTGGACCTTGCATTTAATTAAAGCTCTTTTCTAACATCAAAACTCAATGCACGTTCATAGGATTCAGTGTTGTCAAATATTCAATTTAAACTCTTTGTTGTTCACATTCTCCATACTAACAAGCGTTATTACACAGGGAGTTTTCCCACTGTGTAAAGAGAGCATCCACCTGAGTGGGCTGCTGCTGTTATCCCAGCAGTGCTTCTCCACCATGCACTGTGTTCTCCACTGCATCGTTTCGTTCCCTTTGTGCAATCCAGCACCGAGTGTGCACGCCCCGCAGCAGTTTGCAACTGTCTCTCTCCATCACGAGTGTGGACAGATGCAAAGGAGGAACAGGACCTCCCAGGAATGGTGCCTGAGGACATAAAGGTTTCTTCCCGACCCTGCCCTCCACTGTGGCTTCTTCTGCTTGCCACGCAGACTTTCCTTAGCATACCTCCCCCAGGCTAAACATCACTGCTCTTCTCTTCTCCTAGGGCTCCCTGATTTGTGCTGTTTCCTCTTGGCTTCAGGGCCAGTGTGTCTTATCAAAACATTCTGTTTGGGCTGCACTTAGAGACAAAAGGTAAGAAAATGTTTTTTTTTGTTGTTGTTTTGTTTTGTTTCTTTCTTTCTTTTTCTTTTCTTTTTTTTTTTTTTTTTTGTTAATGGCTGATGACAGATTCACACCTGTGTTTTTGAGGACGCTTTAGACTACAGAATGTATTCTGTCACAAGCTGGGATGAAACCTCTCCTTCTGCTGCCCTTGAGCTACACATGGATTTAATCTTGGGTTCAGTGCTCTTTCTTGGTTAAAAAAAAATTGGGCTGGAGAGATGGCGTAGCGTTTAAGCGCTTGCCTGTGAAGCCTAAGGACCCCGGTTCGAGGCTCAATTCCCCAGGACTCACGTTAGCCAGATGCACAAGGGGGCGCACACATCTGGAGTTCGTTTACAGAGGCTGGAGGCTCTGGCGCGTCCATTCTCTCTCTTTCTCTCTCTCTCTCTCTCTCCCCCTCCTTCTCTCTGTCTCTCTCAAATAAATAAATAAACAAAAAATATTAAAAAAAATGTTTGACATACTTGTTTTTTTTTTAAATTATTGCCTTTGTCCCTGCCAGTGAAGCCAGAAACATCTAGGACAATTGCACCCTCATGAAAGTAAAGGATCAGTGGGTCAGAGAATGTATGGGAGGTGAGTGGAGATGGCACCAGAGCACCTTCCTGGTGGAGTTCAGGCAGAATTTAAAAAAAAGAAAAGACACCATTGCATTCTTTGAAGTTTACAGAGGGTGCTATTCTGGGCAACGTCATTGCAATTGCCACTGAATGGGGCAAGTGGTTCGCCTCACAAGGTCTAACTCTGCCCATATTTCTGGGTTGTTTGAATTCATACCCCCAAATCCTAAAGTCATCTCAAAGCAGGAGGTGTCATGGCATAACAGTATGACAAATAAAAAGGCAAAGTCACCGTGAAAGACCCAAAACTGAACGACGCCATGACAGGCTTCAGTAGAGCGCTGCCTTGGTTAGGCCTAAGTTCCAAGTTTCAGCTTAAACAAAGGAACAAAGGGCAGCTGACCCCCTGCCCAGGACATGCCTGAGACTTGCCAAAGACTTGTCCCTTCTACCTCCCTGCCCTGGCCAATTCAAAAACATATAAATGTTATTGCTGCTTGTTTAGCCAATTGCAATGGAGGTTACTTAGTTACCTAGTCCCCGCCCACCAACTTTGCCTCCAGTGTCCTAAGAAGTCAACCAATCATGTACCCATTCCCTACTTGTTTGTTCCAATCCCTATTAAAAAAAAAAAAAGCGTGCCCCCCTGCTGCTCAGGGCGCTTGTAAGGATCCACTGCGTTGGTCAAGTCATGAGTCTGAGCTTAAGCCCGAAATAAAGCTTCTTGCCTTTGCATGCGTGTTTGGTGTTCCTTGGTGGTCACTGGGGGTGCCGAGAACTGGGCATAACAACTGTAATATTCTAATGACTCCAAATTTTGTAGTGGCCGGGACCACTGAATTCATCACTCCATCCTCTGTTTAACCCATCTGTACAAAAGCAAGTAGCTTACTTTGTAAGAGCCCATTTTCCCTATTGCCAAGAGCATGGATAATGCCCCAGCCTCCTAAATTTCTATTCCTTTCTCATCACTGCACCTTGATTACCCTAATTCAGAAGCAGAATTTTGAGCTGTGCTCATGACTATTACTGTGAATGCTCAGTCCCTTCAGATTCTTGAACCGGTAACTGACTTTCTGTGGTACTGTGAACCAAAGCATGTGCCTGCATATGCTAGGTAAAAGTGCTACCATGGAGCTGCATTGTTAGCCTTTAAAACGGACTTTCTTAAAACCACGTGCTGTCTTGAGTAGACGAATGCCTCCTTTGTTCCCGCCACCTGTTGGACTGTTGTGATGGTTAATTTCTATTGTCAACTTGACTGGATCTGGAATCAAGTAAGAATATACCTCTTGGGCAGGTGTGTGAGGGTATTTCCAGGAAGGACTGAGGAGAAAAGACCTTTCCCCAGAGTGGGCACCTTTCCCATGCCAGATTGGGGCAGCTGAAGCATTCCAGCCTCACGGACTGAGCAGCTACCAGGTTCTCAGACCCTCCAACCCATAGACTATCACTGTTGGGCTGCCCAGGCTGTAGCATCCAAGCCAATCTAACAAATCTCCGTCACAACATACGCTCATTCTACTGGTTCTGCTCCGGAGAATCCTGATGAATACAATTGTCTAGGTCCCACACACTGGAAAAATCGTGCAAGCTAAGAGTGACTGGCATGGAAGAGCTACGCGGGAGAGCGGGACTTGCCCCCGCAAGGGAGAAATCAATGGGACACACCTTCAAGAAAGAGGAAGTGGTAAAATAAACATGGGTTCTGTTTATGGACCTGGCACCAGGAAGATGAACCAAGAAGCAGGGTTCCAGGCAGATTGGTGTGCCTAATGGAACCTTGCTGGGGGCTGTCCATGGAGACTGCAGCCCGGCCCCCAAAGGTCTTTCAGTTTGATCAGTGAAGAGACACTGGGCCCTAGGTAAAGGGGTAGGCATATACTCCTATCTTTCACTAGGGGCCCAACAAGGCTGTCACTAACTCACCCATTTCTGAAACGAGTCCAACGCCACAGGGTCATCACCCCACTGTAATGAGGATGCTGGCTATGCCTCAACCCCATGCCTGCTCCTCTTGTATCCACAATGAGGAGAATGCTTTGGATTAGGAAGGCAGATCTCTGAATAAGAAACAAAGAATTCTAATCAGAAACACTAAAGAAAAATTGTGGCACGAAGGGGAAGACACAGTGGGAAAGCTGGCCTCGGCTCTTTATGTCCACACAGATCCTTCTTTGCAGGAAACAGATTGATGTAGTGGGTTAGATTCAGACTCACCAAGTTTATGACTCAGCAATGTCTGTTTGACATTTATTACCACTCAAACAGACTGGCAGTCATAAATTCAGCTTTACTTTTACAGTTAATGACTCCTATCATGAGACAAAGGAACAAAGGGAGATAATCTGCAGCTGGGCTATTTATCTTGTATCTTGCCAGAGGACAAGAAAGGTGTAAAGAGAAAAGGTCAGGTTGCAATGGATTCATGGTAATATGTACATGTACATGTATACCCCATACAAGTGTTATATGAACACGTGTGCTGCTTTACTAGGGGGCATACATGGGGGACATAACCGCTCATTTGTTCTGTGCTGAACAGCAATCTTTTTATTTCTTTATTTTTAAACATTTTGGTTCAATATTTTCTCCTGTGTCTCCAAATATATTTTTTGTTGATTTTTATCTATTTATTTGAGAGCGACAGACATACAGAGAAAGAGGCAGAGAGAGAGAGAGAGTGGCCTGCAGTCACTGCAAATGAACTCAAGATACATGTGTCCTCTTGTGCATCTGGCTTACGTGGGTCCTGGGGAATCGAGTCTCAAACCAGGGTCCTTAGGCTTCACAGGCAAGCGCTTAACCGCTAAGCCATCTCTCCAGCCCTGCAACAATCTCTCTTAACTTTCTGCCCCCAGAGTCATCAGAATGTCTGTACTCCAGCCATGTTTTGTGATGCTCTTGTGCTGAGTAAATGCCCATCTTGCAGGCATAGCTGTGGGCAGGGGCTTGTCAGGTGAAGGGCACAGCAGGGCTGTGGAAGCCAGGGGTAGGGCATGCATGCAGAGGACAAGAGACATTGAAGCACTTCTAATGAATTCAGTGACACCTTCCGGAACACTGATTTTTTTACTCATAGGGGAAGCACTTCCCTGCCAGAGTTATTCCAGTAGCAACTCGACCTCATCACATGTGTTTGAAAACAAGAATGTTCAAAGTGAGTGTGACAGATGAGCGACCTGGTTTGAAAAGTCAATTCCCATTCTCTATCGAATAGTTCTACATTTACAGTGAACAATTATTAGTTAGTTTGATGGTCAAGAAGAGGGGCAAAAACTACACAAAAGTGATTGGACTTCATTAAGTCTGATAAAAACAAAAGCCCTCAATCTGAGAGTATAGCTTGCTCAGTAGCAGCAAACTCAGGCCCTGGGCTCCATCCCCAGCTACTGCAATAACAAAACACAAACCTCTTCGCCCTGGCCTGTAGGGATGCTTATTCTATAAACCAGGGATAGTGTTACACACCTGGAATTCGAAGTACTCAGGAGGCTGAGGTAGGTGGATCATGAATTTGAGGGCAGACTGGGCTATGTATTGTGAGACCCTATCTAACCCCGCACCAAAACCAATCAATGAGGAACAGAGATTCTCTGTCAGCCCCACTTCAAATACTGAGTAACTGAAGTTCAGAAAAAAACTAAATAATGCATCCACAGTCAAAGCACAGAGATGGCAGAAGGCTTCCTTAATTCCCTTGCTTCCCTGATAGCACTATTATCTAGAGTACTCAAAAACAACTGATGAGTTATCACATGCATTTTGACCCATAGCACACACACCCTTTATTTTTATAATTTGGAACACAGCACTTAGAAAAAGATATTTTTTTATTAATTTAAAAATTGTTTTCCTTCAAAGGGTTTCCATCTTTATTCTCAGAAGTTTGGCTAAAGAAGACAATTTCCATGAAAAAAATGAATTTCTCTTTTAAAATCTTAGCAATAAGTCCGATGACACCCAACATCTTCCCAAAGTAGGAACTGTGTTCCTCCTTCCTGCACTACATCCACAGAAAAAAAAAGGCTCTAACGTATGACTATGAAAATGGACAAACACTGAGGCCAGCTTCACAGAGAAAGGTTCACCAGCCTATGGGAAGTTGGGCAGTTTTGAACCTGTGATTGTGGGGACACAACCCCAACCCAAGGACACTGAGAGATGTGTTTACATGAACAGACAGAAGACAGGCTTATAATTGTCCTTAAGTGGTGGAAATAGGGATAACCAGAATAAGTGTTTTAAAAAATATATGTGGGGAAAATTGGAATCTTGAGGCATTTAAAAATGTCTCTAAAATGGCATGTGATCTCCACATATTGGTTTTATTTTCCTTTTATTATCACATTTTCATTAACAGCATGTTTGACTTAAACCAGAGTGTTCAAGATGAAAAGATAAGACATCTCAAACATGTGACAGTGCAGTCCATAAGAACCAAGCCACAAAGGCCACAGTGGGTGGTGAGCAAGTAAGGACCAGCACCCGCTCACAGGGAGGAGGAAGTTCAGCACCCGCTCACGGGGAGGAGGAAGTTCAGCACCCGCTCACAGGGAGGAGGAAGTTCAGCACCCGCTCACAGGGAGGAGGAAGTTCAGCACCCGCTCACGGGGAGGAGGAAGTTCAGCACCCGCTCACGGGGAGGAGGAAGTTCAGCATCCGCTCACGGGGAGGAGGAAGTTCAGCATCCGCTCACGGGGAGGAGGAAGTTCAGCATCCGCTCACGGGGAGGAGGAAGTTTCAGCATCCACTCATAAGGAAGAGGAAGTTTCAGCATCCACTCATAAGGAAGAGGAAGTTCAGCACCCGCTCACGGGGAGGAGGAAGTTCAGCACCCGCTCACGGGGAGGAGGAAGTTCAGCACCCGCTCACGGGGGAGTCAGCACCCGCTCACGGGGAGGAGGAAGTTCAGCACCCGCTCACGGGGAGGAGGAAGTTCAGCACCCGCTCACGGGGAGGAGGAAGTTCAGCACCCGCTCACGGGGAGGAGGAAGTTCAGCATCCGCTCACGGGAGGAGGAAGTTCAGCATCCGCTCACGGGGAGGTAGGTCACAGAGTTCAGCACCGCTCACGGGGAGGAGGAAGTTCAGCACCGCTCACGGGGAGGAGGAAGTTCAGCATCCGCTCACGGGGAGGAGGAAGTTCAGCATCCGCTCACGGGGAGGAGGAAGTTCAGCATCCGCTCACGGGGGAGAGAGAAGTTCAGCACGCGCTCACGGGGAGAGGAAGTTCAGCACCGCTCACAAGAGGAGGAAGTTCAGCACCGCTCACGGGGAGGAGGAAGTTCAGCACCGCTCACGGGGAGGAGGAAGTTCAGCACGCGCTCACGGGGAGGAGGAAGTTCAGCACCCGCTCACGGGAGGAGGAAGTTCAGCACCGCTCCGGGGAGGAGGAAGTTCAGCACCCGCTCACAAGGAGGAGAGAAGTTCAGCACCGCTCACGGGAGGAGGAAGTTCAGCACCGCTCACGGGGAGGAGGAAGTTCAGCACCCGCTCACGGGGAGGAGGAAGTTCAGCACCCGCTCACGGGGAGGAGGAAGTTCAGCACCCGCTCACGGGGAGGAGGAAGTTCAGCACCCGCTCACGGGGAGGAGGAAGTTCAGCACCCGCTCACGGGGAGGAGGAAGTTCAGCACCCGCTCACGGGGAGGAGGAAGTTCAGCACCCGCTCACGGGGAGGAGGAAGTTCAGCACCCGCTCACGGGGAGGAGGAAGTTCAGCACCCGCTCACGGGGGAAGAGGAAGTTCAGCACCCGCTCACAAGGAGGAGGAAGTTCAGCACCGCTCACGGGGAGGAGGAAGTTCAGCAACCCGCTCACGGGGAGGAGGAAGTTCAGCACCCGCTCACGGGGAGGAGGAAGTTCAGCACCCGCTCACGGGGAGGAGGAAGTTCAGCACCCGCTCACGGGGAGGAGGAAGTTCAGCACCGCTCACGGGGAGGAGGAAGTTCAGCACCGCTCACGGGGAGGAGGAAGTTCAGCACCCGCTCACGGAGGAGGAAGTTCAGCATCCGCTCACGGGGAGGAGGAAGTTCAGCACCCGCTCACGGGGAGGAGGAAGTTCAGCACCGCTCACGGGGAGGAGGAAGTTCAGCACCCGCTCACGGGGAGGAGGAAGTTCAGCACCGCTCACGGGGAGGAGGAAGTTCAGCACCGCGCTCACGGGAGGAGGAAGTTCAGCACCGCTCACGGGGAGGAGGAAGTTCAGCATCCGCTCACGGGGAGGAGGAAGTTCAGCACCGCTCACGGGGAGGAGGAAGTTCAGCACCGCTCACGGGGAGGAGGAAGTTCAGCACCCGCTCACGGGGAGGAGGAAGTTCAGCACCGCGCTCACGGGGAGGAGGAAGTTCAGCACCCGCTCACGGGGAGGAGGAAGTTCAGCATCCGCTCACGGGGAGGAGGAAGTTCAGCACCCGCTCACGGGGAGGAGGAAGTTCAGCACCCGCTCACGGGGGAGGAGGAAGTTCAGCACCCGCTCACGGGGAGGAGGAAGTTCAGCACGCGCTCACGGGGAGGA